>OZ025293.1:164571723-165171723 GCA_964019185.1 Maratus speculifer | reverse complement strand
AATAACATACAATTAAGCAATATTGCCAGAAAGTAGACTCTTTGGTGGGTGGGTAATGCTGTAGTACATAACTTTATCAACGTTTTACTAATTTTGATTCCCCCCCCCCTCTTTTTCATATCATACGTCAGAATTTGTCGAGCACTGCCCGACCTCAGTATTTGCAATAATAGACAGATATGACACTTAAAAAATTAGTTGCTTCCTATGCACATTTAATTCAAATGGAGAGATGGAGTCAATTAAATATAAATATCATAAATTAAATAAATTTATTTTAATAAAATTAAAAATATATAGTTACTATTTGAAAGTATTAAATTATAGCTTATTGTTACATAATTTATTCAACACTATTGTTATCTTCTTGCACTTGTTTCCTGCCTGGGAATAGTAAGAGCTGAACATTTTATCGATAAAACAGTGGACAACATTCTTTCACTTTCTTTACTGGTAAACGAAAGTATCAATTCAAACTTTAATGTATGTTTCAATAAATCTTAAATCAAAAAGGCAGCATTTTGATATAAGTTTTAATTTATTTTAAGCCGGAAATATATGATACTAGCAAATATTGTTCGTACTTAATTATCGCACTCAGTTCTCTCTTTTTTTTTCCAAATGCAATAGAGCAAGCCGTCAAAGTTGAGATTTTGAACCGCATTTCCGACGAAAGCAGAAAAACAGTCCAATGAAGAGAGAAAAAATCGTGATCATGTGATCAAAATCGCTTATAACTTGATAGGTAATTGAATTATCATAAAACGAAAAACTGAGGTCGATTCCAAATCTCTTCCATAGACAGTTCTTCCAATTTTATATCTTTCCATTAAAATTTTAATTTGTAAACGTGTCAAAACATTTAGCACTTGTTGAGCAGAGCATTTAAGAACAGCCTAAAATTATCATTTCAAAATTCTACGCTCGCCAACCTGCGTTTAGATTATGCACTCCATAATGTGTGTTTTTTTTAAAATATTGTCTGGTTATGCAAGATTGAATGATATATATCGCGAACGGGGATTACCTTCTGTAATCAGGTTGCCATTCTTTTCCGCTTGAATAAAGCATTTTTGTTACCATAGCCTCATCCAGCTGTCGGGATAGTTCATGGCTGTTTTTGAGATTGACAAGTAAAATAACTTATAAATTACACATTTGAAAATCAACTTGAATAAAATGGCTAGGTTAAAAATGTCGGTGCCTCTCAAACTTTCTTAACGTCACTATGGATAACATTCTTCCTTTGGGTTCGAAGTCTAAAAACTCCCGTCTGCTTAGGAATAACATTCCGAATCATGGTATTGAAAACACGGTGTTTTGAAATTTTACTCTTATATTTCATCTTTTGATAAAATTTTAAGTATTTTCGGAATCAAGCATAGCTTATGCATGAATTCTTTTCTGTATTTCATTTACCATCATGCATATTTCCATGTTATAATTAAATTGTAAATTGTTCATTTTAATTAATAACTATATGCCATTTTCTAACATGTATTTATCGAAAAGTAATTTGTATTTAAAAAAATCAAACATATTTTGCGCATCATTTACTTCTATTTTTCGTTGCATCGAGTGATAAAATCGCTAAACAGATTTGCTTGCAGCACTATGAAAATCTAAAAGTATGATGTAATTTTCACCACCAAAAACATTTTAAGTACAAAAATTTAATTATAGTTTTCATTTACCTTACACCCCACACTCTTAATATTCACGTGTAAATATATTATTCAAGTTAAATGTGTTTGGGAATATCAGCATTTGAAAAAGTTAAATACTTATGACCTAATTTTAACCATTAACAGTTTTAATGTATGATAATTTAATCACTTTAGGCATTCTTAATGTAACGGAATTTAATATTTCAGAATTTTACTTATGATGTAATTGTTCCCGCTAAATGCGTTTCGTGCTCAACAATTTAATAACTTTAACATTAACTTGCTTTTTTAATATTCACATGTAAATACAATTTGTAAACAAAACTTCTCATATTTTCAGCTATATTTAACGATTGATCATTCTATTTTTTTAAGTTTTAATTCTGTTTTTATCAGTCATGTGTAAATATATTTTTGAGAGAGAGAGAGAGGAAATATAATTAATACTTTGCACTGTTTTACAAATTCGCATCAATGTAAAAAATGACCTTTATTAAAAAAGAAAAAAAAATTGTGTTTAAATAAAGAAAATTAGAATAAAAAATTGAAACAAAAGCCTTCAAAAACCAATCAAAAAAGGGAGAAAAAAAATTGTTTGCACCCGACTTGCCTGAAAAATATACCCCAAGGAAAAATTCTTAAATTCGCATTAAAATAGTTTTATACCTAACTTTTTTTCTTTTTTTTTTTCTTTTTTTTTTTTTTTGGAACGGCCTTGGCTTACGTTAAGATTAAAAATCATATTAAACAATTCTCCGATTTAAAAGTTGTCTACTTAGCGTAAAAATTTGTCTATAACACTACGAATGTAGAATTTTTTTTCAATATTTACTTAATTTGTAGACAATTCTACTACTACTACTAATAATAATAATAACAATAGCAATAACGTAAATAATAATACTAATACCAATTACATTACTATTATTATATCATTGCAAGTAGAAAAGAAATTTACATGTTTAAAAGACAGAAATTGACTGAATTTATAAAAAAATAAGAAAAATAATTACAATAATTAATCATTTTTATATTGGCTAACCTTAAATCTTAAAACAAATATTATTTTTAACTCAAGTATAATTTAAATTTCTCCAATTATTGAGAAATTAAACTTTATTAAATACATAATCAGTAATATGGAATTAAGATAATGAAATCAATGAAGTTATTAATTATTAATATAGTTATTATTATTGTTATTATCATTCACGTGTTCAATATGGGTTGCGGACATAATCCCCGCGGACAAAATCTCCACGGACAAAATACCCACGGACAAAATCCCCACTGGACAAAATACCCACGGACAAAATCCCCACGTGTATTTAGAATTGTAATACTATCTTATAAAACATAATTTTATTGATAAAGATTTTAATAAAAGTAAAATTAGTCCAACTGAAGAATTTTGCGTATCTTACAGAATTTTTTTTAACATAAAAAGAAATATAATTGCATTAATAAATAACATAGTAGATAACTCTGAGAGTAATCCCCCGTAGTTTGATGGTCACAAAATTGAGCAATTGAAACCTCAGGATTTAATCAACTGATATATGATGCATTTATATGCATTATTGTCTTTTAATTTATCATGAATCTTTAGGATAGAATTTTTACTTTATATTTTAAAATGTAGAGATAGATATTTTCACACTTTTTCATTCATTTATTGTTTTAATTGTGACTCACCGTTTTGGAGTTTTTAATAACTCGTTAATTCTGCGTTGACATTGTCATAAGCAGTAAATAGTCGCACTTTAGAGCTATTACAGCGAATATACAACTTATATACTGTATGTGCTCATAAGAAGCCATATCATTTACGAGAAATACCCATTTGCTAATGTTAATTCTATGTAGATTTTTTTAAAATTTCTATGAAGATTTTTCTTAATTTTAATTTTTATTTACTGAGTTAAAATTTTGATTTTTTTTAATTTAACTATATAATTTGTAAACAAAATCACATGATGAAACTTCCATAAATATTATATATATATATTCAAAATATGGATAAAATGAAATCGTTATATATAAGGTACCCTGGGGTAATAACGCCAGGCGGGGTAATAACGCCAAGTGCTTATATTTTGCATAATTATGAAATATTCAGGTAAATGACACCCATGTGCTCTGCGCAGAAGGGTTTTGAGTCATATAAATCGCAAAAAACAGCTTCAAGTTAATTTGTTTCATTTTTAGGTCTTATTGTTTTTACAAACAACTAAAATTAACGCTTGATCTAAAATTTGCGAGATACGTTTTGTGATGTGAAGACTATCTTTTTATCCGGAAATACTTTGTTAATTACATAAATTTGTAGTGCATTACATGTACTTTTAAAATGTTGTTGAAGATTTTGGATATCTTCTCGAGATAATTTGTAATTTAAAATGTTCTGCGCAATAACTATACCGGGGTAATAACGCCAATCCTTGGTTTAATACACCGGTTGATTCCCTACAGTGGCCGAGCTACATCCTAAATACTGATTCAAATAAACACAGTTAAAACTGTGCAATGTTTCTTATATTTCTATTTAAATGGTCCTTTTTAAGCAAAAAGAAGCTCACGGTTTGATATTCTTTTGCCTCACCCCCCACCCTCCCACACCACACCTTTATTTTTCTTACACTTTCACAAAAAATTGAACATTTTCAATAGCTTAGAATGCAATTTGCCAATTTCAAAGTTTGTAGAGTTTGTATTTTTAGAATTGGGCTATCTACATGCAATTATTCCATCTTATTTCATAGTTTTGTTTGCATGGCGTTATTACCCATATAGGTGGGTAATAACGCCGAATAGCATTGGTCAAGAAAAAACGCCATTACATTTTATGAATACATAACTGTTAAATTATTTTATTTTATACAGATAGTCAATGAGTTGCTGTATCAGATCCTATATTTGTTTGAAAAATACAATCTAAAACTAAGCCGTGAAAATTGGTAGAACCTTAACGTGGCGTTATTACCCCAGGGTACCTTATTATTTGCAGAATTTCACTTTTTTCTTGCACTCAAATAAATAGGAATGTAAACGCTTTAATTTTCATTCAGCATTTTTGGAAATACTAATTTAAATAAAAATTAAAAATACTTAAATTAAAAATATGAAAAAAAAATAAAACTTAAAAAAAGTCATAGTTTTAAAAGTAATTATTTTTTTTTATTTGTTCAATCAAAATTACTGTAAAAGATTTAAGAAAGACATATTTCAAGTTTGAACCATTTATCTGTAACGATTCTTCACTTATAACAGTTTATCTAAGAGAAATGGTGAATAAACCCACCATGAAGAAAATCGCACGTTCGTTGTTTCCATATCAATCTTTGCTGGAAAGTGTTGGATTTTGAAAACAAACCAAAACATAAAATTTAATATTTCCTTTTCGAATTAAGATAGAAACATGATTTAAATGTCATTTTAAGCAAAATAATAATAATAATAATAATTATTATTATTATACTGTTCATTTTATTTATTTTATTTTTTATTTTTTTAAAGGAAAATTTGAAGGTTTTCGCGTCTTGAATTCAAGCTGGTTTTATACTGTTTACGAAACTATTGCAAAATCAGTATTCATGTTTCGAAGGGAAAATTATAAAGAACAAATACTAGTTATTCCGAATTTTTTTTTCTTTCAGGTAAGGATATTTTATTTTCTGCTATGTGTCGATCTATCTAACTGCATTTTCAAATGATTTTTTTTTTTTTTTTTTAATCATTAATATTATTCCTCGATCCAAAATGGGCTGTTATCTTTTTTCAACTTAATTCTTTATTTTTTACTCAGAATGTTTTGAGAATTTTAAAAAAATAGGCTTCTTATCCACAATAAAAAAAAAAAAAAAAAAAAAAAAAAAACTTTAAATATTGCCCCTAGGTACAATACTTACAGTTGCAAAGTTTCTTTTTTTTTTTTTCTTACTTATTTATTGCCTAAGTGGGGCAGAATCAGAAAAGGGTGCAAAGTTTGATAAAATAAGTTGCAATTACACAGGGGGACTATTTAGGGAAGTAGAAAAATTAAATTTTTATACGGCCCTGGTTGGTAAAATTTGCCCTTAGGAAGTTTTTTCTTATAATTTTTTAATTTAAACAACAACAAAAAAATCTATCTTGATTCCTGCAAAACTCAGAGAGTTATGGGTGTATTTCGATTCAAACTGCTTATTTTCAGATTTATTTTTAAATTCCTTTTTTCTCTCAAATGCATCAAACTGGCAAATTGTCTTATTTAGAAAGTACACAAGGTGCCGTGATTGTCGATTCTTTGATAAATGCAAAAAATACTACAAAAAAAAAAAAAAAAAAAAAAAAAAAGCAATCAAAAACGGCATTTTGAACCTATTTTTCCGAAATGGGAGATTTGGGAACAAAAAAAAGGGTCATAGTGAGAAGGTAATTGTTTATAAATCAAATTCTAATGAATTGAGCGTAAAATGACATCACACGGCACCTTATATGTCTCTTCAAAAATCACCTCAGCAAGTTTCATGTTTCTACTTTTAAAAATGTGTCTGAAATTGTATCGGAAAATTTTGAGCTGTTGAAGATGAAAAGCGTTTTTTCGAATACACCCTTATGTCTATTTTAATAATTTGCGGGGTTTCAAGGGATTAGACACAAATGGAAATGCGTGTTATTCAATGCGCAATGTTACTGTAAATGTATCAAGGAAACATTCATTTTTCTTTTATTTATTTATAGAGTTAGAATTTTGAATGCTTTGAGATGGTTAACCATATAATTTGTAAACAGAATCACATCATAAAACTTCTTTTAATAATAAAAATGCATTTTTTTTTTTAAGAGTAATTTAAAACTGTTATTAATCAAAGTTTCATTCGTCGAATTGAATTTTTTTCTTTTGATTAAGTATCTTATTTTTTATTTTGATTTAGCATTTTAAATAATATTTATTTAAAAAAAAAAAATATTTAAATTAGCAATTTAAAACTAATCGGATGTGGCAATCCCAAAACTTCTGTCTCATGTATGTGAATATTTCAAAAAACGCTATTAATGCGCGAAAATAAAATAACAAACTATACTCATCATAAGGATTCTAAGGACATGAAATTCTATGCATTATTTCTTGAATTAGACAATTGCAATATTGGAAAAAATGCAACATAAAAAGCACCACTTGTTGGGCAACTTATACCAAAACATAAAGGGCAATAATATTTATCAAGCTATACTTGAATCTGAAATATAATACATATGAAGTTTAGCGCTAGCCACTTCCACATTATTCACAAAAAATTCTATCATTCATCATGGGAGATCATTCCAAAATATTCATTGCCCCCCCTCCCCTTACCACCGTCATAGCCGTACTCGGACCCTATTTCCTTTATATTTAACAAGATACTTTGCATTTAACATTTCATTGCTAAGACTGTGGTAAACTCAGTAGTACATTTTTCCACCCTCTCCCCCACCCTCCGCAGAGTACCAAGAATGCCGAAATAAATTAAAAATCATCATCAGGTGATATTATTTACTAAAAATATGCATTTTCTAAAATTGATCCAGAAAGGCTGTTATAGATTGTATACTCCCTTCTCGGTGAATGAAAGGGGGACAAATTAAAACAATCATTACATCTTTGAAAAAAAAACGTTTAATCTTAAAAATATTAATATTTGTATAAACGAGATCTAAAATTTAAACTAAATTCGAAGCATTAGATAGACTTTAATACATTTAAAAAGCAATTAAATTAAAAAAAAATATATATATCAATTAAGAAAATAATCAATTTTAAAAATTGTTTCATATTTAGTGTAAATAGTCTTTTATTTCAGACTTTAAAATGTATATGTATATTTAAGAAATATTAAATATCTATCACATAAGTTATAACTTCCAATTATCACTTTCATTTTTCAAATAAGCTTAAAACATTTTTTAAATGTTTAGAGATCCTTTTTGAAAAAGAAATTTGGTGAAAATAGAGCTTTTATTCAGCAAAGAGGGTGTTTTGTCCGGTGGAGTTTTTGTCCGGTGGGAATTTTGTCCGGTGGTGATTTTGACCGCGGGGATTTTGTCCGTGGGGATTTTGTCCGCGGGGATTTTGTCCTGGACTCGTTAAATATGCGTGATAAAGACATTTCTTAATTATTTATGCAAAAATTGTTATAAATTCCTTTTAAATTGTCACAAAACTATACAAATTTCTAACTTGTATTTCAGACAAAGCATATAAAATACAAGCATTAACATTTAAATATAATATATGTAGTACATAAAGAAAATGGTCATATTTGAAATACAAACGAAACACTTTCTTTCTTGCTGAAAAAATAAAATGTCATGGAATTTTCCAGGAACTGTTAAGAAAGAGAGTCTTTCAGGAGTGTCATTTTGAGATAAATGGTTACCGGGAACATCTGTGACTGAGTGTGTAATTATCGGCCACCTGAGGGGTGAAACTTTTACTGAAAAAGAATCTTAATGTCGGATTTCTCAAGCTCAGTATTTGCTTTGAATTTTTACCTACTTCTTTTGCTGTCATACCTATCATCGAACAGCAGGAGATTTAATTGATTGTTCGGCTTGAGTCCCCAACTACTCTGACGTCAGCAAAATGACGTATACGGGATCTTAATCAGTGGGACCTTAATCAGGGTCTCAACCAAAGTAAAATTCCCTGTGACTGGATTTAGGTCCCGTTCTGATAGCGGGATGTATATCAGTGGGACGTTAATCAGGATTTCGTGAAAAGTGAAATGCACAAGCACTGGATTTATATCCCACTTTTTTGTGACGTCAAAATGACGTACCGGGACCTTAATCAGTGGGACCTTAATCAGGCGCCTCAAAAAAGAGGAACGTCATTTTTTGCGATCAAAAGATCGACGAATTTTTTTTTTTTTCGATTTTTTGATGAAATTTCCCTTTTTTCGAGATTCCTTTTCCAAATTCATGTTTTTTTTTTTTTTTTTTTTTTCCTGTGGTTCTTGAACGAAATTTGCATCTTTTCACGATCCTCTGGCAAATTTCGCGTTTTTCTCGCAATTCTATAACGAAATTGGCGATTTTTTTCACTAATTTTCAAAAATGATTTTTTTTCTGATTATTTGTAAAAAATTGCGATATATTTTATATAAGAAGTCTTTTAGAGTTACAACCGACTTTTTTTTTTAATTTTCGGAAATGACTGCCTTAATTTTTCTTAATTTGGAAAAAAATCTGATAGAATCCCAGAGATGATCCTAAGAAAAAAAAATTTAAATTCACAGCAAATTTTCTGAAAGGTTACAGCGGAGGTGGGAGAAAAGAGAGGGCGTTTTCTCTCCCGTTACGAATTATGTGCTTTTTTGCGCTCCTTTTTAGAAATTAGCATTTTTTTGTTTAAACGTGACAAAATTGGCAGTTTTTCGCGATCTTTTGACGAAATTTGCCATTTTTTTGTTAATCTTTTAACAAAATTTGCCATTTTTTCGCGATTTTTTTCACGAGATTTCTCTTTTTTTCGCGATTTTATAGCAAAATATGCCGTTTTTTGCGATCTTTTAACAAAATTTTCCTTTTTTCGTGATCTTTTATCAATATTTGCCGTTTTTTCGCGATTTTTTTATCAATATTTGCCGTTTTTTTCGCGATCTTTAAAAAAAAAAATTACATTTTTCTTTCTTTCATTTTTTGACAAAATATATTTTTTTCACACATTTTTGAACTGCTAGATTATAGATTTAACTCTATAAAAGTGCCCTGAAGAATGCAAAAAGTGCCCTTTTCAGAACAGTAGCGCCCTGCCGCTTTTAAACCTGGGAGAAACTCTGGTTTACATATCGATTACTATATAATTTTAATAATTTCTACAACTGAGTTTTATAGAAATAGTATTTTGTTAACTTTAGTTTAAATATCATTTGTTTAAGAGTTAGATTTACGAATAAAAGGTACATTTTTAACTGTGACTAATTTAGTAGATATATTATAAATCAATGAAACCGTTCTTACTTAACCCTCTCATGCATGAATTATTTTCTACACAGTAAAAAAAAATCAAACAATCATTTTTGTGATAAATGAGAAAAGTTTATCATGAAAATGATTTTATTGGAAATTTTTATACATTATTTATTAATATATTCATGCGTCCTCATTTGAGGACATTGTGCGTCAAGGGATATATTTGTACTGTCCTCAAATATGGGGACAATATGATTCAATGTTCACATATCTGCATACGTTTCATATGGTTTATTCAGTATAAGATGATCCTATACATTCTGGACATACAGGTACAGCGCATGTTCCACAAATGTATCGTGTTTTACTTTTGCAATTTTTATCTCTACAGTGATTGGCAAACTTTGCTTCCGTTTTCTTCGGATAATGCTTTCCTACATCTAAAAGCATAGTTTGGGATACATCGTTTGCATTCCTATCTTTTATTGCTGATTATCTCTCAGAAGGCTCTTTTATTTTTATTTATCGCAGGTGTACCCTTATATATCAAAATCATTTCGAATGAACTTTTGAATTCCGGCAGGTCTATGATTTTGGTGTTTTCTGATTTCCATAGAATCCCAGCGTTAACAATGGTGACATTTATAAGGTGATAAAAAATACACATGTACCACCTTTTATTCCCGAAATCATTACGATAGAGGCCTATGAGAGAGTCCATAAGGTCAACCCCACCCGTATCCTTATTATACTTAGAGATACAATGTGGACACTTGATAGAAATAACTTTTCTTTCCATTGTAGTGAAATGTGTTACTTGGCCTTCAGGTACCTTTCCATAGTACGAAGAGATTGTATAAACCGATGTATTATCGATCCATCGGGTGATACTTATATTATCCGAAGATAAAACAATCGAACTACTATCTCTCCCTTCATTCTTCAGTTGTTTTATTGATTTTAGATGCTTTTCTGCACCCATCAGCCTGTTAATTCTTATTGCCCCAACATACCAAATTCCCAGGGGTTTTAGTTTTAAAATCAATGGTAATCTGGAAAAGCAATTATCTGCATATATTTTGCAGTTTGTCTGATGCAAACGATGAGTCAAACGAAGTATGACATCAATAGATGCACCACAATCAGATGTTACCAGTTATATTTTGAAACAATTCAAAAGAATAAATGGAATCAAATACACCAGCACTACATCACATTTTGTATCCCAATTTTGTGCGGTTTCTTAGGTAAGTATTGTTTTATAGATGATTTTCCTTTGAATGGAATCACCATCTCATCCACACTTTGATATTCCTCATTATAGGCGGCTTTGTGAAATGTCTCATGCAATTTTGTCAAAATCGGTCGAATTTTTATATATTCATCTGTATTGTCATCAATAACCATTGTATTATTTATAAAATGTATTTCAAAAATAAATAAAGGTAGTAAACAAAAATGTGTTTTGTTTACTTCCCTCATAGCATGCATGTTCACAGTGACGTCACAATGACGTCACTGTGAGTCACTTTGGTCACATCACATCTGTGACGAAAATGCCACCACTCAGTGACGTCACATTGTGACTAAGATGTGACTTTCTAAAAAAAATTTCACAGTTCGTCACAATGTTAATGTCAAAGTAGTCACAAATGACACACTTTTCACAAATTGGTCACATTGTGACGTCACAAAGTGGTCACAATGTGACGTCACAAAAAAGCCCTAAAACGGCCATAACGACTTCACATTTTAGTCACTGTGACTTCACATCGACGTCACGTGACGTCACATCGACAATCGCTGGTCACAAAGTCACAATGTGACTTCACAACGACGTTGCAGTGACGTCACCATGTCTTACGGGTTTAGTGCAAACTGTCCTCATATGAGGACAGATATGTTTTATGTTTTAAATAAAAACCTAATTGAAATATTGTAAAAAATTTCTGTCATTACATGCTATATGATGATAAATTGTATATAAAAAAAACTTACCTTGACTATATTGTAAATATTTCCTAGTCTATTTGTAGCAAATTATGCGCAATATCACTATACTTCAATACTTTGATTTTATTGCAACATTCGTGTGAATTACAACCATCAGTATGGTGTTGCTATTTATTGTGTTGCATGCAAGGTAATATCTGTCCATAAATAAGGTCCCCATGAATGAATGCTGAAAAAAATTCGTAACTCTAATGTTTTATAGGGTAATATTTATCCGTCCTCATATGAGGCCAGTATGCATGAGAGGGTTAAACATTTTCTTTCATCGAAATTCGATGGGTTCTACCTTGTATATGTAATAAAGATTAAAACTGATGTTTACAATACTAAAAATAAATGTAAAAGAATGTAAAAAGTGCACTTTTCAGAACAGTATCGCCCTGCCCCTTTTTAAACCTAGGGGGAACTCTGAATGAATTTTCAGAAATGTTCCTGTGTTTTCTTTCTCTAAATTCTAGATATGGGCAATATGAACTCATTCTGCTATGCTCAACTCGTTATCTTTTGAATGTGCAGTAGATTATAAATAGAATAGATTTTACAATTAATATTCTGTTTAGGGGGGGGGGGGGGTCAATGTTAAAGTATGAAGATTTTTTTTGGGGGGGGGATTTGCGTCATTGGGTTTGGGGGGGGGGATGGTCACCACTGTGTCGAGCCATTTCAAATTTTTATGAAAATCAGATGCATAGTTCAATTACAGGGACAATCAAAAGTATTCCGATGCATTACGGCCGAAAAGAAAAAAAAAGTTTCAAGTGCATTTTAATGCTGTTACACTCTTTTGAAAGTAATAAAATTAATATGTATCTGTGAAGAGTATACTATAATATTTATTCTGTACAACTAGTGGTACAAAGAATATTTGTTAATAATTTACAGGGCCCCACAAAAGTATTTCATTACATAATGGCGCAGGGAGTACATTGTTTGGTGCGCGTTTTAATTGTATTAAGCTATTTAACATTTTATGAAATTGATAAACATTTATGAAGATTACTACAAGTTACTTCCTGTATAAAAGAAAGCATATAGCATTTACAGGGACACACGAAAAATTCCGGCTTATGTAATGTATCCGAAATACTGTATACTATTACACCAAAATCTGAATATTTTTAGGTATGCGTTCGTAATTACATAAATATGAAGCACATATAGTCATCGTTCAATATATCCATCCGTCTGCCTGTCCGCCTATAACAGAACAAATACTATCCAACCAAATCATCTGAGATTAAAAATACATAATGATTGCATAATTTTGTCAAATCATTTCGAATTTTATGAAAATCACATGTATAGTTTTATTGCAAAGACAATCAAAAGTATTCCATTACATTACATTACGGTCAACAGGAAATATAGTTTCAACTACATTTTAATCATGTTACACTCTTTTGAATATAAAAGAATTGACATGAATCTACGAAGTATGTATTAAAATATACATTCTGTACAATTTATTATTAATTTACAGGGCTACACAAATGTGTTTCACTATACATAATGGTATACGGGGAAATATTGTTTGGGATGTGTTGTAATTATATTAAAGAATTTCACGTTTTATGAAATTGATATACGTTGCTGAAGTTTAATGCAAGTTTGAGACCAAGGGTCCCAAACGTTTTCCAAAGGAGATAGCCGCCATTAAAGTTTAGGGACCAAAATTTCAAATAAACATAAAAAACGGAAAAATCAGTCGATTGATTTGCGGTTTTCACTAAAATTATTCTTTATGTCGGCATTTTCTTGAAATTAAATTATGAAGATAAATTAAAAAAAATACCGATAGAGGGCGCTTTAGACTTTGGAGTAACGAACAACTATTTTTTGCCGGTATTTTTTGCATATCATTAAATGTTTTCGTAAGCTGAGACTCAAACTTAAATTTTGAGCTCAAAATCTGAAAGTGGAAGTGGTTAAGTAGCACAAACTGAACTGTGTTCAGAGGGTTCAAATTTCAAATGATTATAAAAAACGGAAAAATTGGTTCATTGATTTGCGGTTTTCACTAAAACTATTCTTTATGTCGGTATAAGTTTGAGTCTAAGCTTACGAAAAAATTTAATGAAATGCAAAAAATACCGGCAAAAAATAGTTGTTCGTTACTCCAAAGTCTAAAGCGCCCTCTATCGGCATTTTTTGAAATTTATCTTTATAATTTAATTTCAAGAAAATGCCGACATAAAGAATAATTTTAGTGAAAACCGCAAATCAATCGACCGATTTTTCCGTTTTTTATGGTTATTTGAAATTTTGGTCCCTAAACTTTAATGGCGGCTATCTCCTTTGGAAAACGTTTGGGACCCTTGTTCTCCTATTTAATATTGTTTGTCTTGATGTGTACTGTCACCCCTCTTTTATTGTAAAAAAAATTTGGAAACACCCTGTATATAGGAACACACAAAAGATTTCGACTACTATAGTGTCCGAAGTACTGTATAGTATAACAGCAGGATCTGAATATTTTTTTAACTTCGTTATAGTACGAACGCACCTTATTTGGTACGCTTCACATGCAATTTCCAATTTGTTTTATACGATTTAAGTGGGAAAATTTGAGGTAGGTCACTCACATTTCATTATTTGGTTTTCTCAATGGCAATTTCACGGAAAAATGGAGCTTCCAATAAGGAAGAAATAGTACCTTTTCTTGTTGTTCTTTCACTAAATACTTTTTGCATTGGTTTAAGGAAACTGTCATTTTAAATATTTATATGGAATGCTAAGAATAGCAAAAATCAGCGTGAAAACCAATCTATGTGTGTCCCTGTATATTACGGAGAGGACTAAAAATATCTACTACACATATAATTCTGAAATTTTGGGTGAGGGTAGTACAAGACAAATCCTATCCTAATGCATGTCACACTTAAAATTTTTATTTTCCTTTTTCTTATAGTCTAGAATATCCATTAAAAATTCACCAAAAATGCGATGTTTTCCCCGCAAATGGCAAAAATCGCACACTCATCTGAATTTGATTACCCAGTCGAAAGATATTAAAATTTCTTGTAGTCTGGTGGTCCTACAGATTTTAGTTCTATCTTCCACCACCAGAAGTATTTTTATCTGAGATTTCATGGGACCTATTTCAAGGGAATTTTCTTTCTTTCAATTCATTTTACGATTATCACCAGATGTTCTTGCACATACGCAGTACGCCTTCTACACGGTGTAGAGGTCTGCACGGGCCGGAATTTCCAGGCCCGGGCCCGGCCCGGCCCGGCCCAGCCCATTGCAAAACTCAAAAGTTCGGCCCGGGCCCGGCCCGGCCCGTTTAAATTTTTATATTTTAGGCCCGGCCCGGCCCGGCCCGTACAAAAATCAGCGAAAACAGGCCCGGCCCGTTTTGGCCCGTTACAATTTCTACGATTTCTAAAAAAAAATCATATTTTTATCATATAACTAAGATTCCTTTAAAGAATACTGCATACATATCTATGGAATGATTTTACAGTATATTTTACAGCAAATACACATTAACAACGCTAATGATTACTTAGATTCTTAGGCTTTCAACATTCAAATAAAGATTCATTAAAAAATTAATATGGCTTAGAATAAAAGAAAAAAGAAAGAAAGCTAAAAACATCGTTAATTTTGAAGCTGTTTAATAAAAGAAGATTTATAAATATATTTCTATATCATTTTATTATAGATTTCAAATCCAAATTCATTCTTAAATTCAAAGAAGCTCCTTTCTGATACATTTTTAAATTCATTTTTTTTCCTCAAAAACGCATAAGATTAGCAGATATCTTTATTCAGAAACTATATAATCGAATGGCGTTATCCATTTTTTGATACAAGCAATTTAAGAATACTGCAAACAAATAAAATACTGTCATAATTAGCGTTTTGAATAGAATTTCCGGAAGCAATAGCAAGGGAAGGGAGAAAAACCTGCAATCATTTGAAAAACTATTATATCTCAACAAGGCTATACAAGTATTTTATTTACCAAAAATGAAAAACGCTATTCGATTCCAAATCCCTTCAATAGTTAGGCTTATCACTTTTATACTTTTACAATTTAAAATTAATCAGAAAATGTGTCAAACTTTCGCACTATTGAGAAATTAATTTAAAAATCAACAAGAAGTATATATCCAAAGACTAAGCTAACATAAGTTCTTTATCGCTGTTAATTTTACAAATCATGTTTTCTGCCAATAATTAAGTCTAGTACCGGTCCGGCCAGTCTATATGTAGAAAAATAATGCAAGCGTGATCTCGGACCGGCATGATTCAGCTAAAAAAATATTAAAACGGGTTACACATAATGTAATTCTTCGATGCCGATACACTGTGCATTTTTATATTGATGCTGTCAAACTAGTATGGCAACATTTATACTTATTCTCGTTAAAACCATTTTCGTTGAAAACAGCTCATATTTTGAGCGTGTTCAGCAGTTACGCGCGTCAAGCACACGCGCTCAGGAGTCAGGGATATGGAGTGGTTACTTATTGCGCCTGTTCAGTGTACCGAACCAAGAGGACAGGCTAAGAACAGGTGGATTTGATTGGACGGTGCTAATGTAAAGATCATCTGTTACCATCAAAGGTGAACATAATAAGCTGTCTTTATGGGTTTTTTTAATTATTATTATTGGTTGCTTTATATTAATAAATAAGACATTTTTATTAAAGATAAATCTTTTTATTAATAATACAGGAGTACATGTATTTCTATTATAATAATGAAATAGTTATTTAAATACCAGAAAATAGGATATTTTAAGAAGAAAGTTTTATATTTGAACCCATTTTAATATTCTAAGTATCGTTCCAAAGTGATTTATATATACATATAAACAGTGGCGCAGCCAGAATTCGGCTCTGGGGAGGGATAGAGTTGCTTCAGGGGTAATTCTGGTAGAAATTTTTTTTCGGAAATTCACATCGCATTTTCGAAAATCGGCAAGGTGCGGGGGGGGGGGGGGAGGATTCCGCGAGTTACCCACCCCCCATGCGAAGAGGGTTTATCCGCGATCTTCAGACGAAATGGGCGTTTTTCCGTGACCTTCAGAGGAAATCAGCGATTTATTTGCGATATTTTAGCAAAATCGGCGATTTATTGCGATCTTTCGTGAAAATCGGCGGTTTTCCACGATTTTTTGACGAAATCGGCGTTTTTCCGCGACCTCTAGACGAAATTAAAGATTTATCTGTGATATTTTTGCAAAATCGACGATTTTTTGCGATCTTTTGTCGAAATCGGTGGTTTTTCCGCGATCTTTTGACGAAATCGATGTTTTTCAGAGTTTTTTTTATGAAATCGGCGTTTTTTCGACTATCTTTACACTAAATTCGCAATTTTACGCGATCTTTTCTTGAAAACGGCGTTTTATTCCCGCGGTCTTAAGACGAAATCGGCGTTTTTTCCGTGATCTTTTGATGAAAGCGGCCTTTTTTTTCAATGATCTTTTGACAAAATGTTTTTAAGCAATCTTTTATCGAAAACGGTGTTTTCCCCCGACTTTTTAACGAAATCGGCATTATATCAGAAATCTTTAGACGAAATCGACGTTTTCCCCGCGGTCTTCAGACGAAATCAGAGTTTTATCTGCGATATATTTGGTGAAATTGCCATTTTTTCCGCGAAAAAAAGTTACAGGAAAAAAGGGAAAAGATAAAAATGTTACCGGAAAAAAAAGCGACAAGGAATTTATTTTGGGGACTTATTGGCTAAGTATGATGAAATGGGGAGGGCGGGAGTTGGCTCTTAATAAGTGAATGGTTTTTTCATGCTGAATTAACTGCTTTGATTCAATTTTTGGATATACGTTCATACTGAAAAGATGCTTACCTGAATAGTTTTGGGAACGGACGATTAACCCCCCCCCCCCTCCGCTCTAAATAAGATGAATGGTTTTTAAGCAGAATTATCCAACGTGTGTCAAATTTTGCAAATAGGTTCTTTCATATAAGGTTTATATATAGTACTGTGGTGTCGTGCCCTGAGTTTCTCTTTACTAAGTTGGTTTATTTGTTAAGTTCATCAATAACACATTTTTAATTCCCCAAGTTCTTTATTAGAACCATAGATAATTATTAAAAAAAATAAAGAAAACGACATTACAACTACATAGAAGCCACACTCCATTATTACATTTCGCTTAGCACGTCTAAGCCATCTTACATCAATGTACTTTCTTGTACATTACCAGCACATGTCTCTCTTCCAACTACTTTCTTTCCCTTTCACTGCTCAATAATCCCAATGTCCCCCTCAGCTCATTGCCACTAGACCAGTGCAATTATTTTCTAGGCCTGTTAGATACTTTCAACTCTGCATACCTTTTCACAATAAGACTTCGCTGTCCATCTTCTGCCATGATTAAAGTTGTCAGTACGTCATCACAGTATATAATGCCTCAAGAATTTTGGGAGTTTAATGGTTAAGTTTAGAGGGTGCATGAGGGATAACCTCTCTTAAATTAAATAAATGGCTTTTTACGCAGAATTATCCGATTTGCTTTAAATTTTGAATGTAGGTTCATTAAGATAAGGGGTATCCCTGATTAGTTATGGGGTTCTTTTGCTAATTAAAAAGGGGGGGTCGCGATTATTCCCCCCTTAAATTAGATAAATTGTTTTTATGCATAATTATCCGATGTATTTCAAATTTTGGCTCTTTCTCATAAAGTGAATCCCTAAATAGTTTTAAGTGTTTTTTTATATATCCTCAATAGCTGTTTGCATTTAAAACTGTGATTTATGTTGCTGCATAGCATTTTACAGTATTCTAAATATCGTAACAAAGAAAAAAATATCCTGTTTTTCTTAAAATCTTTTTTGTAATTATTTAAATCTGTTTTTATTTTTTAAAGCGTTCAAACCTGAAGATTTATCAAGAACTACAGGTTTTTAAACAATTAACTTTCTAATTACTAACATAAACTAGAAATAAAAAAATATATTTTTATTACTACAAATTAATGAATTCACTAGTTGATTCGTTCCCCGTAAGACATGGTGACGTCACGGTGACGTCGTTGTGAAGTCACACTGTGACTTTGTGACCGTCGATGTGACGTCACGTGACGTCGATGTGAAGTCACAGTGACTAAAATGTGAAGTCGTTATGGCCGTTTTAGAGCTTGTTTGTGACGTCACATTGTGACCACTTTGTGACGTCACAATGTGACCAATTTGTGAAAAGTGTGTCATTTGTGACGATTTTGTCATTAGCATTGTGACGAAACTGTGACGAAAGTGACAATGCTTTCAAGTCACATTGTGACCAATTTGTGAAATACAGGGTGAGTCCAAAATCATGGAACAAACTTTGAGGGGGTGGTAGGGCTCACTATAACAAATAATGATGGCACAGAAATATATGACCGGAAGTGACCCGTCAAGACGCTACACTAGTCACTAAAAAAGACCCGGATGATAATGTTAAGTCTATGGGGGGCGTTGTTTTCAAATACCTTGTTCAAATTTCAATATTTTACATGATATTTTTTTTCCATAGGATAGCTGAGGACGATCCACAACCGGGCTAATTTTTACTTTTTTGATTTTGGTTATTTTTTTTTATATTAAAATAGATTCAGTTTTAGAACCGGTTTAAACTGGTTCTGAAAGTTAAAGTATTTTTCTTTTAATCTGTAACCAAAATCAAAAAAGTAAAAACCAGCCTGGTTGCAGATCGTCCTCAGCTATCCTATAAGAAAAAAAAATTAAGCGAAAATATTAAAATTTTAGAGAGATATTTGAAAATAACGCTCCCATACACTTAACCCATTTTAGGCCAAGCACAGAAATTTTATAAAATGTAGCATTATTTTTAGTGAAATATGCTTAAATTACATACATTAAGACACAAAAAAAGATTCGTGCATGAAAAATAATATTTTATATAAGAAATAATATTTTATATAATAATATAAAATATTATTTCTTATAATGAATAATATGAATATGAATAATATTTTTATGACTTTTGTTTTATTCTTATTTCATATACAGAATTTGCAACTTTAATCTATTTTAAAAACATATAATTCATTTCAATTGGAATAATAATATATTTTTAAAAAGTCGAATTTCTCAAAGGCGTTTCAAATTAAAACTCTAGCGTATTTTGAAAATTTTTTAAGAGAAAGTGTTTACTCCAATTGAATTACTAATATTTTATGGATGTCTTCAAAAGCCTTAAAAAATAGAAGAAAAATAAAATTCTTGAAAAAAATGTGTCAGAGTGTTAAAAAAAAATATTTATCGAAATGTTTCGTATACGAACCTTTGGCCGAAAATGGGTTAACATTATAATCCGGGTCTTTTGTGGTGACTAGTGTGGCGTTTTAACGCGTCACTTCCAGTCATAAATTTCTATGTCATAATTATTTGTTATAGTGAGCTCTATTACCTCCCTCAAATTTTGTCCTATTATTTTAGACAGCCTTTCTGGATCAATTTTAGAAAATGCATATTTTTAGTAAATAATATCACCTGATGATGATTTTTAATTTATTTCGGCATTCTTGGTACTCTGCGGAGGGTGGGGGAGAGGGTGGAAAAATGTACTACTGAGTTTACCACAGTCTTAGCAATGAAATGTTAAATGCAAAGTATCTTGTTAAATATAAAGGAAATAGGGTCCGAGTACGGCTATGACGGTGGTAAGGGGAGGGGGGGCAATGAATATTTTGGAATGATCTCCCATGATGAATGATAGAATTTTTTGTGAATAATGTGGAAGTGGCTAGCGCTAAACTTCATATGTATTATATTTCAGATTCAAGTATAGCTTGATAAATATTATTGCCCTTTATGTTTTGGTATAAGTTGCCCAACAAGTGGTGCTTTTTATGTTGCATTTTTTCCAATATTGCAATTGTCTAATTCAAGAAATAATGCATAGAATTTCATGTCCTTAGAATCCTTATGATGAGTATAGTTTGTTATTTTATTTTCGCGCATTAATAGCGTTTTTTGAAATATTCACATACATGAGACAGAAGTTTTGGGATTGCCACATCCGATTAGTTTTAAATTGCTAATTTAAATATTTTATTTTTTTTTTAAATAAATATTATTTAAAATGCTAAATCAAAATAAAAAATAAGATACTTAATCAAAAGAAAAAAATTCAATTCGACGAATGAAACTTTGATTAATAACAGTTTTAAATTACTCTTAAAAAAAAAAATGCATTTTTATTATTAAAAGAAGTTTTATGATGTGATTCTGTTTACAAATTATATGGTTAACCATCTCAAAGCATTCAAAATTCTAACTCTATAAATAAATAAAAGAAAAATGAATGTTTCCTTGATACATTTACAGTAACATTGCGCATTGAATAACACGCATTTCCATTTGTGTCTAATCCCTTGAAACCCCGCAAATTATTAAAATAGACATAAGGGTGTATTCGAAAAAACGCTTTTCATCTTCAACAGCTCAAAATTTTCCGATACAATTTCAGACACATTTTTAAAAGTAGAAACATGAAACTTGCTGAGGTGATTTTTGAAGAGACATATAAGGTGCCGTGTGATGTCATTTTACGCTCAATTCATTAGAATTTGATTTATAAACAATTACCTTCTCACTATGACCCTTTTTTTTGTTCCCAAATCTCCCATTTCGGAAAAATAGGTTCAAAATGCCGTTTTTGATTGCTTTTTTTTTTTTTTTTTTTTTTTGTAGTATTTTTTGCATTTATCAAAGAATCGACAATCACGGCACCTTGTGTACTTTCTAAATAAGACAATTTGCCAGTTTGATGCATTTGAGAGAAAAAAGGAATTTAAAAATAAATCTGAAAATAAGCAGTTTGAATCGAAATACACCCATAACTCTCTGAGTTTTGCAGGAATCAAGATAGATTTTTTTGTTGTTGTTTAAATTAAAAAATTATAAGAAAAAACTTCCTAAGGGCAAATTTTACCAACCAGGGCCGTATAAAAATTTAATTTTTCTACTTCCCTAAATAGTCCCCCTGTGTAATTGCAACTTATTTTATCAAACTTTGCACCCTTTTCTGATTCTGCCCCACTTAGGCAATAAATAAGTAAGAAAAAAAAAAAAAGAAACTTTGCAACTGTAAGTATTGTACCTAGGGGCAATATTTAAAATTTTTTTTTTTTTTTTTTTTTTTTTTTTTTTTTTTTTTTATTGTGGATAAGAAGCCTATTTTTTTAAAATTCTCAAAACATTCTGAGTAAAAAATAAAGAATTAAGTTGAAAAAAGATAACAGCCCATTTTGGATCGAGGAATAATATTAATGATTAAAAAAAAAAAAAAAAAAATCATTTGAAAATGCAGTTAGATAGATCGACACATAGCCGAAAATAAAATATCCTTACCTGAAAGAAAAAAAAATTAGGAATAACTAGTATTTGTTCTTTATAATTTTCCCTTCGAAACATGAATACTGATTTTGCAATAGTTTCGTAAACAGTATAAAACCAGCTTGAATTCAAGACGCGAAAACCTTCAAATTTTCCTTTAAAAAAATAAAAAATAAAATAAATAAAATGAACAGTATAATAATAATAATAATTATTATTATTATTATTTTGCTTAAAATGACATTTAAATCATGTTTCTATCTTAATTGGAAAAGGAAATATTAAATTTTATGTTTTGGTTTGTTTTCAAAATCTAACACTTTCCAGCAAAGATTGATATGGAAACAACGAACGTGCGATTTTCTTCATGGTGGGTTTATTCACCATTTCTCTTAGATAAACTGTTATAAGTGAAGAATCGTTACAGATAAATGGTTCAAACTTGAAATATGTCTTTCTTAAATCTTTTACAGTAATTTTGATTGAACAAATAAAAAAAAATAATTACTTTTAAAACTATGACTTTTTTTAAGTTTTATTTTTTTTTTTCATATTTTTAATTTAAGTATTTTTAATTTTTATTTAAATTAGTATTTCCAAAAATGCTGAATGAAAATTAAAGCGTTTACATTCCTATTTATTTGAGTGCAAGAAAAAAGTGAAATTCTGCAAATAATAAGGTACCCTGGGGTAATAACGCCACGTTAAGGTTCTACCAATTTTCACGGCTTAGTTTTAGATTGTATTTTTCAAACAAATATAGGATCTGATACAGCAACTCATTGACTATCTGTATAAAATAAAATAATTTAACAGTTATGTATTCATAAAATGTAATGGCGTTTTTTCTTGACCAATGCTATTCGGCGTTATTACCCACCTATATGGGTAATAACGCCATGCAAACAAAACTATGAAATAAGATGGAATAATTGCATGTAGATAGCCCAATTCTAAAAATACAAACTCTACAAACTTTGAAATTGGCAAATTGCATTCTAAGCTATTGAAAATGTTCAATTTTTTGTGAAAGTGTAAGAAAAATAAAGGTGTGGTGTGGGAGGGTGGGGGGTGAGGCAAAAGAATATCAAACCGTGAGCTTCTTTTTGCTTAAAAAGAACCATTTAAATAGAAATATAAGAAACATTGCACAGTTTTAACTGTGTTTATTTGAATCAGTATTTAGGATGTAGCTCGGCCACTGTAGGGAATCAACCGGTGTATTAAACCAAGGATTGGCGTTATTACCCCGGTATAGTTATTGCGCAGAACATTTTAAATTACAAATTATCTCGAGAAGATATCCAAAATCTTCAACAACATTTTAAAAGTACATGTAATGCACTACAAATTTATGTAATTAACAAAGTATTTCCGGATAAAAAGATAGTCTTCACATCACAAAACGTATCTCGCAAATTTTAGATCAAGCGTTAATTTTAGTTGTTTGTAAAAACAATAAGACCTAAAAATGAAACAAATTAACTTGAAGCTGTTTTTTGCGATTTATATGACTCAAAACCCTTCTGCGCAGAGCACATGGGTGTCATTTACCTGAATATTTCATAATTATGCAAAATATAAGCACTTGGCGTTATTACCCCCCTGGCGTTATTACCCCAGGGTACCTTATATTTTTTGTAATTTTCCAACTGATTGCAAAAGTGTCCAGGTCAGGATTCGAACTAAGGAGTCTTTCGCGCAAATTGCCAATACTTTGTCAATTGAGCTATCCTGGAAGAATCTGGCAAACACAATTCACACAGTGAATACGAATGCATACTTATTATTATTATATATACCCTATGTAATAATACTTTAATTTTTTTTCAAACTACCCGTATGAAAAATGCATACTATTCGTATGAGTATATAATGTTATTTCTCCGGGTGAATTGTGCGTGCTAAGTTGCTCTGTTGGAAGAGCATTTGCAGCATACGTCGGGGGTCTCTAGTTCAAATACTAACCTAAATGCTTTTTTAGTCATTTTGGAAAATTAATATTCATTTGATTAATTTACCAATTAAAATCATTCAGTTAAATATAATACAGAATTATCTTTCGATAAAACTACGTGAAGTTTATGCGCAATATTCGTATAATATACAGATTTCATTTGAAAATAGAGTACAAATGAAGATGAGGCAATTAGTTCTAGTATTACGCTTAGTAATTTCCTTACTATAGTGGACTGTGAACATGTATGATTACACCAAGGTTTAAACTCGTAGTTAAACTCATATATATATATATATATATATATATATATATATATATATATATATATATATATATATATATATATATATATATATATATATATATATATATATATATATATATATATATATATATATATATATATATATATATATATATATATATATATATATATATATATATATATATATATATATATATATATAATACCATTAAAAGTAGACAAGATTCACCAATGGATTTTATCAATAAAAGAATTAAATTGAATTATAGTAAACAATATTAACCATTTGAAATTAACCATTGAATTTAATAACTTATAGTACATTGAACATGGAAGGAAAAAAGAATAATATGAATACAAATGAAATTTGTAGCACCAAAGCAGAATCTTCAGGTCCCAAATACTTTGGAACTACAAATGGAGTGTGTGGTTTCATCTTCGTATTTGCCATGAAAAAGCAAAACAATACGAATTTGGGACTACCATCACACAAAAACCAAATTATTAAACAAGGAACAAAGATATTTTACGTAAAGGAGTTGAAAGTAAGTAAAAATAATAGTTTTCCATAACAAACAAAAAAGATAAAGCAGAATGGAAATATAATTGAACCGGAAAAATAATTAATAATCGATATTAACATAAAATTAAATTAATAAAATGATTAAAATTAGAATTAAGAGATAACATTCATGTTAACATATAACTTAAAATACATTATTGTTACTTTAATCAGTAACATTTATTGTGACTTTACATGGTAAAAACTCATTATCTTAATATAGGATAATAAAAATTAAAAAATAAAAAATAAATAATAATAATAGTAATAATATTAATAATAATACCAAAAATTATATCAATAACATTAAAAATAATTTGATAATTAAAATATAGCTATTTAATTATAGATATAACTAGACAAATATCCATATATTGGTGTAAATTAAACAGTTTAAAAATTATGTTAAAATAAATAACCCACTCTCAATTAATTTTTATTTTTTTTTTTATTTATTTATTTATTTATTTTTTAACCTTTGCGTTTTTATCCAGACAACACCACCCTCCTCCGTACTCTAACATCTACCCACCCAACCAACCTATATATATATATTTATTACTTTTTAACATTTTTAATTTTTTATTATTATTTTTATGTTTTATAATTTTTTTATACATTTTTTACGCAAAGAATTAATTATAAGATCATGTAATATCTAATTATAAATTAAAGAATATATGAATTTTTTAGGATAACCATTATTTATAGAATCATATACAAGCTTTTTAATATTAGTATTAATTAAATGGGAAGAACATAGACATTTTATTCTATATAAATGGTTAAGTATTATATTACGATATACAGAATTATGAAGACAAGATTTAAAATTAGTAAAGGTATTAACTTTAAAATTAAATTCTTTCCTTTTGTCATAAATATCAGTTATAAATTTGTTCTCTTTTAATATAATTTTAATATCTAAGAAATTGATTGTATTATTAAAAAGTAGGTTTTTTGAAAGTTCTAGATTAGAAGGATAATCAACAGGGAATTGAGATAAACAGGTGTTATCAGTATCAATTAAAATTACATCATCTATATATCGATATAAATGTATTGTATTATTTAAATAATGACGTTCATAGTAATATAAGTATAAGTCAGATAATACACTAGATGTACTACCACCTTGTGGTATACCAACATTTTGAATATATATATTGTTATCATGCATAATAAAATTATTATAGATAATGAAATTAGTTAAGGTATGAAAGTAATCAGAATCGATATTATGTGATATATCCAACTCGTGTTGATATTTTTTAAAAAGCTCATTTATGATATTATGTAAATCCGATAAATCGATATTATTAAATAAATCTTTAAAATCATAGGTAGTGATATTTTTTATACATTTAAGATTTTTCATAATATGGACCAGTTCATAACTATTTTTTATGCAATGTGTATTATCACTTTTTTTTGTAATATTATATATTTGATTAAGAATTACTAATAGAAGTTTGTTAGCAGCATTATTATAAGTATTGCAACCAATTGTAACAGTTCTGAATTTAACAGGATGCTTATGAAATTTGGGTATAAGGACTAGATAAGGATATTTAAAGTTAGTAGGGTTAATGTCTAATAATTTATAGAATCCTTTAATTTTACGATTATTGGCAAGTAAGTTATCATTAATTTTTTGGAATGTGTTATTATTAGATATACTAGATTTAAGCAGTTGATGATAATAAGATTTACAAATAATGGCATAATTATTAGGAGATTTGTGTCATATAATGTAGATGTGCCGGTAAAGGACATACTTAAAGAATTTCTTTTAAAAAAGTTGCCTTATTAATAATTATAATTATTAGATTTCATTTTTTCGTATTAGATGAATCTATCTATAATATTTAAGTATTCTCACTCTCATTTCCCATTATTAGACAAAATTTTATTGAAAATAATAGAAATACATCAAACACTAAAAATATCAGCAATGTACATCCCATAAATAAAGTACATGTAATTGTTTTTATGACTATTTAGAACTAGGATTTAATGAAACAAAATTGTTATTTTCAACACAATTTAACAATTAAGATATCAAAAATCAATAAAATATATGCGATAATTACTCATTTTTTAAAATCAAAAATTGTTATTATCACAAAATCAATATCTTAGTTATTTTAGATACATGGTTTAAAATAATAAATATCATGGAATTACAGTTATCAAATTATTGGGATTATGAGAAATTTAGAAAGGTAACAAAAAAGTTTAAAAAAAAAAATTGTTTTTGCAATATTAGTGCATAAATTAATATATTTATCACTATTTTCAACAGTAAAAACAACCCGAAACTCCTATGTATATATTAATTATAACGTTAACTTTTGATTATGTATATATTTTCTAATTTATGAAAATGTGATTTTAAACATGTAATTAAAAAAATTTGATAAAAGTGCATTTTATAAAATAATGTTATTAGTTTTTTTTTCAAATCGTTGACATGCTGTTCCGTGTTTCAACAAAATAAACGTTAAATTTATTGAATTGATTGATATTGAAGGTAAGTGAATTCAAAAAAGTTAAATTAATATATTTACTCCTTTTGTAACATATTTTTTACGAAATTAACAGAAATCATTATAAAAAAGCAAGAAAAATAACTTTTTCTTACCTCTTTCTTATCGACATTATCTTCTAATTTCAGTTTGATAATCCAAATAGGGAAGATAATTTCGAAGTCGGAATGTCCGAATAAGGTACAATGACATTGGCGCGCTCATATTAACTAAACGCCACTGAAATTGTATTTTTTCGGACCGACATTTTATATAAAATATAACCTGATCGTATTTCTGCATAACTTTTAAAATTTTTTCAACTTACGTACTAAATATGCACATAACATCATAACAAAGCTACTAGAGCAGCTGCAAATATTCTAAAGAATAAATACACAAGTGTCAACAATTCTGGTTGTTGCCAAACGATATTTTTTAAGCAGGTGATTTTTTGTTATTATTGTTTGTTTGAGCTTCGAAGATTTGTAAGTTTAATGCGCATGCGCATTAGTTTTATAAGAGTATCCCTAATTAAAATTTTGAGTTTAATTTTTTTTTCTTTTTTGCGCATTCCTTTTTTACTTTCAATTAGTTTTGAAATACAGTGAAACTTCAATTTAACGAAGCCGATATTTAATGAAATTATCTACTTTTTTAATTTTCTGTTGAACCTTCATTTAGAACGCCATTAACATTTAAATTAATATTCATATTACAATATTCAAAAGGATAGATTGCTGTTGAGATTGATTGGTGAATATATTTCAGCGGATTGTATGAAATGAAATTATGTATTTATTTTATCTTTTAAATAAAAAGGAAAAAATGCGAAAAATTTTCGATATGCTAAGAAAGGGATTCCAGTTCCACGAAAATATTATAGGTCCATTCTCTGAATACTTAAAAAAGATGCGAAAGTTTTTATGACCAGTGTATTTTTCATAAGAGATCGTCACAAAGTAATATTCCGATTTTTTTTTTAATTTTTCGATTTGAAATACAAGAGAAAACGAGAAATAGAACGCTGCGATTCAGTTTTTGTTTCCTTTCCTTTATTATGTGTTTTTTTAGATATTATACTAATGAATTTTTTCTTATGTGGCTATATTGCATAACAAAAATTACTATCCAAATTAAAATACAGTTTTAAAATATTTCCATTTTTATTTGTAGCTTACTATACAAATTTCATGAATTTTCGTGAATTTCTATTCAACGATATTTTTTTTCATAACGAAGCATTTAAGTGTAACGATGGAATTTCCTTAAATAGAAGTTTCACTGATAGGTTCATTGCTGGGTGCTTAGTTTCATATGATGGGAGATTTATTTCACATATGTGATATGACGTACACGTTACATGCAGTGCATGTAACGTGTGAAATAACAGCGATTGCACAGTATTCTTCTGAATTGCCACGTTTTTTACCAGTAAATAACATGGTTTGAAGAATTTTTGTAATTTTCTAAAGTTTTCTAAGAAAGTCACATCTGAGTCACAATGTGACGTCACTGAGTGGTGGTAATTTGGTCACAGATGTGATGTGACCACAGTGACTCACTGTGACCATGCATGCTATGAGGGATGTTTTGAAGGATAGTTATAAATTTCTAAAGATTTTTAAGAAAGTCACATTTCAGTCACAATGTGACGTCGCTGAGGGGTGGCATTTTGGTCACAGATGTGACGTCACATTTCAGTCACAATGTGACGTCACTGAGGGGTGGCATTTTGGTCACAAGTATGACGTCACATTTCAGTCACAATGTGACATCACTGAGGGGTGGCATTTTGGTCACAGATGTGACGTGACCACAGTGACTCACAGTGACGTCACTGTGACGTCACTGTGAACATGCATGCTATGTGGGTCGTGACATACAATATAGTTTATACATTAAAATTTTCTAACATATATATTTTTAATGTTTTATATTATATTTTGTGATGCATAATATGGGACATTAATTAGTAAAAATCCAGTTTTAAATGATAAATATTTTGGCGTAAATTAAAATGACAATTGCAACAAATGATTTAGTATATTACTTTTTTCACAAATAAAAAAATAAATAAATGAACTAGTTTTAAATGCAAAATGAATGGAAATTAATCATTATAAGGAAAAAGGTAAAATGTGTTATAATGTTTTCTGATATAATAGTTTTCAATCATTAAATTAAAAAATAAAGAAAAGCTGTTTTTATTTGTTATTTGCGTTCAGTTGCGTTCAACTCGCTTTTTTATGTTACTTGAATATTTTTGCGGCAAACCTTTACCGGGAAATCCCCTGATCGACAAATTTCCTAAGAGACTAGCCGCCTGCGATATCTACCGGACATCCCCCTCCGTCGAATGGGGAAAGCAAGCTTCTTTCCCCGAAAGAGTTTCCTGAATGGACTGCTGCATCCCTACCTATTTTAACTATATTCATTAGCTTATACGCCTTACCATAATGAAACTACATCCAAAATTTGAAGCAAATCGGATAATTCTGCGTAAAAAGCCATTTATGTAATTTAAGTGGGGTCATCCCCAGTTCCCTCCTCTATACTTAGCCATTAAGCCCTTAAAACTATTTGGGGAATCACTTTAAGAGAAAAAAAACCTATATCAAAAATTTGAAACATATCGGATAATTATGCATAAAAAACAATTTATCTAATTTAATGGGGGGGGGGGTAATCGTTCGTTTCCCTATTTATACTTAGCAAAAGAGCCTCAAAACTAATCCGGAATACGCTTTATCATAAAGAACCTATATCCAAAATTTGAAGCAAATCGGATAATTCTTCATAAAAGCTATTTATTTAATTTAAGGAGAGTTATCCTCTGTTTTTGCCTTTATACTTAGCCATCAAAACCTTAAAACTATTCAGGGATTCACCTTATCAGAAAGAACCTATATTTAAAATTTGAAATACACATCGGATAATTCTGCATAAAAACCGATTTATCTAATTTGAGGGGGGAAATAATTGCTTTCCCCCTTTATAATAAGGAAAAGAACCCCGTAACTAATCGGAGATACGTTTTATCATAATGAACTTATGTCCAAAATTCGAAGCAAATCGGATAAATCTGCATGAAAAGCCATTTATTTAATTTAAGAGGGATTATCCCACGTCCCCCTCCCCTTTATACTTAGTAATTAAACTCTTAAAACTATTCAGGGATTCACCTTATCAGAAAGAATCTATATCTAAAATTTGAAATACATCAAATAATTTTGTATAAAAACCGATCTATCTAATTTGTGTGTGTGTATGGGGGGGGGATTGACCATCCTCCTCTTATAATAAGCAAAAGAACCCTTTAACTAATCAGAGATACATCTTATTATAATGTTCCTATGTCCGAAATTCCAAGCGAATCGGATAAATCTGCGTAAAAAACTATTAATTTAATTTGAGAGGTTGCGGTTGGGGAGGGGGGGGGGTTATCATATGTCCAAAAACTGAACCAAAACAGTTAATTCAGCACGAAAAACTCATTAACCTAACTTAAGAGCCTCCCCCTGATCCCCCCCTAAATACTTAACCAATGAATCCTCAAAATCAATAATGAATTCCCAAAATCAATAACAAATTCTCAAAATCAATAATAAATTCCCAAAATCAATTCTATGTCCCTTTTTTTTCCGGTAACTTTTTCCGCTTTTGTAGTTTATGTCACTTTTTTTCCGATAACTGTTTTTCCGGTAACTTTTTTTCCGTTTACCCACTTGCCTATTTCGGGCGTTTTTTAAATAAGAATTAATATTAGTTAAAAAAATTGTCTGAAAGTAGTCCCTTTAAAATAGTAGTAAGTAGAAAGTAGTTAGAAATTTTTCTCCCACTAAATCTCTGCGCCCGGTTCGACCACCCTCTCTCCCCCCCCTTTCGCACGGCGCTGTTAATATCTTTACAGAAACATAAATATAAAAGAATTATATACTTTCCAAACATACCTGGATTTCAAGAATGCTTGAAAGAACTTGAAAGATTAAAAAAATGATCTCTTATATCCATCTTTTTCATAATTTTCTTCTCTGAAGAGGATTTAATATCCATAGAGAAACGCACAATAAAGGAAACCTTTGCACTATAGCAACTAACTGTTTGTGGAATTAAGTCTATCCTTCAAAGCATGCGAGCTTGCGTTTTTGTGTTTTTCCTAGAATTCGAGAGTCCAGTCTCGTTTCCAAAAAAAGAGCAAGAAACAGATGCAACTAATTAAGACTCCCCCCCCCCAATGGTGCAGTATTGAAAAACCCGAGACGGCATTGGTAGTGACAGGAAATGACCATTCCTTTTAGCCTTCGGCTGATTTCCATCAGTATAAATGATTGCCGGCCTTTTCCGAAATGAGTGACCAGTTTTCGATACTGATACTGTTGCTATGTGCTTTCCCCATTTTTCAAAAAAAAATACATTACTGCCGCTTAAACGAATCAAATTTTTAAATAAAATTTGATTCAATAAAGCGGCAGATTTCGAGAACAAAACAAATAAAATTCTAACTTTAGTTTTGTTTTTTATGATTCGGTTCATAAAAATGGAAATTTTTGTATTTTTGTCATGGCTCTGGGGGGGGGGGGGGTTAACCCCCAAACCCCCCCCCCCCTCGCTGCGCCACTGCATATAAAGCAAGTGAACCAAAAAAATATAAATAAATAAATAAATAAATAAATAAAGGTACTGTGCGAAAATATCCGTATACGCGTAAAATAATTTCTTGATGTTTTTCATTCATTCATTCTTTCTTTTCTTTTTTTTTAAGTACTTTAGAAGTAAGTTTAAGATGCAAATCATATTTTATAGTGTTAAAATACACAATAAAAATATTATAAAAAGCAAAATGTAATAGATGTATATTTTTTAAACTAAAAATATTAGTTTTGTAAGGAATAAAGTATGATTAGAATGTTTATAAATTTTCTCCTGATAATATTATTTAAGTATATAATATTATATATATATAATATATATAACTCGTAATATAAGCAATGTACTTATAAGTACATTGCTTATATTACGAGTTATATTAACATGACTTTGAGTGCCATTTGTTTCTCCTATCTTATGATGCATTTTAGTCTGTTATCCACAAGGTATTAAAATATACAATTGTTAAATAAGAAATATATACTAAAAACCTTCTCTGAAAATTTTTCTAACAGTGCAAATTCCATTGAAATACATTCAATATACTAGATTAAAAATAAATCTTATAATACGTTGATATCACAATCTTGGTTGAAAACAGAATTTTATTTATCGCGAAAAATATAAAGCAACTATTAAATCATTTTTAAATAAATAAAAAAAAATTGTTAAAAAGTTAAAATTTTTAGATCCCCAATTGAATTGTTAAATTGTATCAATCAACCTGCCAACCAAAGCACAACCAATAAAACAGAAGCACGAAATGCACAATCACGTGATCAAATCACCCACATAAATTTTTTGAGTAGCGCGCGCGATTTTTTACTAAGGTTGGTGGTCATATTTTAAATGCTGATCGAGCTTAATTAGATAAAATAGGTCACGTGATTCTTTTCTGGAATAATTTAGGTTTTATTTGAGTGACCACAGGTATGTATTTCTGTTACGATAATCATGTTTTGGAACGATAAAGGTATATAGTATGTGTATTTACCTATTTTGAACCATAAAAATGATGCAGTAATTGAATAACTTTAAAATTTTCTTCTTCGATAAAGCCTACTCCATGCAGAATCTTCTGAGCGCGCGTGCGCAAAAATGGTGTCATTTGAACACGCCCTTTATCGTTTCTGCTAAAATCTTCAAAACGGGCCGGCAGGCCCGAAATTTTTTTTCCGGCCCGGCCCGGCCCGTCTGGCCCGTTCAATTTTTTTGCCGCCCCAGCCCGTTGAAAAAAACTATTCTAAATCTGCCGGGTACGGGCCACTGGCCCGTGCAGACCTCTAGCACGGTGACATAAGCAGCGCACATCCATTCCGGAGATTCATTTTGACCGAAACAAATTTGAATGCATGTTTTTAATTGTTGGTTCTTGGCTGCGTAGCACACCCGTTCTATGCTGCCGAAGGCACTGGAGACCGATCCCAGAGGTTCATTTTGAAAGTTTTTTTAAATTTAAATTTGAATAGACGTTTTAATCATTCGCGGTTCATTTGGAAAAATCGACGGACGGGTCCTAGGGACGGGCTAGCTACAAATTAAAAATGTTCTTGATAACAGAAATTTGATTTCAAGTCTTCAATCGGCTTTTTGATTTATTTACTTCAGGCTAGACAGTTAAAAGCCTCCATCAGCGATTGACAATTATGAATTTTGCCATTCCTTCCACCTACACCGAATTTCTTCAAAATATTCACTCACACACTCAAAAGCAGTCAACAATTATTATTCATTTTCAAAATATGTGAAATAATTTCAGTTTAAAGCTCCTCTGAATTTGGCGCCCCTATTTAATCATTTTGCGTCTCAATTCAAAAACATAATTATCTTCGTTACCGATTGAGTTGAGCCATACCTAGAAATATTTACATAATTTTTTCCTTTCTTCATTAATTAGAAGCAACAAAATATTTTACTAAATAATACATTAACACGCATAAAAAAAATTAAAAGTCGTCAATTTTTGTTTATTGTTAAAATATGCAAGATAATTTCGGTTTAAACCTCTCTCAGTTTGCGCCCCTTAGACTCGGCGCCCGGGGCGGGCGCCCCCCGTAGCTACGTCACTGATTCTACGTAGTTTAGTTATTAAGTTATTACGGAAAGTTCTTTTATTTTGTACGAAAGGTTTACCATTAACCTCTTCGCTACTGGCGATTATTACAGTATTTTTAATTATTACTGAATTATTTCTTCTCTCCTTTGACTTCAGAGCGAGATTTTTGTTTTATTTTCATTAGCTCGAATCTTAGAATTCGAAACATGTTATTCTTATATCAAAATTTCATTTATATTTGAGTATCAATAATAAAATGGGACAAAACTGATGTACCCATTTGGGTACTCAGGGACTGAAGAGGTTAAGCATTTGTTTTCCATTTGGCAACAGCATATTAAGCTATTTTTGCTAAGGAGTTGAAACGTTTATGTTAATTCGAAATAAAAAAATACCAACACAAAAAAAACTATTATTGATTTTATTTTAAATACAGGAAAAAAACAATCAGAAATAATGTAAGATAAAAATATTTAGTTTAAAAATGGGATCAATCTTTGTACGGCTTAAAAGAAATTTTCGCTTTTAAAGGGGATCCATTAAATGAATATCTGGCTATTTGTCGCTTTTTTGCCTATATAGTTGGATCCGAAATAAAAAAACACTTACCTGAAATTAAGATTAAAAAATACACTGTTGTCCATAAGTTAAGCATAATTGGTAATTAAGTAAGTAATGAAATAAATGTAAATCGGAATGTGGTGAAACGTGATATGCGAGTGGAAAATGGTTATAAAGTAAAGAAACAATTCGAAAGGACGATAATATTTACTTTTATTATCCAAAGTAGCAGTTTGAAAGAAAACTGAGCATAGTAAGGGTTCACACTTTAAAGGAGAAATGAGAGAAAACATTAATTAAAATAGTGATTGTCGGACGTTCCCTCTCAGCCCGCACAACTTTGAAGAAAGTCCGTAGTAGTTATAGCTGCCACCACCGATATTATTAGGTGACATCGGTCACCCACTGTGAGGATTGTGTAAATGAACACCAACGCTGTCAATTAACTGAATTAACAATTTATTTATACTCTATGTACACAATATAATACACTATATACAATTATATAACTCGGATATAGGTGATCCGGTTCCACATTAAATTAAATACAGTAAAAAGTTGGCTGTGTACTGTTGAAATTATACCTTCTCCCTCTCACTCTATATACGTTAGATTAACTCTACCGGAGATCAATTTTGAATCTCCCGACACATGGGTTCTCAGGCTACGGAGTTCGACCCGAGCACTACCTACAGGGACCTCTGTCCACCACTGCTCTCCAGGTACGCACTCTGAACTCAACTGACTATCTCCGTCAAAAAACTGCTCTTCTCCATTCCTACACTTCCCCAATGGAAACCCCCCTATTCGTGGAAATCCTTTATTTCCCATCTTCCATTGACATTCCAGAAGATCAAACACTCCCCTCTGTCATCTTCTTTTTCCATCTCGCTGCACCTGTGCATTTTCACATGCTCACCCCCGCTTTAGACAAAGAAAGAATGTCACCTTGAAATTTCAGTACACAGCCCATACAATACATAAGATATTAAGATAACAAACAACATAAACTCCAGTTCTATAACAGATGTTTTCTCAGAACCTGACACCCCCCACCTTAGCGGAAAATATGCCTTTTAGGGGCTAATTTTCCCCAAACATATAGTAATATCACAGAAAATTTCTCTTTGCAGGTTTCTTCATTATACTTATTACATAGGTATTTCCAGGTGTCTGAACATTATCTACTGACATCTCTACTGAACCTTGTACTAATATTATTGTTACATAGACACTATACATATCAATACACTATTATAAACACAAAATTCAACTATAATTACACATACACAAAAAAAAAAAAAAAAAAAAAAAATTAAACCCGCGATGACATTCCTTTAAGGTTGTCCACTATTTGGTCATTGATGCTGATGGGCTAGCAACTGGTTGTTCTTTCCAGCTCTTCCTATGTAGCCTAGACATTGCATCAGCATTCAAATGTTGCGCTCCTGGCGATGAGAAATACTCAGGTTCCAGCGTTGCAAGGCAAGAGCCCATCTAGTGAGTTTGGGGGACATTGGGGATTTTTCAGTGAGAAATTTTAACGGATTATGATCTGTAATGATCTCAATTTGAGATCCATAGGTCCACTTTTCAAACTTTTGCAACCCGAATAGAACACTCCAAGTCTCTTTCTCTATACTCGGCCAAGCACGCTGAGCCCCTGACAATTTCTGACTGGCAAAAGCTATTGGTTTAAACTAACCCTTTTCATCTTTTTGAGTAAGACAACATCCTACTGCCATGTCAGAAGCATCGGCGTGAAGCTGATATTCTCGGCCTACGGTAGGTGTAGCCAAACCCGTCACTTTACATAATTCATCTTTAAGGGCATTAAATGCTTCTTCTGCCCTTTCATTCCATGGTACAGTATTTTTAACCTTTTCTTTAGTTAATTCGGTTAAAGGTTAATTCGGTTCGGTTAATTGCTCGTTTCAATTTAACTTTCAAACAATACGTATATTTTTTTCATCAGATGCCTAACTAAAGTATGTTTAATTGGAATTTAAGTAATTATACTTACGTAATATAAAATAAAAAATAAAATAGTTTTGTTAATTTCAAATAATTTTTAAAATTTACTTTTGCCCCGCTTTTTTTTTGTGTATCTACCCTGTCAAATTTCGTTCCGCTGAAACAAATATAAATTCAAGGATGGCTATATTGGATGTAGCGCTTAAGGATATCTATCGACTTGAAGTTAACAATACTAAACGCGCAAGCCATTTAAGTGTCTCCATTTTTCGTTGTTGCGACGCGACCGTGCGGTGTAGTGGTTTCGCAAGGTGATCGTATATCTCCCCTGGTAAGTCATAAAACTTATAATATTGATTTAATTTAATTGCATTTACTGTCCCAATTAAACAAGACAGTAATAATTAAAGTGAAATATACAGTTAACCCAAAAACTAGTTCAGTCAGTTAAAAAATTTGAATTTATCATGAAAATGTCTCTGCCCTGCTGTGATGTAGAATCACATATAGTTTTCTTAAATTATACATTTTTCTAAATTATAGTTAAAACTAATCTTTAATTAAATAGCTATTTTATCTTAACGTTTCTTTTCGATCCCACAATAACTTTCCCTCAAAAGAAAAGTAAGAAAAACATTTAACATCTGCTTTATCATTAAAACGGTTCTCAGATAAACAGATTTCATTTGGATGATTATTCACCCTTGCTAGAAATAAATAATAAAAAAAAGAATAGAGATCGACTGTGCCAGTGGTTAGTGAAATTTCATTTTCCTCTCTGCGTAAGTTTAAGTCTAATTTATTCGTTGCATAATAGTCTTTTCATGTATACGCTTTGTGTTGTGTCTTTTGAGAACATATTCTCAAAATATGCTCCTTACGTACGAATTGGCAGTCGAATTCTTTTTTGGCGTATTTTTTAGGACTGCTATTTTCTGGTTGCCCTGCTATTAAATTCAAAATAATCTTACTTGTTTAAGGCGTAACAGAAAATTTCAAGGATATGATATCATTCATTTTTCATATGCTCTTTGTCGCCAATTGTATGGTGCCAATGTGTGAATTATAGAATGAGGAATTCATTACCTCGCCCTCTCTTCACGAACTCAGTCATGTAAAGAAGGTCTCAGAAAAAAATGCGTTCAGTGTCGATTTTTGGATAACGTTTTGTCATTAGAGAATTTTAAAGAATTATTTATTTATTTTAAGCGCTTTTTTTTTTGAAGTCAATTGATATATATTTTTAAAAAAAGCTGATTTTATTGCATAATTGAATATATGTAATCAATATCTTTAAAGGAGCATTTTCTATTGATTATATCCATTTAAGTAGAGCTATTTCTTGCAGCTAAATATTAAAGAATTTTGTTTCTTTATTCTGAGTACAAAAAAAAAGACGACTGTTTTATAACATATAATATTTAAATGTACTGCATGCATGATTAGTCTTCATCTGTAATTATAACCTTATAAGAACTTTCATTTTAAAGGTTATTTCATAAAAATATATCTAGAAATATATAATTTTCTTGAAATATTATAGTATTTCTTAGCCATTTATTTGATAGAAAATGGTACAAATTGTACTAATAACTTTTTTTATCTTTTAATTTATCATGGTGTGTGTTTGTTTTATTACATAGGTATAGATAATTAATTTTATATGTCTTTTATATATTTGTGTATAGATATCTTATTTTTAATGTTCATAGCATACAAAGTTCTGTAAGTGGTATATCACGTCATACCATTATAAAAATATATTATGTGTTGCCCTGTTGACAAATTTGGAAATATAATGAATGAGTCGAGAAACTTAAATTTGTGTTCGCTTATGGAAAACTTTTCACGTGTTTTAACTAAACTTTAAATAATTGACAGCAATGAGACATTGCATAATTTACATTTTAGAATCTTTTCGCAAATATAATATATTTTTATATTTGGAGATCTTATGTGTAAAATATAATATTTTATTAAGTGAAATAATTTCAACCTGTCACAAACTTTCCTCCTAATATTGTTAATGCCTGCTCGAGTCATCAATGTAATTATTAATAATAACAGAAAGAGAAATTGTTGTTTTCATTACTGCAGTTAAAAGATATAACGTACCAATAAACATTTTAAATCAATTGTATGCCGTGTTGTTGCATACCAGCACACATTATTATGGGAAATCTCCTCCACTATTAGATCTGCATATTATTTTCTACGCATCGCAACTCCGATGAAAAGGCTCTCAGTGAGGCAGACGATTTTGAAGAAACTATTAATTCCTAAGAAGCCAGACGATTTAAGCGGTAGAAAAAAGAACTGAACGGAAGAAAGGAGAATGGAATGTTTTTAGTTTGAAGTTGGTGTAAAACGAACGTAAGATGAAGACGAGTTCCCGTATAAGATGTAATTGATTAATTAGAGTTATGATTGTTTGCTTTGTAAATAGTCTTATGTAAATATCTTTTTTGTAAATATTAGTCATTATATAGTTAATATAAGTCATTTAAAAGTTTAAAAACGGTGTCAGAATTTAATTTACCTCCGAGTTTATTTACTTATGTGTTCAAAAGAACTTTTTAAAGAAGAATCTTCATAAATTTTGGTCTCAGTAAGTGAGATACAGACGCACGCCCACAGAGATGGAAATATATATTTTTTAATATCTTGGAAGCCGATATTTTTTAGAACTGTGATGGAATGTCAAGCCTACAAAGCTATGTCAGAAGAGGTAAAATTTTGCGATGAAAGTGAAATCAAAGTGTGTGAAGCTGAGCATCTGATTATGAAGTGAGTTTATTATTTCATTTTTCTTTTCAATAATGGAAAAATTAGTTGATTTAAAGGAATTAGAGTTTTCTTTGAAAACTGAAAAATCAGCTAGTATTAAGACATTGCACAAATTAATTTTTGGAGAAATCGGTGACAGAAATAATCGACGTAGAATTCGGAATTTTACTGGGTTTACGTTTGAAGTAGATTCCGATGAATATCAAACTAAATTCAAAGAAATTAAAGATAATTTTTCTGTTAACGACTTAATTACCATTTGCAATGTTTTGTGTATAAATAATTAGGGAACTTTTGATGAAATTGCTGCCAGAATAATTTCTAGTTTATGTGATTTTAATATTTTAAAAATTAATATGATAGCCGATGTAGGTACTCTTAGTGATGACGAAAGTGTCGATGAATTTAATGATGATTTACAAGATAAAACTAAAAATATTTCAACTGTTTTTGAGAATAATATGAGAAATGATTCTGGTAGTTCTAATTGTGAAAGTAATGAAAATCAGAAAATTCTGATTCCTGATTATGTTATTAAACCAAGCATTTCTATTAATGATATTGAAAGTATGATTACAATGTTTGAAGGTACTCAAGTACAAAATATTAATAAATGGATCGCCGATTTTGAAGATATCGTTTCATTATTTAACGTTAGTGATTTGCACAAATTGATTTTGGCTAAACGCCGTATGACAGGCAAAGCAAAATTATTTCTTGAAAGTGAAACAAATATTAATTCGTGGTCTAAATTAAAAGCCCTACTCATATCTGAATTTGGTCAAACGTGCAATTCAGCTGAATTACACGAATTGCTGTCCAAAAGAAAAATTAGACCACATGAATCATTAGATGAATATTTTTTAAATATGAAACAATTATGCTCAAAAGGCAATATTGAAGATTCTGCCCTTATTCAGTACTAGCTGACCCGCCCGGCGTTGCCCGGGTCCGTTATAATAATGTTAAACGAACTTGAAATTTTTATGATTTTATCTTCAACTCAAAATATGTGTTAATACACTGTTAAGAATTTGACCCTTTTGCTGCATCGTCACTCCACCGCTTTTATAGAAAATGATTACTTCAGCCTATTTTGGAGCATTGTCATAGGTCAAAAGAGATATATTCTATAAAAGCGGGGGAGTGATGATACAGCAAAAGGGTCCAATTTTTTACAGTGTACATTATATTAAATACGTGCCCCCTGACTGTGTCAAAAATTGGTTTTTAAAAAAAACTAATATTTAGCTGCAAAAATACCTAAAATGACTGCAATGGGAAACGCAGGAGGGAATATGTGTCCAACGATTTCGTGTTGATATTTATCCTTAAAATTACTGTTAAGTGACTTAATTAAATACTTTTTTCACATAGATATCCCAAGTGAAATATTTTGAATTTCAAACTAATTATATATCACTCTTAAATCTGACTATACCGTGAATGAAATCGATTCTCGATGATTCGCTAAAAGGTTAGTATATAATATTATAAATTCAGAGCCATTTTACAAAAATAGGTGTATATTTTTTATCAAACATGCGTAATGTTCATTCTATGAACAAAATCCTAACCGTAACCTAATTGTATCGGAATCATAACTTGTCTGTAACTTAGCTGTATCTTAACAGTAACCTAACTGCAAGTTAAATATACCATAAATGTAACTTGGCCGTCACCTAATCATAACCTACCCATAATCTAACCACAACCTAACCGCAACTTAACCTTAACCTAACTGTAACTTAACCATGACCTAACTGTAACCTAACCGGAAAATAAAATAACAAAAGGGTCACCGGAACGTAATTGCAACCTAACTGTTATCTAACCGTAACCAAGTTCTAATTTAACATTAACTATAAACGAAATATTTTAACCATCTCGCGCTAAGTACTTAGTTTCACTTTCCACCGCTACGGAGCGCATTATGTTTTGTAGAACATCCGAATTTTAGGTTCGGATTGGATTCATGTTCATGGAAATTATTTTGTCTTCTTCGGATACGGTTATGATTGTTTGGAATATTTGTGTTCAGTTTAGATTCGGTTCAATTCAGATTTCGTGGGGTTTTTTTTCCCTTCAAATGGGATTTTTAAGTTCGGGTCGGGTTGTACTTATATGGAAATTATTTTACCTAGTTCCAATGAGGTTATACTTCACTGAAATATTTTTGTTAGGTTCAGATTAAGTTTGGTTCAAATTTCGGGATTTTTTTTTCTTTTATTTATAAATTTTTTGGTTTGGAATGGGGATTATGTCCATGGAAATTATATTGTCTCGTTCGTATCCGGTTATAGTTATTTGGACTATTTTCGTCGGATTCAGATTTGGTTCGATTCAGATTTCAGGTATTTTTTTTAAATTGATTTTTAAGGTTCTGGTTGGATTCATGTCCAGGGAAATTATTTTGTCTTGCTCGGATCGGGTTTTGGTTCTTTGGAATATTTTTTTCGGGTTCAGATGTCGTTCAATTCAGATTTCGACTTTTTAATGGAATTTTTAGGTTCAGGTTTGGTTGAGCATTAACGGAAATTATTCTGCATTGTTCGAATAAGGATATGCTTCTCTGGAATATTTTTGTCAGATTCAGATTTAGTTCATTTTTTAGGTTCGAATTGGGTTCATGTTCATGGAAATTTTTTTGTCTTGTTCAGGTCCGGGTATGGTTCTGTGGAATATTTTTGTCGATTCAAATTTCAGGTATTTTTTTCAAATGGAATTTTAGGTTCCGATCGGTTTCATGTCCACGAAAATTATTTTCTCTTATTCGAATCCGGTTATGGTTCTTTCGAATATTTTGATCGGATTCAGATGTAGTTTGCATAAAACTTCAGGCTTTTTTTCAAATGGAATTTTTTAGGTTCGAGTCAGGTTTATGTCATGGAAGTTTTTTTGTCTTGCTCTTATCAGGTTATAGTTCTTTGGAATATTTTTATCGATTTCAGGTTTCGTTCTGGTCATTTTTTGGGTTTTTTCAGAGAAAAATTTTAGGTTCGGGTCGGGTCGCATATACACGAACATTATTTTTCTTTGATCGAATTGGGGTATGCTTCATTTGAATATTTTTGTGGGATTCAGATTTGATTCGGGTCAAATATCAAATCCATAGTTTTTTTTTCAAATGGATTTTTTAGGTTCGGGTCGCGTTTATGCTCATGAAATTTTTGTCTTGCTTGGATCGGAGTATAGTCTGTTTTTTTCTGGTTGGGATCGGGTTATGTGTTAATACGCCTAAACATTATGTTTTGCTACTATTCTTTTAGTGACTATTTTTTATATATAATTTATTTTGCTATTTGATAATTTATTACTGTGTATGAATCGTCTGCCTATTCGAACAATTGTACGTCAAAGAGCCATTTCATTTTTGTTTTAAAAACAAATTAAAGTCTTAATAAAATTTTAACTTAAATAAATGCATTCAAATTTAATCAATGATTTAAAAAAACTGCTAAAAAAGCCTCATATATACATATACATATATTAACTGCAACATAGCCAACCACAAATACATTCTAATGTATGAAGTACCAACGATCTGACGTAATAGCTATGTTCAAAAATCCTAAGTTAAACTGACATTTTGCCAGTCTATGAATTTTAAAGGTCTTTGGGAAAAAAACAGTCACTTTTGAAATGTCAAAATCTCAAATTGGTTTCTTTTATAGAGTAAAAAGAAATTAATAGAGTGGAGGTATTATCTCTGGAGATGATGCTTAAGATGTAACCCTACATTAAGTCCAATTAAGTACCAACAAAAGCACGTGCTTTGACACGCCTATCAATGGACAGTATTCTCGTGACGTCACAGTGGGAATCATGTGGGTAAAAAAGCGGCTGCTAGCGAGTTTGTTTCGTTTTTTCATCATTTGATGAAGCCTAAAAAACAGATAAATGCATGTGTAAAATAATGCAAATTTATTCTGTACGAATAATTTTCGATAAATATTTATATACATACTAATAAAAATCAATATTTGCTTATTAATTAAAATTTAAAATTTTTATTTTATAAATAAAATGAAAAAGATGAATGCAATTGCTTTAAAATAGAGAAAAAAATTCATATATAACTCATACATGTCCCTGAAAAAGTCTAAAACTTCATATAAAAATAAAATATAAGCATAAATTTTCTAATCACAATGCTTTTAAATGGCGCGATTAAGAATGTTATTCCCAAACAGACGAATTCTTGTAGCCTCGAACCAAAAGGGAGAATATGGTCCATTAGCGAAATTTTAAAATGAAGGGCCAAAATCACAGTCAAGTGAAATCCAGCCACCCCATTGGTCGTGTGGTAAGGGTGAAAATCACGAACTTGTTTCTCCATTTGAAAAAGGTGAGGGGGGAAGTATTTTTTAAGCGATTGTTACCGTCTGTTCTTATTTAAGATAAACCATCGAAATTAACTCAATTAAGATATTTTGATGCCATTTTATAAAATGAGAGTGAAAAATTTAGATTATAAATGAAAAGACATAAGATTTACTTCAAAACTGCCGCTACGATTTTTTCTCGGAAAAAGGAGTATGACAACATTTACCCAACTGCTAAGAGATTGTTCCCTGAAAAGGACGCGGCTCAATGACCAATGAGGTAATTGGATTTCACCGGACTGTGATTTTGGCCCTCCATTTTAAAATTTCGCTATCAATTGAAACAGGTTTAAACCTGTATTTTTTTTTCTCTCGTTTTTAAAAAAAGAACTAATTTATCGCTTCACCGGTAAAAATTTATTAATTATTTTATCATATGTGTTTTAAATATCAATATAGAAAATTATTTTAACGTTTTGCTTGAAAATATAACATTATTTTGTTAGTACATTAAAATCGTCTGCAGTCAGAAATTTATATTTTAGATTAATATTTATTACTTAAGTTTTCATACATGATTTTAAAAGAATGTTTTCATCATTATATTTTAAATATTTATTTACATGCAATTATTAAGTCATAAACATTTTTTATCTACGTTATAAAGTATTGAAAATTACATTAATGAAGGAAACTTTTAGTTATACAATTTTTAATTCGTATCAAATGTTTTCAATATCTTATTTAATTTTAATTTGATATATAATTATTGCTAATTTTCCAATTTCCTTCATTTTAAAAGCGAATATTTATTCTAATAAATAATAATAGAACGAAGACTATTTTAAAAATTTGCTATTTCCTCTTGAAATATGCTTCAACTGTAATTCATTTCTTTCAATTCGTCTTATAATACAAAATCTCTTCCACGTCCTTTTGTTTGCCACATTAAATTTGAGCGATAAATGGTTTCATATCGCAAACCTTTTTTGAGCTTACTTCACCTCCACTTATCTTATTCCTCCATGGGATTCTTTAATTCTGTCTCAGCTTTCTTATTACTTCTGCGAAAATTTTTACACAACCAACCAACCGTAAACAAATGAAAGAGAAAAAAATTGGGAAAAAGATGATTTTTTATGAGAGTGACCTCTTGATTTTAATTAATTACTCAGTTAATAATTGGAATTTTGAAATTCTGAAGCTCAGGTGCATCAGGAGAGATATTGGGCTACTCTCAAAAAAATTTTGAGCTTTGTACGTGCTGTAGATTTTGCTAGCCATCGCAGACACACACACAGACACACACACAGACAGAGCGTTTTGTTCTTTTATTAGTATAGACTAGCTGACCCGCCCGGCGTTGCCCGGGTCCGTATTAACAATATTAAACGAACTTGAAATTTGTATGATTTTATCATTAACTGGACGCATGCAGAAATGCATTGTCTGAAATACGTCGCAGCTGACTTTGTGAAAAATTGGTTTTAAAAACAACAACTAATATTAAGCTTTAAAATACTTAAAATGAGCTATGAGAAACACGGGAGAGAACATGTATCCAACGATTGCGTTAGTTTCGTGTTAAAGTGTTGATATTTACCCGTAAAAATCACTGTTAAATCACGTAACTAATTATTTTTTTCGCATAGAAATCCCAAATTAGATATTTTGAATTTCAAACTAATTATATCACTCTTAAATCCAACTATACCGTGAATGAAATCCATACGCGATGATAAAAGATTGGTATATAGTATTATAATTTCAGACCCATTTAACAAAAGTGTATATTTTTAATCAAAGCATGCGTAATGTTGACTCTGTGGACAAATTCCTAACTATAAACTTTTGTACCGTAACCATAATCTGTCTGTAACCTAACTGCGACTTAACAGTACCCTACCGTAACTTAAATATAACATAAATGTAACCTAGCCGTCACTTTATTGTAACCTATTCTTATTCTAACCATCACATAAATACAACTTAACTTTAACCTAACTTTAAATTAACGGCGAACTAACTGTAACCTAACGTGAAATTAAATAAAATCAAAGACTTACCGTAATGTAATTGCAACCTAATCGCAACCCAAATGTTACCTAACTATTCATGGAGTTTATGTCCATGGAAATTATTTTGTCTTGTTCGGATTTGGTTATGATTCATTAGAATATTTTCGTCGGGTTCAGATTTGGTTCTATTCAGGTTTCAGGTATTTTTTGAAATTCAATTTAAATGTTCGGGTCGGATTCATGTCCATGGAAATTATTTTGCCTTGCTCGGATCCAGTTATGTTTCTGTGAAATAATTTTGTCAGGAACAGATTTGGTTCAATTGAGATTTCGGCGTTTTCTTCAAATGGAATTTTTGGGTTCAGGTCTTCTTGCGTGTCCACGGACATTATTCTGTCTTGTTCGAATAAATACATGCTTCACTGGAATATTTTTATCAAGTTCACTTCAGATTTCGAGATTTTTTCAAAGAAATTTTTTAGGTTCAGATTCGACTCATGTGCATGGAAATTTTGTTTTATTCGGATCCTGTTACGGTTCTTTGGAATATTTTTGTCATGTTGGTTTGGTTCGGTTCAAATTTCAGGCATTTTTTCAAATAGAATTTTTAGGTTCGAATCGTGTTCATGTCCACAGAAATTATTTTATCATACTCGAGTCCGGTTATGATTCTTTCTAATATTTTGATCGGATTCAGATGTGGTTTGAGTCAAATTTCAGGTTTTTTTAAATCGGATTCTGTAGGTTCGAGTCGGATTTATGTCCATGGAAATTATTTCGTCTTCCTCGGATCGGGTTATAGTTCTTTGGAATATTTTATCGGGTTTAGATTTGGTTCAATTCAGATTTCGGGTTTTTTTCAAATGGAGCTTTTGGATTCGGATCTTCTTGCGTGTTCACGAAAATTATTCGAATTATTATATAAAATATTAGAAAATTATTCGTCTTATTCGAATAAGGATTCTTCACTGGAATATTTTTGCCAAGTTTAGATTTGGTTCAGTTCAAATTTCGCGATTTTTTCAAAGAAATTTTTCGGGTTCGGATTGGGTTGATGTCCATGGAAATATTTTGTCTTGTTCGGATCCAGTTGCGGTTCTTTGAAATAGTTTTGTCAGATTCAGATTTGGTTCGATTCAAATTTCAGGTATTTTTTCGAATGGAAGTTTTAGGTTCGTATCGGGTTCATGTTCACGGAAATTATTTAGTCTTACTCTAATCCGGTTATGGTTCTTTCTAATATTTTGGTCGGATTTAGATGTGGTTTGGGTCAAATTTCAGAATTTTTCAAATGGAATTTTTTAGGTTTGAGTCGGGTTTATGACCACGGAAAGTATTTTGTCTTCCTGGGATCGGGTTATAGTTCTCTGGAATATTTTTATCGGTTTCAGATTTTGTTCGGGTCATATTTCGAGTTTTTTTTAAGACAATATTTAGGTTCGGGTCAGGTTTCATGACCACTAAAATTATTTTGTCTTGCTTGGATCAGGTTATGCTTCATTTGAACATTTTTATGGGATTGAGATTTGGTTCGGGTCAGTTATCAAATCCATAGTTTTTTTTCAAACAGAATTTTTAGGTTCGGGTCGGGTTTATACTCACGGGATTTTTGTCTATCACGGATCGGAGTGTGGTCTGTTTTTTTCTGGTTGGGATCGGGTTATGTGTTAATTAGTCTAAACATTAAGGCTATAATCAGTTTTGCTACTATTCTTTTTATGGCTATTTCTGATAAATAATTTACTTTGCTATTTGATAATTTATTATTGTGTATGAATCGTTTGCAGATTCGAACAATTGTACGCCAAACAGCTATATTTTATTTTTGTTTTAAAACCAAATTAAAGCCATAATTTGATTATAAATTGAATAGAATACATTTAAATTTTATCAATGATAAAAAAATAAACTCATAGAAAACTGTTGTGTGATTTTTTTACTGCAACACAGCTAATGACTCATACATTCTAATGTTCGAAATGCCAAAGATCTGCGTACGATCACACAGTAAAAAGAAACTGAGTGGACGTACAATGTCTTGGGCTGACGCCAAAAATGTAACCCTAAAATCTGCTACATTAAGTCCAAATAAGCACCAACAAAACCATGTGCCTTGACATGCCGATCAATTCAAACTGGTTTAAACCCGTATTTCTTTGTTTTTTACCTTTTAAACTGTTATTGAATAGATGACTAAAATTTCGTTTAAAAAATAAAGTTTTGTGCCATTATTGACTGTAATACACGATCGGGATGCATAAAAGATACAAATACAGTAAAACCTCTAAATAATGGGCACCTCTGGAACGCAAAAATCGTCCTCTACTCGCTATTGGGGAAACCTCAGAAATTCAATAATCTCTAACAAATACTTAATTTTTCATTAATTGGCTTTTATATGTCCTAAAAGTTCTATTACATGATCAGGGGTGCAAAAATCTAGGCGCCAGAGGGTAGTCTCTCACCACTAAAATTTTAGTGTTTTTTCGCTCAAAATTTAATAGCATTCTAGCAGGAATTTTACACGAAATATTAGACGAAAAAAAACGAAATAATTTTTGTGGTGAGAAACTGATTGCTGGCGCCTAGATTTTTGCACCCCTGTACATGATTAATCAGAAATTAAAATTATTTTTTAAGCAATAAAACTGAAATAAGATTGTCTTCGCCTTCATCCACTGTCTAGTACACTCTTGTGATGAAAACTGTTACAAAAGTTTACTTTTGCTTGCGATTAGATGTATTTTGTTTTTTAATGTGACGTTACTGGACATTATAGAGTTCCGGGACGGAAAGAGGAGGGGGGGTGCACTTTTTGAGCATTAAAAGCATAAATTTGCAAAATCATCCGGGGGAACATTTCGAATACTCTGGGAGATGTTCCTCCCGGGAAAGCTGCTGAATTCAACATTGGACATGGGGGAGGGGGACTTTCCCCAGACCATTCTCTACATTTATCTGTGATCGCAAAATTTGTGATACATTTCCCCAATAAATTTAAACGCTTTTAACTTTTTTTTCCTCGATAAAATATACTTTTCATTCTTTATCGTCGAAAATAGTGTCCGCTATTCGGAATGTCCGTTATTCAGAGGTTAAACATAGACAAATTTAAGTTTTGGGAGTGGGTATTAGAAAATTGTCCGTTAAATAGAGGTGTCCGCTATTCGGGAGTGTCCGTTATGGAGGTTTTACTGTATATCAATCATAGGCAAGAATTATGTGATTATTTTTATCATATGACTTTGAAATATCAATATAGAAGCATCATTTAAGATTTTGCTTGAAAAGTTAACATTCTTTCGTTAATGTCTTAAAATCGTCTGCACTCTGAAATCTAGATTTTAGACTAATATTTGTTATTTAAGTTTTCGCACATGATTTTAAAAGAATGTTTTCATCAATATATTTTATATATTGACATTGAATTATTAATATGTTATTAAATCATAGACATTTCTCATCTACGTTATAAAGTATTAAAAAGTTCTGAAAAAAAAGAAAACTTTTAGTAATACAATTTTTAGTTCAAATCAAATGTTTTCAATATTTTATTTTATTTTATTTTGACATTTAATTATTTCTAATTCTCCAATTTCAATTCTTTTAAAAGCAAAAAAATATTTTAAATAAATAACATAATAGAAAAAAGACCATATTAAAAAATTACTATTTCTTCGTAAAATATGTTTCAGCTGTAATTCATTTCTTTCGATCCGTCTGACTAATACAAAATCCCTTTCACATGCTTTTGTTTGGGATATTAAAATTTGAGCGATAAATGGTTTAATATTGCAACCCTTTTTTCGGTTTACTTCACCACCACCTATCTTTTTCCTCCATGGTTTACAACCGCTGTGATAAAAAATCATCATTTAAACTGACAGTTTGCCATTCTATGAATTTTAAAGGTCTGTTCCAGCTTTTTTAATTATTTATGCGAAAATTTTATGCAACCATCCAACCATAACTAAATGAAGGGAAAAAAAGAAGAAAAAAGGCGATTTTTTATGAGAGTGATCTTTGGAATTTAATTAATTACTCAGTTAATAAATAGAATTTCAAAATTCTGAAGCTCAGGTGCATCAGGAGAGATATGGGGCTACTCTCAAAAAAATTTTGAGCCTCGTACATGATGTAGATTTTGCTAGCCATCGCAGACACACACACACACACACACACACACACACACACACACACACACACACGCAGACAGAGCGTTTTGTTCTTTTATTAATATAGATGTAATAAATGGAATTAATGACCCCATTTCTAAAAAATCTTTTTTGTATGGTTGTCCCAATATTGCTGAATTTAAACAAAAATTAAAGATTTATGAAAAAATAAGATCGGAGTATGAAAATGCAAAATTTCATAAATATGAAGGAGCTAAGCCTAAAATTAAATCCGAAGTTGAAGTTAAGAACAAATTTAAGCCTGTAAAGCCAAATATGCGTTGTTTTAATTGTGGCGGGAATAATCATAAGAGTATTAACTGTGTAAATAAAGATAAAGGGCCGCTTTGTTTTGCTTGTAACGCTTATGGTCATAAATCATTTCAATGTAATAAATCTAAAGATACAAGTGTTAAAAATGCTCAGTCACAAGTAAACATTATTACATCCCAAGATTTAATTCTGAAAGAGATAAAGCTTTATTCTTTGCGTTTAATCTCTTTAATAGATACTGGTAGCCAAAAGACTTTGTTAAAGAAAAGTATTTATGATAATTTGAAGAACTTTGTAGAATTAAAACCTACGAGTATCTCTTTGACCGGTCTAGGAAAAGCCTCAATTAAACCAGAAGGTTGTTTCAATTCAGAAATCGAAGTAGATGGTTCAAAATTTAAAGTTACTATTTTTGTCGTTAAGGACAGTTGCATTAATTTTGATTTAATTATTGGCACTGATGTTATTCATCAAGGTACATTAACTATTTCTGAGAATAAAGTGAAACTGTTTAAAGCTGAAGTTCAGTCTAATGACTTTTTAGTTAATATTGTAAATGCTTTGGATGAGCCTAAAATTGATTTAACTCACATTGCTGACAAAAAATTACGTTCAGAGTTATACTCTTTAATTGAAAATTATGTACCAATTAAAACTAAAACAGTAGATGTTAAAATGAAAATTAATTTAACTGACGAAATCCCAGTTTGTTTTTCTCCTCGAAGATTACCGCCATGCGAGAAAAAAATAGTCGAAAACCAAATTGAGGAGTGGCTAGCTCAGGGAATAATTCGAGAAAGTTCTTCTAATTTTTCTTCGCCGGTTGTTTTAGTCAAGAAAAAAAATAACACAATGAGACTTTGTGTTGATTACAGATGTCTTAACAAAAAGACAGTACGCGAGCATTTCCCCTTGCCAGTTATTGATGATGTAATAGACCAATTACATTCTGCCGAAGTATTTACCACCATAGATTTGAAAAACGGTTTCTTTCATGTAGATGTTGAAGAAGACTCGCGGAAATACACCTCGTTTGTTACTCATGAAGGACAATACGAATTTTTGAAATGTCCATTCGGGTTGACCAATAGCCCTAGTGTTTTTCAAAAGTATATTTATAATGTATTTCGAAACCTATTAAAAGATCACATTGTTGTCATTTATATGGATGATTTAATAATACCTGCTAAAAACGAAGCTGAAGGTCTAGAAAAATTAAAACTTGTACTCGAACCTGCATCGGAATATGGATTAGAATTAAATCTTAAAAAATGCAATTTTTTGAAGCGTGAAATTGATTTCTTGGGGTATAGAATCATAAATGATAAATTGTATCCCTCTCCACTGAAGACTAAAGCAGTAATAAATTTTCCCGAACCAAAGTGTACCAAAGATGTTCAAAGTTATTTAGGATTGACAGGATACTTTCGAAAATTTATAAGAAATTATTCGGTTATAGCTAAACCGTTAAGTGACCTGCTAAGAAAAGATTCAAAATTTAAATTCGATATAGAAGAACAAAGAGCTTTTAATGAACTCAAACGTATTTTGTCGTCAGAACCAGTACTTTTAATTTACAGTCCCAAAAGTGCGACCGAAATCCATTGTGATGCCAGTATTGATGGCTATGGAGCTGTTTTAATGCAACAATCTCCAGTAGATAATCAGTTTCATCCAGTTTATTTCGCCAGTAAAAAAACCACCGAAGCTGAACGGAGGTACACTAGTTACGAATTAGAAGTTTTAGCTGTAATTGAAGCCCTGAAAAAGTTTAGAGTATATGTGCTAGGTATCCCATTTAAAATTGTAACCGATTGTAATGCATTTAAAATGACTATGGATAAAAAAGAAATGAGTACAAAAATAGCTAGATGGCCAATAATGTTATCCGATTTTGATTATGTTATTGAACATAGACAGGGTAGCAGTATGAGACATGTCGATGCATTAAGTAGGTATCCTATTTGCATGGTAATCCAAGATAGCTTAACTTTAAAAATTATCCAAGCTCAAGAAACCGATGACCATATTAAAACAATAAAAGAAATCCTAAAGGTGAAATCTTATGATGATTATCTAGTTAAAAATGATGTTCTTTATAAATGTGTTAATGGTAATGATTTATTAGTTGTACCGGAAGACATGCAAATGAATATAATCAAGGCCGCTCACGAAAAAGGTCATTACGCAGTTGCAAGAACAGAGAAAAGTTTAGAAAATGATTTTTACATCCCTAAAGTTAAACAAAAAATTGAGAAATGTATAGCAAATTGTGTTCCCTGTATTTTAGTTAATAGAAAATGTAGTAAACAAGAAGGCTTACTTCACCCAATAGAAAAAGAAGAAACTCCATTACATACGTACCATGTTGATCACTTAGGTCCATTAGAAAGCACTAATAAAAATTACAAACATATCCTTTCGGTCATTGACGCATTCACAAAATTTGTTTGGTTGTATCCCACAAAATCTACCGATGCTGCCGAAGTAATTTCTAAATTAGAAATCCAAAAATCTATCTTTGGAAATCCAGTTCGAATTATATCAGATAAAGGTCCTGCATTTACCTCTAAAGCTTTTGAAGATTATTGCATCAATGAAAATATTAAACATATCCCGATTACCACTGGATTACCCAGGTCTAACGGCCAAGTTGAGCGTCTAAATTCTGTCATAATATCTGTTCTGTCTAAATTGTCTGTCGATAATCCTAAAAAATGGTATACACATGTAAGCAACGTCCAACAGGTGATAAATTCGACTTTTCAGAGAAGTATAAGCACAACTCTTTTTGAATTGATGTTTGGTACTAAAATGAAACTAAAAAATAACATTGAAATTACTAGTCTTCTGAATGCTGAAATACAATCTGATTTTACAAATAATCGCGAAGATATGAGAAAAAATGCTAAAAAACAGATTTTAAAAGTCCAAGAAGAGAACCGTAAAACTTACAACCTCAGACTAAAGAAAGCTAACAAATTTAAGATTAATGATGTGGTTGCTATAAAACGCACACAACAAGGTCCAGGTTTGAAGTTAAAACCAAAATATTTAGGTCCGTACAAAGTCATAAAAGTAAAAAATAATGACACCTACGATGTAAAGAAACTTGGATTCAACGAAGGACCCATGGTCACCAGTACATGTGCAGAGTACATGAAGCCGTGGACGGACGAAGCTTGAAAAAAAAAAAAAAAGAATTTCACCGATTGTGACATTATACCAACTATGACAAACCACTGGATTGACAACTAAAAGAATTTTAACTTTATTCTCGAAATGACGTAAGGTAAAAGAAGATGAAAAGACGTAAGAAAGAAAAAGACGAAAAGACGTAAGATAAAAGAAGACGGAAGACGTAAGAAAGAAAAGACGAAAAGACGTAAGGTAATAGAAGATGAAAAGACGTATGAAAGAAGAAGACGAAAAGACGTAAGATAAAAGAAGATGAAAGGACGTAAGAAAGAGAAGACGAAAAGACGCGAAAAAAAATATATGAATTTTTTTCAAGAAATAATCTAAGCTTTGATAAACAATTTGAATGATGGCTTCTTTTTTTCAATTTAGACTCTGGATGCTGCTGTGTTTTTTTTTCTTTATCTTTTCAGATGATCCAGCTGCTGTTTCCAGCCAACAAGAATACATTCGAGGACGAATGTCTCATCAGTATGGCCGAAATATGGGAAATCTCCTCCACTATTAGATCTGCATATTATTTTCTACGCATCGCAACTCCGATGAAAAGGCTCTCAGTGAGGCAGACGATTTTGAAGAAACTATTAATTCCTAAGAAGCCAGACGATTTTGAAGAAACTATTAATTCCTAAGAAGCCAGACGATTTAAGCGGTAGAAAAAAGAACTGAACGGAAGAAAGGAGACTGGAATGTTTTTTAGTTTGAAGTTGGTGTAAAACGAACGTAAGATGAAGACGAGTTCCCGTATAAGATGTAATTGATTAATTAGAGTTATGATTGTTTGCTTTGTAAATAGTCTTATGTAAATATCTTTTTTGTAAATATTAACGTTTAATATAAGTCATTTAAAAGTTTAAAAACGGTGTCAGAATTTAATTTACCTCCGAGTTTATTTACTTATGTGTTCAAAAGAACTTTTTAAAGAAGAATCTCCATATTATTAGATGTGAAATTTCAGTATTTTAAAAATTCAGTTAATATATATTTTTATTTTTGTTTCTAGTATTTAGTTTCTGTTTTCGATAGTTTTCTTCTTTCATTGTGCTATTTTCTAGAGGTAGCACAATGTCAAGAATGTTTTTTTTCCCCTGAAGGGTTTCTTTTCCTTTTTGGGGGTGAGATGGCCACTTTCCTACGAAAAGGGAGAGAAAGTTTGTTTTTACTTACAAAACTCATTAATTCATTTTTTTTTAACTTACTATTATTAGACACTTTGCTAAATTCTCACCGTTTTTTTTTTTCATGTGTAGAACACTATTGATTTTATTTATTTAGACATGACATTACTGAAGAGTGCTCTCGCAGTACCTCGCGGTTTTCAAATTAATTCGTTATAATATGTTTCACAGTAGATTTTCTTTTTTCTTGCAACTCTTGTACATATTTGCTGTGGTTTTATATTCAACCTGGCTTTACATGCATGCACATACTTACACTTCATTCTCACAAGATTATTTTTGGTTATAGTACAAAGATAACACTCGCCTTGGTTGAATTCAATTATAATTTTATGTTTCTTCTGTAATTTTTATTTCTACATACTGTGTCATGATTAATATACATTATCTTTAAGGTATAATTTGGCACGTTTTCTTTTAGTTATTTGTTTTAGATAAAAGAGTAGTTTTTATGTATTTTTTTCTAAGAATCCATACACCATTGAATTGAGGACACTGCTAGCACATACGTTAAGGATTTTAATATATGTAATAAATTATAATGTGTACATGCCTTTGCACATACATTTTGCGTTACTGATAAAATTTGACTGATTGGTCGCGGATGGTGACTCGATGCTAACTAAATCATTTCACAAAATGATTTTTCTCAGAATATTAATTGTACATCTTTAAAAATTGACTTTTTTTTCTGATTCAATATTATTTTGGTTGTTTTCACTAGTTAGATATACTTTTATCTTTAAAAGTATATATGCTAGAATATGTATGGCTATTACATCATTTGTACTTTCCTCTATTTTAAATGACACTTTAAAATTTTCACACTTATAAGCTTTTAGAGATACATGCACTTTTTGCAGTTTGTTTTGATCACTACTTAAACACAGAAAAGTTGTATGCATTTTTATTATTTTACAATGATCACACTTGTTTTGACATGAATCTTAGCTATATCTTAAACATCAAGAGTATTTAAATCTGGGAAGTTAAATACTTTTACAGTTTTAATAGTAAATTTTTTTGTCACATTTGATATTTCGGAAATATTTTACGCCTATACACTTAAATTTTTTTAACCTTTTGCTAACGATGATATTCGACAGTTTTTTCCCCCTTCACACATAGTTCATAGTTATAACATGTAGTTCATTGTCGCTGTTTTTGAGTTTAACCAGAGTTTCTTTTTCACATTATACATGTAGTTCATTGAGACAAATTAACCCTTATTCATTGCGTTGTTTAATGATTGTTAATTCATTAATTATGTAATTGAATGTTACTCTTTAGGTAAGTGTTATGGGGTTCGGGCGCACATACTGTCCGTTTATTATGTTAGCCAAAAAAAAAAAAAAAAAAAAAAAAAACCTAATTTGTTTTACGACACAATCACGAGAGCTTTGCTTGGCATACGGCAATGGTATTTACAATGGTATTTTATTTTACAAAGGTTTTTACAATGTTACTTTCGCGGCATGCTACGCGGATGAGCTTGTGGTCTGTGGGTAACAGTTTTGTGGGATTTCACTTTTTTTTATTTTTCCCTCATCAATGGTGGTCCAAGAGATTTCACGTGAAAATATATATATATATATATATATATATATATATATATATATATTGTTCACGAATTCTCTTACAGGTAATGCACAGGTGTTCATTTTTCACTTTTTTTCTTATTACAGACATGCAGCCTTCTCCTGGTTTATACCAGTTAATTCTCTAACAAATATTAAGTGAGGCTGAGTTCACACACACACACACAATTTTTTTTCTTCAGTATCACCTGTTGTACAATTCACTTAAAAATTTCATTTTTTTTCTCATGCACTTTTACATTTAAATGATTACATGATGGATTAATTCACATGTTTTTTTTTATTTTGAGGTACAGAAGTAAAAGCTTATTAAATCACAGTTTACTTTAAACTATATTTATATTAAGACAGAGGAATACAGTTGTCACATGAAATTATGACAGTATTTGGGATATTTTTTTTTAATCCTGGTTTTCCAACGTTACTTTGACTATCTTTTTACCTTATGGCTATCTTATGAATATAGATTTGCTTAAAATTCATGTTGGGAACTAAAAAAAAAATGTAAAAAAATAGAGACTATAAAGTTATACTTTCATTCATTATTATGGGCATTATTTCTGGATTTTTAGTTATTTACATTATATTTTTGTTTATCTGTATGTTATTATGTCTTTAGTTGCATTATATTACTCGAGTATCTTATTTTATTTTATTATAATATTGATCAATACATATATTTAATGTTTATTATTGAAAACATTTTGAAACTTATAGCCAGCTGGCAAGTGACCTGTGTACTTAAGCCTAATGTTTTTTTTTTTTTTTTTTTTTTTTTTTTTTTTTTATGTGCACATTTTAGATACAGGTCATTGCCTAAATAAGACAAATTGAAGAGTGATCACAAATCTTATTAAAGATGCTGCAGCTGTTTCTAAATAGAAACAATACATGATGTCATCTGTATGACAAAATTTATGGTACCAATATATTATATCATGATATATACACTCTTATTTGGGATGGTTGCCTACTTAGAGAGAAATTCAATTGCGGTTTACTTTATTTAGTAAATGTTTGGCTTGTTTTCATGAACATTGTACACATTATTACTTGTAAGAGCATATGAGAATTGATTTCCCTCCCTCCATGTACATATATAGATATTTTTTCTTTCGTCTGTTAAAGGGGTGATATATGTGATGTAGAATCACATATAGTTTTCTTAAATTATACATTTTTCTAAATTACAGTTAAAACTAATCTTTAATTAAATAGCTATTTTATCTTAACGTTTCTTTTCGATCCTACAACAACTTTCCCTCAAAAGAAAAGTAAGAAAAACATTTAACATCTGCTTTATCATTAAAACGGTTCTCAGATAAACAGATTTCATTTGGATGATTATTCACCCTTGCTAGATACAAATAAAAAACTAGTTGGATGTGTCAATCCCAAAACTTTCTTCTATCTCATAAGTACATTTTAATATTTAAAAAAAAAAAAAAAAAAAAAAAAAAAAAAAAACGTGGTGACCCCAAAGTTACCCACTATCGAATTTCCTCGAACATCTGATCTAGCCTAATGAGATTCTGGTATCCGAAAAGCCTAAAACGCAAACTTTAATTAATATTCTGAGAAAAAGAGCTTAATAGTTCCTCATGTTGGGTAATTTATACTAAAACCTAATAAGCTTCTATTTATGTCAAGACCTAACAGAATCTGAAATTGGATGGAATTTCATCCATTAGTTCTTGAGATATAGTTATAACAAAAAATTTTCAAAACTTTGCACAGCAACACCATATCTTGGACAATTTATGCCAAAACGTAAAAAAGCGTCTAATTATGTTATGGTGTAAAAGAATCTCAAGTTTGATGAAATTCTGTGCATTAGTTCTTGAGATATAGTTAGCTAAAAAAAAGGCGTAAAATATAGCACAGCAGCACCATCAGTTGAAGGATTCATAACAAAACGTAATCATCGTGTAATTATGTTATATGTCATTTTGTAACAAAATGTGAAGTTTGATGAAATTCTGTGCGTTGGTTGTTGAGATATAGCTATCGGAAAAATCGTGCAAAATGCAGCATAGCTGCACTACCTGTTGCAAGGTTAATACCAAAATGTAATCAGCGTCTAATTATATTATATATTCTAGTGTAACAGAATCTAAAATTTGATGAAGTTCTCTGCATTAGTTCTTGAGATATAGCTATCGCAAAAATCGTGCAAAATGGAGCATAGCAGCGCCATCTATAGGGCAATTCACACTAAAACCTTATCAGCGGCTATGTATTTCAAGGTATCGCGGAATCTGAAGTTTGGTGACATTCTGTGCATTAGTTCTTGAGATATAGCTATCATGAAAATCATGAAAAACGTGGCATAGCAGCGCCACCTGCAGGCCAATTTACACCAAAACTCAATCAGCGTCTATGTATATCAAAGGGTCACAGAATCTGAAGTTTCGTGAAATTCTGTTCATTAAAATAGCAATTTATTCTGTTCATTAGTTCTTGAGATATAGCAATCTTGAAAATCATAAAAAACGTAGTATAGCAGCGCCATCTGCAGGCCAATTTTCACCAAAAACCAATAGGCACTAATTCATATCAAGGTCTAACTGAATATAAAATTTTATTAAATTTCGAGCATTAGTTCTTGAGATAGAGCGCCCACAAATTTTTTGTCACATACAGACAGACACACAGACAGACAGACAGACAGACAGACAGACAGACAGACAGACAGACGGACAGACTCACAGACAGACATTTTCTAAAAATAGTCAAAACGTGTTCAGGACCTTCTAAAACGTATAAATCCGTTGAAAACCGGAAGTCGAAAATTTTCATGAATCCAATACTTTCTTCTTGTAAAGATAGAAGAAAGTAAAAAGAATAAAAAATTGACTGTGCCTGCGGTCAGTGAAATTTCATTTTCCTCTCTGCGTAAGTTTAAGTCTAATTTATTCGTTGCATAATAGTCTTTTCACGTACATGCTTTATGTTGTGTCTTTTGAGAACATATTCTCAAAATATGCTCCTAACGTACGAATTGGCAGTCGAATTCCTTTTTGGCGTATTTTTTAGGACTGCTATTTTCTGGTTGCCCTGCTATTAAATTCAAAATCATCTTAATTGTTTAAGGCGTAACAGAAAATTTCAAGGATATGATATCATTCATTTTTCATATGCTCTTTGTCGCCAATTGTATGGTGCCAATGTGTGAATTATAGAATGAGGAATTCATTACCTCGCCCTCTCTTCACGAACTCAGTCATGTAAAGAAGGTCTCTTAAAAAAAGACACCATCCCTAACTATTTCTGTAAGAAATGACTTAAATTCACAATTCTACTTCAAATGAAGAAATTTCTTGAGAAGCCTCTAGTTTCTTAAAAAATGATCAGAGCCTACAGCTCTAGCGAATGCATTTTAAAAGGAACCTGGTCAATGTACTTTAAAGTACAGATCTATACTATACCTGCATTATTTCCTCTGTCAAGATAACTGCCGAGGGAGAGAGTCACTGACGAGAAAAAGTTATAAAATATGTATAAAGTGATTTGCCCTTATATGAAAAGGTAAATAAACGGGACAAAAATTATAATTTAAAGATTTTTGATCAAACTTTTCTTTTTGGCCGTATCCTCTATGTACTTGAAACCTCTTATCGTAGAATCACCCATATAAAGTAGTGTTCTAAATCTGTTCAACATATATGTTTAACTTTAAATAAATTAAATAGTTGAAAAATATATTTTTCTAAACTTTTTCGTAATTTATAAACAATGCATTATAAAAAATTGTTAACCAAATTTAAAATTGATTTTATTTCGCGTTTCTATGCATATAATGGAATGTTTTTATGTTAATAGAAGTAGATGAGAAAAGAAAACGAATTTTGATCTTTTATATGAAACATTGTCAATTTTGATATAATTTCGCTAACTTAAATGGCGAAGGGCGACCCCAAGATATTAACCGATTTCAAAAACAATTTTGTGTTACCTTTTTAGTTATAAAAGGAAACTTTTCCGTTCTATTAGAAGTAGGTTCGAAATTTGTTTAATTTTCATCATAAATTCCAAAAAATGTCATTTTTGTTCAAATTTTCCGAACTTCAAGTGCGATGCGTAACCTAAAGTTATTAACCGATTTCAAAAAAAAATTTGCGTTATCCTTCTAATTAAAAAATGCAACTTTTCAGCATTATTAATAGTTGATTTGAAAAAATTCGATTTTTTCGACCCATCCTAGTGGTCACCTCTGACGGCCAGGCACAGTGCGTAACGATTTCCCATACCTGCTTTGAGATTATGAATGAGTGGTGCATTCAAACAGTTCGAAGCTTCTTTGAGAGCTTCTTTCAGTTCTGGAATCGAACGTGGGGGGTGCGAAAGGGCTGCAAATTGTCTCCCGGGCATATTCCATACATGCTTGATAGGATTTAAATCTGTGAGTTCGCAGGCCACGACATGCGCTGGATGTTTTCCGTTTCAAGGAAGTCGTCTATCAGTAACGCACGATGACAAGACGCATTATCATCCATGAATATGAAGTTAGGACCGACAGCACCTCGAAACAAGCGAACACAAGGCTCAAGAACTTCGTCTCTGTTTTTTTTTTTTTTACCACTCACAGACTCCGTGTCAAAGATATGGAAGTCTGTGCGATCGTCCAACATGATGCCTATCCATACCATTACTCTCCCTGATGGAAAAAAGTGTCTTTCCATTATGTTTCTTGGTTCAAGACGAATTTCACGTTCTTACCATATCGTTAGCCGACGAGAATCACTACTCAGACTAAATCAGGACTCGTCATTAAACATCACATTGGCCCATTCTCTCGCACTGAAATGTTGATATTTCAAACTCCAGTTTAAATGAGCGCGTTTATGCGCAGACGTGAGGGGAATGCAAACTGATGGTCTTCTGGCATACAAGCCAGCAAGATTGAGTCTCCTGCAAACAGTTTGTCAGGAAATTCGTGTTCCTGTGGCGACTGTGAGCGCCAAACCCAGTTTTCTGCCAGTACAGCCCCTCTGACATCGCACACTTATTGTCAGATATCGGTCTTGGAGAAGAGTTTTGACTCTTAGTCGACCTGGTACTGGTCGACAACATCTCCCGTACTTTGAAACTTCTGCCACAGTCTTGAGATCACAGACTCGTCCACGTTCAGAACTCGAGACATTTCGGTTTCTAATCGTCCGGATTCCAGCATTCCAACGATTCTTCCTTTCGCAAATACGCGACAATTCTGATCCCACTAGACTTCTGTTATAGCAGAGTTCTAGCAACGCCTCCTTGACTTCAGAGCCGTTCTGATTCGCTCTCTTGATCCCGATGTCAAGACCATACTGGTTTTTAATGTCCCAGAAGCGGCAGTTTTGAGATGAGTGAATTAAAAATAGTGCGTCATTGTTTTCGATTTTTGTAGATTCCCAGTTTGGATTTTAGTAGCAGAAAGTATTTATTTTAAAAATTCGTTTTAGTGAATGCAGTTGTAATGAATTCCACGCATTTTTAAGGCATACGTTTGAGATCTATCCATATTCAATAAAACAAGTTGTTTGATTAAAAATAAATGCAATTAATTAATTAAATAATAATAATAGCAATAATAATAATAAAAACCCTCAGATTGTGGTGCGAAAGTTTCGCATGGGTTTTCTTGTGTCATAATAACCTTCAATTGCTCTTTATTACTTTTTTTAAATGCTATATTTTTTTTATCTAAATATACTGAATATTTCTTTTTTATATTAAATAAATTTTTATAATACAAATTTATTTATGCGCATTTGATGTTGTTTTTTTTAAATGCAGATTATGCAGAGAACTAAATATGTGTTACTATTTTTATTATGATAATTATTATAATTTTTATTAATTAATATATATGTTATTAATTATAAGCTTCACATGCTTTTTTTTATTCGTATTATATAAGTTTATTTTAAATAAATAAGAATAAATGTTTGTAATATTTATCAAATTATTTTTTATTTAAATAATACTCATAAATATTATTGATTATATATATATTTTTATACATTCCAAACAATTATACACTTAAGATTTCACATGTTTGGTAATTTTTAAAACTAATTTAACCTCCCCCCCCCCTTTTCCCTGTAAAAAAAAAAAAAAAAAAAAAAAAAAAAAAAAAAAAAAAAAAAAGATTTTATCTAGATTTTACTTTTAATCTTTTAAAACTACATATATTTAATATTGTGGATAAAATGATTTACGATTTAAAGTCTAAAAAAGCTACTATTCCAATTTAGCAAAACAAAAGTGAATGGGCAGGGGGGGAGGTACAGGGCTGTAGCTAGAAGTGAACAATAGGGAGGGGGGGGGGGGCTCAAGAGAATTTAGGAGAGCTCATTTTTATTTTCTCTCTCTCCATCACGCAGAATGAAAAATTGGTGCATGTTCACGTTGTAGGTACTATGCTTATTATTAAACTGTTGTAATAACTTCATTTTATGCCAAGAAAAGTATATGCCGATGAAAAATTTGAATGTATAACGAGCTGAAAATTAAACATTATGTTATCTTCCTATGTGCAAAATAGAATGAGCGAGTGTTGAAACACTTACTTTAGATACAATTTAGTAATATTTTTCAAAACTGTGAAAGGGTCATTCATAACTAAATTAGATTTTTGAACAGAATTTCTTTTGAATTTTCGGAATAGAAATTAATTTAGTGACCTAGGAATCTTTTCCAGGGGAGGCTCAAAATGTTTTAGGGTGGTGAGGGGGCTAAGCCGCCCAAAGCACCTCCTTAGCTACGGCCATAAGGGGGGGGGGATTAAAATAAATTTAAATCTTTGTGGAGACATTAAACATTGATAAAACAAAATACTCCATTTTTTTGTCACAATGCATAAAAAACAATATAAAGAAAACCACTAGTAAATTACAAAAATATCAGTTTACAAGTACTTCAAGGTTGTGTTTTTTATTATTTACAATAACGATACAATGGAATGAGAATTATGGCTTTCAATAGCTATAAAAATTGCATGCTAAATTATTACTAAGCGTTTGAATTTTTCTTTACATCTTTTTATTTCTTTTTCGCCCTTTTTTTTTCTTTTTTTTTTCTTAATTTACTTTAGAATAACATTTATTTAAAGTTTCTAACTTTTCCGGAAAAAAAAAACTGTTCAGCTACATTTTATGATTATCTGTGACGTGAAAAAAAATCAAATTTAATTGTGTTACGAAATTAATTTATTTGCATCAAAAATGTAACATTATATGCTAAAATGTAAAATTTCAAATAAAATGACATTAAAGTAATGAAGACAAAAATAAATCATGAAAAAGTATTTTTTAGCCTTGAATACTGAATTTTGAAATATGTTTCATGAGGGTATAGAAGCATTCAGTTACAAATTCAGGAAATAGTTAAGAGGAAATTCCTCCTCCCTTCCCCCCTTTCCCAAAGTACTGTTTTGTTTTTACAATTTTTTATGGTTTAGATATGAAAATTCCACCTACAACTGCAGCGTTTTATAGCATAAATATTGATTTATTTTTATTTTTTTACTAGTAATTTTTTATTTTAAATAAAATTTAAAATTTATAAAACAGTTTAAATCTTTAGAAAATTTGGGAAAAAAAAGTTTTTTTTATGCAGGTATTTTCCGAATTCTTTTAAGTAGAAAATAGCAATTTCATCATCTGAAAATGAAAAGTAGTTTATTCAAATTTAACTTATGGGTCATTCCATGTAAAATGAGCAAAAATATAAAAAAAGTCGTGGCTGCATAGGAGCCCATTTTAATAAAATTTAAGATACTTGTTCATTTCATATTCAAATGTAGTTCTGCACAATATTTTGACGAAAAATTATTTTATTTGTTTTGGTCATTTAAAAAAACTTGTGATATAGAATGGGGGCTTGCGGATAATCGTCGAAAGTTACAAGTTTGAAGTTCTGTATTTTGAAAACTATCAAAAATGAAGTTTTTTTTTATAATATTGAAATCTCTGGAAATCAGTAATATATTTGTTGAATAGTAATAATATGGTAATACTATGATTAATCATAAATTGGTTGTAAATATTGAAATTTTGTAAATTTTTGAAATTTTTTGAAACGCTATAAAAATCAAAGGATTTTAAAAACATCTGTGAAATTGATGCAAGATGTAGTATTATATATGAAGATCGAATTCTCCAAGTTTCAAAGTTGTTATTTATTTCTTTCATCTTCAAAAAAAGTAGAACCTTTAAAAAAAAAAATGACAAAATCATAATTATTCCTCTTATGTAACCTCAAAAGAAAAAAAAATTAAAGGAAAGCTCCGACATCAACAATATTGCACATATATAAGAATCAATACGTCCATGACACACTAAAAAAGTTTCAATACTGCCTTTTTTAACATTGCCTTTCTTAACATGACAAAAATGGGTTCAAAAAACTATATATTCGAGACATTCTAAGGACAATCTTTCTTTGAAATCATGCGCTTTTTCCAGGTTTCTTTCTGAAAAAAAAAAAAAAAAAAAAAAAAAAGATATATGCTGCCATCTACTTTTGCTACTTGATTTTAAGATTAAAATACAGTTATTTATTCAGGAGAAGGTTTTTTTTTCTGCTCAAATTTAAAATATTCTCGAGGAAAAAATAAACTGAAAGCAAGAAAAAACTTTGTATATTTAAAATATATACTTTTATCTGTAATATCAAAGAGTTTAAAGCTTTTAAAAGCTTTTATTCGTGTGCAAACAAATGATAAAACTATTGAATTTTTAATCAACAGGTTTCACTGTTTAATTTTTTTCTCATTAAGGAATAAAAAAGAGAAGAATTAAAATTTAGATTTATTAAACATATTCAATTAGCTCTAACGGCAAAAATTTCGAGTCTGGAAAAAGTGTCCATTTCAAAACAAATAACTGAAATATTTCATTTTTTCCACAGTTTTTTTATTTATTTATTTTTAAATTACGAAATAAAAACTAAATTACTAAATTACGCTCATCTGTTACTTATAGTTCATTCTTAAGTGTAAATAATTTTTATTACAGTCTTTCCATTCCTAAGGCTAATAATCAAACTTCAAATTTTAAGCATGTACACAAGACCTCAATTTCGTATCAACTTTAATGTAAAATTTGTACTGAAATAAACAAGTCTGAAATCTATTACTTTCTGTTTCCTCGTAAATGATTGTGATCTGCTTATATGATGATTTTCAATAAAATCTGTGACATGTCAGCCACACCTGATTTGCTCATTTCGTGTGGAATGACCCTAATGCAGCATGAGAAACGAAACATCTGAAAACAAACATCCATATTTGTGTAACAGTTGTCGGATGCCTGTCCACTTCCTCTAAATCTGGCTGGCCAATCAGAACGACTCTGAAGTCAAGGAGGCGTTGCAAGAACTCGGCTATAACAGAAGTCTAGTGGGATCAGAATTGTCGCGTCAAAATCACGTTTTGGTCAATCCGCAAAATATAAACTATACAGAGTACTAAAAATCATTTGCAAAATCTTTGGCATCAGTTGGTGGAAATTCTTTTCATTTACGGTTCATTGCATTCTTGTTTCTTTGGCTTGGGTAAAACTCTATCGAATTTCTGTGATACTAATCACACACCAGAGAGACAAAAATTAGTAAGAGCTTATAATCTCCAATCCAAGTTTTTAGGAGTGGCATTTTTATTTTTTACTTTCTTCTGTCTTTACAAGAACAAAGTATCAGGTTCTTAAAATGTCGAATTCCTCTTTTCGACGTATTTACTGGTTTTATGATTCAAAGTTCCCGAAAAAACATGTTTTATCAAAAAGCCCGTGAGTGTGTCTGTCTGTCTACAAGTGATACAATTTTGTGAGTGGTCTATCTCAAGAACAAATGAATGGAATTTAACAAAACTTTAGATTCAGTTAGTCCGTAATATAAACTGGGGCTGATTACTTTTTGGCGCAAATCGCCCAATAGGTAGTTGTACTATGCAGCATTTTTCACGATTTCTGCAATAGCTCTATATTAAGATCTAATGCACGGATTTTCATAAAACTTTGATTAGTTATTGATAAATTTTTGAAATGATAACTTTTTGGTGTAAATAGACAAAGAGGTGGCACTGCTACGCTGCATTATTCATGATTATCGCAATAGAACTATTTCAAGAACTAATGCGCGGGTTTTCATAAAATTTCAGATTCTGTTAGTCCCTAATATAAATTGGTGCTATTTAGAGTTTAGGGTAAATCACCAAAAAATGGCTGTGCTATGCAGAATTTTATAAAATTTCGCAATAGTTCTAACTCTAAAAGTAATGCACGGATTTTCACGAAACCTCAGATTCAGTTAGATGTTGACATACGTTGTCTCTGATTAGGTTTCGGTGTAAATCACTAATAGGCAGAGCTGCTATACTGAATTTTTCAAGATTTACATGATTTTAATGATTGTCATATTTTAAGAACTAATGAACGGAATTTCATATCTTTAGAAACCTCATGATGGGCAAAGATTGTTATTTAATTTTGACACTGCGATAGCGAATTTTGCAGTATTATAATGTATGAGATATAAGAAAGTTTTAGGATCGCCACTTTCGTCTAGTTTTCGTAATTGGTGCCGGTACGTCTCAAAAGGGATTTATCCTTGAACTGATATTTGTGTTTAGTATTTAATGGTTAAAGTTTATTATTATGCCAATCAATCAATCATGATTTATGTTTACAATTTTTTTTTTTTTTTTTTTTTTTTTTTTTCCTAGCGAAAACCAAGTTTTAGAATAGTTTGAAATGTATCTATCCCTAGATTCGTTTACTATGTAAATTAGATAAACTACTATTTGCCACCGCTGATGGGGATAGCTGGACATAGTTATACGTTTCATATGATAGTGTATGTTTTTGTTAAGGATTAGTAAAATGCTAGAATGTAAATATTTCAAGAAATATACAAAATGATATACACCTTTTTGACACTTTTCACCATAGATGAAAATTGTGTATGGTTTTAGTCTGTCTGTCTGACGTCTGTTTTCTGCCCGTACTCTAATCCTCGTAAATATACTCAGATTGATATAAGGTACCCTGGGGTAATAACGCCACGTTAAGGTTCTAGCAATTTTCACGGCTCAGTTTTAGTTTGTATTTTTCAAACAAATATATGATTTGATACAGCAACTCATTGACTATCTATATAAAAAAAAATAATTTAACAGATATGAATACATAAAATGTAATGGCGTGATTTCTTGACCAATGCTATTTGGCGTTATTACCCACCTATATGGGTAATAACGCCATGCAAACAAAACTATGAAATAAGTTGGAATAATTGCATGTAGATTGCCCAATTCTAAAAATACAAACTCTCAACTCTAGAAATTGACAAATTGCATCCTAAGCTATTGAAAATGTTCATTTTTTTGTGAAAGTGTAAGAAAAATAAAGGTGTGGTGTGGGGAGGGGGGGATGAGGCAAAAGAATATCAGACCGTGAGCTTCTTTTTGCTTAAAAAACCGCTTAAATAGAATTATTAGAAACATTGCACAGTTTTAACTGTGTTTATTTGAATCAGTATTTAAGATGTAGCTCAACCACTGTAGAGAATCAACTGGGGTAAAAATTGCAAGGATTGGCGTTATTACCCCGTTATAGTTATTGCGCTGTACATTTTAAATTACAAATTATCTCGAGATGATATCCAAAAACTTCAACAACATTTTGAAAGGCCATGAAATGTACTACAAATTTATGTAATTAACAAAGTATTTCCGGATAAAAAAATAGTCTTCACATCACAAAACGTATCTCGGAAATTTTAGATCGAGCGTTAATTTTAGCTGCTTGTAAAAACAATAAGACCTAAAAATGAAACAAATTAACTTGAAGCTGTTTTTTGCGATTTATATGACTCAAAACCCTTCTGCGCAGAACACATGGGTGTCATTTACCAAATTATTTCATAATTATGCAAAATATTAGCACTTGGCGTTATTACCCCGTCTGGCGTTATTACCCCAGGGTACCTTATAATTGATCTATACACGTATAATTGAGCTTTTCAATGGCATGATCGCAAGTAAAAAGGGAGTATATAGCATTTATAGTTCGTTTACGAGATACTAAAAAAAAAACTCGTTACATTAGGGTAACATCCCCAGTAATTGGCACATTAAGAATTTGCCTTTAAACTTACTTCAATTTTCATTACAAAGAAATAAGATGTTGACTTGGAAATATTTTTAAATCAAAAAATGCATGTCTGTGTATCTATATTGCCCACTAAAAGCAAAAAAAAAAAAAAAAAAAAAAAAAAAAAAAAAAAAAAAAAAAAAAAAAAAAATTGAAAAAGTATTTTTATAAAAATATATTTATAAAAAGTTGCTGAAATCACCAGTAATTGGCACCTAGAGCACCAATGTATGACACTTTGTGATCTAATAATTGGCACAAGTTTATATTAAAAAAAAAAAAAAAACTTTACATTTTGCATTGGGTTTAATAGCTTTAAATGAATTTACTGTAGATGAAGATGCCATATTTCAGGTTTTTGAGAGTAAGAAATCAGCATATTAGTCTGAAATGTGAACACTTTAAAAAAATACAATATGCTTATATTAATACCCAGTAATTATCATGCTGTCCCCAGTAATTGTCATATGAAGCTTTAATGGGTTCCAATTACTGATAATATTTCATATTTTCAAATAAAAACAAATGATATACAAAATTAGTCTATAACTTTAAAAGTACTTCCAAAATAAGTGGTTTAATTTCAAATTCTTTGCGATTTCCTTGTAATTGGAATGGGTGCCAATTACTTGGAACTAGCAAAATAGAAGCACCATTAATTGGCATCTATCATTAATTCAGAAATCCAAATATTTGTGTCGAAAATAGTACTTTTACACAATTAAAGTAACCCTTTTTAACTAAACAAAATTGTTGTCAATTAAAATTTAAAATATATTATAAATCAGATAATAATGAATTGAAAAGCATGCCTTCCTTAAGCCAAAGAAGAAGCATTTGCAGCAAAAATGATTAATTTCATACAAGCCATAATTGTTTCTCTTTCCTAAGCACTATTGTTATTTGGTAGCAAAAATCAAAGTTATAATCTTTAACGTAAATAAGCATATAACTGGTATATGGTCTTGCACTTTTAAAAGACTGAATATAAATCTTATTTTAGGACATGTTTGTAGGATGTGCTAATCACTTGTGCATGCCAATTACTGCGAATGTTACCTTACATTGTTAAAAAAAATTGTGAAGTTACTATGATATTTCTAGTAGATTTGTATTCCTAGAACTTTTCATATAACTATAACAGCAAAATTTCATGTAACTGAGGAAGATTAGATGAGTTTTTGCTGTTACCGTTGCATGAAAAGGTCTTGGAATACAAATCTACTAGAAAAATCCTAGTAACTTCACATTTTTTACAGTGTACAATACATATACAGAAAAATAATTTGCGTGCATTTTAATGATATTTCATTATTTCTAACATAATGAAATTATGAGTTAATGTTAATGAGTTAATTACGATTTAAAATATTGAGTGTAAATATTTGATTGCGTTACATCAATACTTAAGTAAAGCATATTTCTTTGAAATGATCTTTAAGTGACTTTTGAGAGTGTCATTTTCATATTTAATGCAAGACTGTCATATTACACGAAACCTGCTGATTAAGCTTTATTTTAAAAGTGGGGGAAATGTTAAAGCCATTCCGCCTGCTGAAGAGTGATGGCCTGTATTCTGCAGGTGACTTTTTATATTTTTTTTATTGTTTAATATTGTTATTTTAACGATTACTGTTTTTTAAAAATGTTTATACATTATGCACCTAGTGCTTAATAAATATTTTCATATATTTAAATTTTATATATATATATATATATCCAATATGTAAAACAATCAACAATAAATAATACAAATTCATGTGAATTGCGCTGAAACGCTGCATTAAAAACACATAAATTAAAAATATAATTTCAAATTTATCAATTTAGCAAGAACCAGCACACCCCCCTCACATACAAAAACAATAGGCTGCCAGCCTCGTCAGCGATGGGTTTTATTAGACAAAAGCAGCCAAACATTCGAGTTTACAAAAACAAAATATATTTAAGTGGCAGTAGGTTTCGGCCAGAGCGGTGAATAGCAAAAAATCAGATGTTAAACACCCGATGGCTATAATTCACGCGCTCCCCCACCGGACCCTACGCCACATTAGTAAACGAATGTTTCACCTGGAATATTGTAAACGATGCAAAGATATGTTCTCTGAATAAAAACCACATCCCCAACTTAGCTGCAATGCCACAACTCAAAACAAACTAAACAGAACAAAGTAGAAACCGTATTCCAAACCAATCCTAAAACAATCTAGGTCTGTTGCCACCCATTGCTGCTCATCATCATAAAAGCGTCCTTTAGCAGGCTTTAGGTAGTACAAGTCATTTAGCTGTCACTGAGTAGCAAACGATCAAAAATGCAGAGAATCTGCAAACTCAGAGTACTTTTTTATGAACTTGAGAGGAATATTGTTTTTATAATGAAGTTTACTTTTAAATTGAAAAAGCTCATTATGAAATAGATATTTTTCTGAACAGATTCTATAAACTCGGAAAATTTGGCTGATTATAATGTTAATGTAGATTCGTTTTGAAATATTGGAGGACCAGTGTACGAGCTGATTAACTGTAAAAGAAAAGAAAAGCTTTTACGCTTGTCATAAATAGAAATTTGCATTTTGTTATCTATTAAAATTTTTATTTTTAAATCTAGATAATCAGCCTCCGAACTATTTTCATTAGTTTTTTTAACGTTAAGGAGTCGGGATAAATTTCTTGAGAAATTTCATTAAAATCAGAATCAATATTCAAAACGATCAAATCATCAATGTATCGGTAAGCAAAAAATTTTAGATCGGCTTTATTTATGCTATATTGAAATTCATAAAAAAATAAAAATAAGTTAGCTGCGGTGGATGAGTAACTAGTACCCATACCAATCCCATTAATTTGTAGGTATATTTTAGAACCAGTATAAACATAATTATTATAAAGGCAAAACCGGCATAATTTATAAAACAAGTTTGAATTAAAATCAATACCATCCAAAACCAATTCAGCTGTTTTTAAAAGTGCATCCTTTAAACTACTAATAGGTATGGTGGTAAATAAATTTTCGAAATCATATGTATGGATAGAATGAATTTTATTGTTTTTAATTTTTCAACAATTTCAAAACTATTAGAAATAATCTAAAAACAGTTACTGTCTTTATATTTATATTTCAGCATGTTCAAAAATTTTTTAAGTAAATCCTCAAATTCCTATTAAAATTATTACCTATACTATTAACATTACTGCAAATGAACCTGTATTTAGTCGGTACTTTATGGAATTTTGGAGTAAGAAATAAAAACGGAAATGACGGATTTTTATTACGTGGGAATGGAATATTGGTTTGTTTAGAGAAAGCCAGATGTTTATTGATAATTTCTTGTACAGAAGATTTACAAATTTTATAGGTTATACTATTATTTAACTCTGCATTAAGCATTTCCGCATAAAACTTTTTTCAAATAACTGCAAAGTTACCGGCTGCCTTATCAACTTGACAAAAAACAAAATTTTGTTTTAATTTGGCTATTTCGTTTCTAAAATCCTTATTGAAATAATGATAATTATAATATGAATTATTTAAACAACAATCCTGGAAAGATTTAAAATCATTTAAAATATGCAATTTCCAATCTGTAAAGAAATCTGTAATGAAATTTCTCAAGAAATTTATCCCGACTCCTTAACGTTAAAAAAAAACTAATGGAAATAGTTCGGAGGCTGATTATCTAGATTTAAAAATAAAAATTTTAATAGATAACAAAATGCAAATTTCTATTTATGATAAGTGTAAAAGCTTTTCTTTCACAGTTAATCAGCTTGTACACTGATCCTCCAATATTTCAAAAAGAATCTACATTAACATTATAATCAGCCAAATTTTCCGATTTTATAGAATCTGTTCAGAAAAATATCTATTTCATAATGAGCTTTTTCAATTTAAAAGTAAACTTCATTATAAAAACAATATTCCTCTCAAGTTCATAAACAAGTACTCTGAGTTTGCAGATTCTCTGCATTTTTGATCGTTTGCTACTCAGTGACAGCTAAATGACTTGTACTACCTAAAGCCTGCTAAAGGGCGGTTTTATGATAATGAGCTGCATCGGGTGGCAACAGACCTGGATTGTTTTAGGATTGGTTTGGAATGCGGTTTCTACTTTGTTCTGTTTAGTTTGTTTTGAGTTGTGGCATTGCAGCTAAGTTGGGGATGTGGTTTTTATTCAGAGAACATATTTTTGCATCGTTTACAATGTTCCAAGTGAGACATTCGTTTACTAATGTGGCGTAGGGTCCGGTGGGGGAGCGCGTGAATTATAGCCATCTGGTGTTTAACATCTGATGTTTTGCTATTCACCGCTCTGGCCGAAACCCACTGCCACTTAAATATATTTTGTTTTTGTAAACTGGAATGTTTGGCTGCTTTTGTCTAATAAAACCCATAGCTGACGAGGCTGGCAGCCTATTGTTTTTGTATGTGAGGGGGGTGTGCTGGTTCTTGCTAAATTGATAAATTTGAAATTATATTTTTAATTTATGTGTTTTAATGCAGCGTTTCAGTGCAATTCACATGAATTTGTATTGTTTATTGTTGATTGTTTTACATATTGGATATATATATATATATATATATATACAATTTAAATATCATGAAAATATTTATTAAACTCTACGTGCATAATGTATAAACATTTTTTAAAACAGTAATCATTAAAATAAAAATATTAAACAATATAAAAAGTATAAAAAGTCACCCGCAGAATACAAGACATCTCTCTTCAGCAGGCGGAATGGCTTTAACATTCCACCCCACTTTTAAAATAAAGCTTAATCAGCAGGTTTCGTGTAATATGACAGAGTCTTGCATTAAATATGAAAATGACACTCTCAAAAGTTACTTTCATTTCAAAGAAATATGCTTTACTTAAGTATTGATGTAACGCAATCAAATATTTACACTCAATATTTTAAATCGTAATTAAATCATTTAAAGAATAAACATTTATATTAATGAAATGCTAAATCATAACAATATAAAATGCAAGCAACTGCCACACCTCCGCCTGTACCCGCTTATTAGCATAAAAGATAAACTTACTGCATAAGCACGCAGTGGCGTAGCCATCTACTGTCATGTTTTTTGGCGCCCGGGGCCAGCTTGAAATTTTGCGCCCCCACCCCAATATAGATATATAACAATTTCTCTCAATTTGGCGCCCCTAGGCCTCGGCGCCCGGGGCGGACGCCCCCCTTGCCCCCCCCTTAGCTACGCCACTGTAAGCACGGCCCTTTAATTCCAGCAGGTAACAAAAACTTTTAACTCAAACGAAGACTAGTCCACATTTCCATTATCATAGCCTTTTCTGTCCGGTCGTGACATCTTTCTGCGTGTTTTTTTCATCCACTGTCATCCTTTCTACATTGTAGACTTTGAGATGACTGCTTCAAGTAACAAGCTCCAGAAGCCAGCATTCCTTTCAGCTCCGCCTCCAGTCCAAAGAGTTGCCATTTATTGAAAAGTAATTTTAAGTAGTGTCTCAAAAATTTACTTGGATAAATATTTTTATAAAATAAATTACCTAAAAACTTATAAACCTGTTTAGTTACATTGAAGTCATTACTGCATATTTTTCTAAATCTAATAAACTGATTTATAACTGTATTAATGGAAAGATTTTTATTCAGATTGGAAAACCAGTGGGGTAAATTTATAGTATAAAAATCAAAACTGTTTCTTTTATCATATCGATCGATATTGATACTATTGTCTGAAATATTAAAAGAAATATCAAGGAAATCTACTTTGTTATCAATATTGTTAGCTTTATTTAATTTTAAAAATCTAGGATAAATTTTATTGTATTCATTATAAAAATCAAAATTATAAATTAATATGTCATCAATGTATCTATACACATGTAAATGCTTATTATATTTAACTGTATAATTGTATTCATAATAAAATAAAAACAAGTTAGCAGCAGTGCTAGAATAGTTAGTTCCGATTCCGATTTCACAAAATTGATCAAATATATTATTCCTATAAATTACATAATTATTATAAAAACAAAAATGACATAAATTCAAGAAAAAGATTTAGGATTTCATTAATATAAATGTTTATTCTTTAAATGAGTTAATTACGATTTAAAATATTGAGTGTAAATATTTGATTGCGTTACATCAATACTTAAGTAAAGCATATTTCTTTGAAATGATCTTAAGTGACTTTTGAGAGTGTCATTTTCATATTTAATGCAAGACTCTGTCATATTACACGAAACCTGCTGATTAAGCTTTATTTTAAAAGTGGGGGGAATGTTAAAGCCATTCCGCCTGCTGAAGAGTGATGACTTGTATTCTGCAGGTGACTTTTTATATTTTTTATTTTGTTTAATATTATTATTTTAATGATTACTGTTTTTAAAAAATGTTTATACATTATGCACCTAGTGCTTAATAAATATTTTCATGATATTTAAATTGTATATGTATGTTGCAATTGTTAAGTGCTGCATTGGCGTCTACGATAGCAGTACTCTACATGCTGAAAGCATATATATATATATATTTATGAGCCGTTTTGAATGAAACTTGGTGTGTACATAGTACATACAAATGTCTCGACCGAGTTCGTTGGCCAGCATCATCCGCCATCTTGTTTCAAAATGGCGGCCATTGAAATTGTTTTCAAAAATTTTAAATTAAATGCGAAAAGTTTAAAAGTTGAAAAATATTTTTCGTTTGTGTGTTAGAACTTAAAACAACGATTCCAGTACACTTTTTATTTAGTTTATATCTTAAAAAATGACTGAGGTATAGCACTTTGAATTTCTAGTATGGCTGACATTTTGAAACGATCTGAATTTTGTGACGTGATAACACATGTATTTATGAATAGATTTGGATGTAACTTGGTGCGTAGATAGTACATAATGAAGCCTGGACCGAGTTCGTTAGCCAGTTCCATACGCCATCATGTTTCAAAACAACGGCCATTTAAATTTTTTTTTCAATTTAAAATTATATACAAAAAAAGTGAGAAATTGGAAAAAAATATTTTTCTCTTATACATTTGACCTTGATACAAAGACTCCAGAGCATTTTTTGTTTCGTCTGTATCTTAAAAAATGGCTTAGTTATAGCACTTTGAATTTCTAGTGTTGCTCACATTTTGAAATGATCTGATTTTCGTCACGTGATAACACGCGGATTTATAAACCGATTTGGATGTAACTTAGTGCGTACATAGTACGTAACGATGTCTGAAACGAGTTCGTTGGCCAGTTTTATCCGCCATCTTGTTACAAAATGGCGGAATATTAAATTTTTTCTACAAATTTAAATTTTAAAATTAGGTGCAAAAAAAATGTAAGAAATTGAAAAAGATTTTTCTTCTGTGTGTTTGACATTGATACAAAGATTCCAGAGCATTTTTTTCATCTATATCTTAAAAAATGGCTGAGTTATAGCAGTTTCAGTTTGCAGTGTGGTTGACATTGTGAAACGGTCTGAAATTTGTCACGCGAGAATACGCATATTTATAAACTGATTTGGATATAACTCCGTATGTACATAGTACATACCAATGTCTTGACCGACTTCACTGGCTAACTTTACTCGCCATCTTGTGTGCATGTGCACATGAATTAAAATTTCGAACAAGTTCATTGGTTTCTTTTTTAACCATCACGTTGTTTTAAAATGGCAAGCACTTTATGATATCGTGGAATTTGGCGACCTTATAAATCGCTTAAAACAAAGCCAACTTGATTAAAAGACGACTAATTTCTAAGAATTCCCATTAATATTCAGAATTGACAAAAACTAGTATTTGATCTTATATAATCGGGTTCCACTAATTTGAGCTTCGTATGTTTGAATAATATCACTTAATTTAGAATAAATAAATAAATAATATATATGAAACCTACCTCTTCCTCCCGGTACTGCCGGGAGGACTTTTTAAAATGAGTTATGCATTTTTCAGCTGAACTATATGTTAATTACTTAGAACTATACTAAGGTGTTCTGGCATAATAACGCCAGGTTGGGTAATAACGCCAAGTGCTGATAATACACATAATCTACTTATAATAAAATGCGACTTGAGAAAAGTGTAAGAACGGTTCCAGAACGAACTACCCTGATCTGAGAATGATCGACCGTACCTAAACGCTACGTTAGGCTTAATTGAAAATAGATGATAAAATGATGCTTTTAAAATTTCTTCCACTTGAAATAATGTTTGTGTAGCAAATTTTTCTATAAAACATGTATATCACATCCAGTTATTATTTATTAAGTTCCAATTTAAAAGTAAGCTATTATAAACAAAATAAACAAACGACGGTTTCACTAAAAAGAAATGAACGACTTTGAGTGATTCATTAAAATAATAATAATAATAAATATATCTAATTGTGATTTTAAAGTATTTGTAAAGTCATATTAAAGCTTTAAATATACTTTAAATTATTTTCACTTTCGTTTACATTTATTATAGGCAATAAGTCTACAACATTAAAAAAAATCTCCGAGGGCAATGTTTTTTTTCATGTTTTATGCTCTGTGGACTGACTTCAACTTTTATTGTTCTGCCATCTACTGGAATCAACATAAACGAAATTTTTTTAAAATTTAATTTACAGTAAAATAATAATAATAATAATATTAAATAAAAATTGCAAGGTGTAACAATGTGTAAGAGATTTCTCTTGAACGTTTCCGTTGTATAATTTTAAAATACCATTCAATAGGTACAAATAAATTGAATAATTTATTATGATTTCTTTGTATAATTTAAATTTTGTTTTATTATTATTTTATTAAGATGTGGACATTTATCTACTTAATTTTTAAAATTTTGTTTTCTTTTATAAAGAAAATATTTTTTCTCATGATGTAATGGATACATGAGATATCATTTTCACTGAATTAATAATATTGAAAATTATTTTTCCACGTTCTATTATTAAAGTATAATTTTTCTTACTTTTCAAAGTTATTATATTCAAAAATTACTATGCTAAAAATAAAAAAAAATTACCTGCTTTATTGTAATTAGTATATGTTATACATGACTGTATATTTCTTACGTTTTAATGACATTTCATAAGAAATATATCACATTTCAAGTAGCTATAAGCTAAGCTTTTAAAAATTGGCGTAATAAAATTTTAAGAAGGAAATAATAATAACGATTTTGGTTTTCATTAATAAAGAATTAATTTTTAAAGTCACATAGTTAGAGTTTTTAACACGTTCGCTGTCAATTACGTGAAGATGTGATGATAGTTAATGCCGCACTGTAGAAGTGGGTTTTTCCCAGAAGCCGATTTACTTTTTATAACAAAGAATCAGTGAAAGATTTTACCGCGCCAGTGCGTGACTGCCTATTGGACATCACCCCACATCACGCGCTGGCGCGTGAGTGGTCCCTTTACGTTGGAGCTTTATCACGCACTGGCGCGTCTGAGGCAGCGAACGTGTTAAAAATCGTTTTTGATCTAAATTAATGCATCTTGGTTCTGCATGTTTTCTATAAAAAAAACTACAATTTTACCAAAACTTTTTTTAACTACTACTAGATGCTAGAGGTCTGCACGGGCCGGAATTTCCAGGCCCGGCCCGGCCCGTAGGAAAGTTATTTCGGCCCGGCCCGGCCCGTTGTAAAACTCAAAAGTTCGGCCCGGGCCCGGCCCGGCCCGTTTAATTTTTTATATTTTAGGCCCGGCCCGGCCCGTACAAAAATCAGCGAAAACAGGCCCGGCCCGGCCCGGCCCGTTTTGGCCCGTTACAATTTCTACGATTTCTAAAAAATTCAGATTTTTATCATATAACTAAGATTCCTTTAAAGAATACTGCATACATATCTATGGAATAATTTTATAGTATATTTTACAGCAAATAGACATTAACAACATTAATGATTACATAGATTCTTAGGCTTTCAACATTCGAATAAAGATTCATTAAAAAATTAATATGGCTTAGAATAAAAGAAAAAAGAAAGAAAGCTAAAAACATCGTTAATTTTGAAACTGTTTAATAAAAGAAGATTTATAAATATATTTCTATATCATTTTATTATAGACTAGCTGACTCGCCCGGCGTTGCCCGGGTCCGTATTAACAATATTAAACGAACTTGAAACTTATATGATTTTATCATTAACTGGAAGCATGCAGAAATGCATTGCCTGAAATATGTCGTAGCTGACTTTGTGAAAAATCGGTTTTAAAAGCAACAACTAATATTAAGCTCTAAAGATACTTAAAATGAGCAATGAGAAAGACGTGAGGAAACATGTATCCAACGATTGCGTTAGTTTCGAGTTAAAGTGTTGATATTTACTCGTAAAATAATGTTTTGAGCCATTATTGACTGCAATATACGATCGGAATGCATAAAAGATACAAATATATCAATCATAGGCAAGAATTATGTGATTATGTTTATCATAAGACTTTGAAATATCAATATAGAAGCATCATTTAAGATTTTGCTTGAAAAGTTAACATTCTTTCGTTAATGTCTTAAAATCGTCTGCACTCTGAAATCTAGATTTTAGACTAATATTTGTTATTTAAGTTTTCGCGCATGATTTTAAAAGAATGTTTTCATAAATATATTTTATATATTGAGAATTATTAATATGTTGTTAAATCATAAAAATTTTTCATTTACGTTATAAAGTATTAAAAAGTTCTGAAAAAAAAGAAAACTTTTAGTAATACAATTTTTAGTTCAAATCAAATGTTTTCAATATTTTATTTAATTTTATTTTGACATCTAATTATTTCGACTTTATCAATTTCAATTATTTTAAAAGCAAACATTTTATTTAAATAAATAATATAATAGAAAAAAGACCATTTTTAAAAATTACTATTTCTTCGTAAAATATGCTTCAGCTGTAATTCATTTCTTTCAATTCGTCTTATTAATACAAAATCCCTTCCACATGTTTTTGTTTGGGACATTAAAATTTGAGCGATAAATGGTTTAATATTGCAACCCTTTTTTCGGTTTACTTCACCACCACCTATCTTTTTCCTCCATGGTTTACAACCGCTGTGATAAAAAAAAATTATCATTTAAACTGACAGTTTGCCAGTCTATGAATTTTAAAGGTCTGTTCCAGCTTTTTTAATTATTTATGCGAAAATTTTATGCAACCAACCAACCATAACTAAATGAAGGGAAAAAAAGAAGAAAAAAGGCGATTTTTTATGAGAGTGATCTTTGGAATTTAATTAATTACTCAGTTAATAAATAGAATTTCGAAATTCTGAAGCTCAGGTGCATCAGGAGAGATATTGGGCTATTCTCATAAAAATTTTGAGCTTCGTACGTCCCATAGATTTGGCTAGCCATCGCAGACACACACACACACACACACACACACACACACACACGCAGACAGAGCGATTTGTTATTTTATTAATATAGATTTCAAATCCAAATTCATTCTTAAATTCAAAGAAGCTCCTTTCTGATACATTTCTAAATTCATTTTTTTTCCCTCAGAAACGCATAAGATTAGCAGATATCTTTATTCAGAAACTATATAATCGAATGGCGTTATCCATTTTTTGATACAAGCAATTTAAGAATACTGCAAACAAATAAAATACTGTCATAATTAGCGTTTTGAATAGAATTTCCGGAAGCAATAGCAAGGGAAGGGAGAAAAACCTGCAATCATTTGAGAAACTATTATATCTCAACAAGGTTATACAAATATTTTATTTACCAAAAATGAAAAACGCTATTCGATTCCAAATCCCTTCAATAGTTAGGCTTATCACTTTTATACTTTTACAATTTAAAATTAATCAGAAAATGTGTCAAACTCTCGCATTATTGAGAAATTAATTTAAAAATCATTAAGAAGTATATATCCGAAGACTAAGCTAACATAAGTTCTTTATCGCTGTTAATAATTTTACAAATCATGTTTTCTGCCAATAATTAAGTCTAGTACCGGTCCGGCCAGTCTATATGTAGAAAAGTAATGCAAGCGTGATCTCGGACCGGCATATTAAAACGGGTTACACATAATGTAATTCTCCGATGCCGATACACTGTGCATTTTTATAAACGTGCATTTTATATTGACGCTGTCAAACTAGCATGGCCACATTTATACTTGTTCTCGTTAAAACCATTTTCGTTGAAAATAGCTCATATTTTATCGTTTCTGCTGAAATCTTCAGAACGGGCCGGCAGGCCCGAAAATTTTTTTTATCGGCCCGGCCCGGCCCGTCTGGCCCGTTCAATTTTTTTGCCGGCCCGGCCCGGCCCGGCCCGTTAGAAAATTCGAAACGATTCCGCCGGCCCGCGGGCCGGGCCGGGTACGGGCCACGGGCCAGGTCCGGGCCCGTGCAGACCTCTACTAGATGCTGCTAAATCCATATTTAAAAACAAAGCATAAAGCTTCATTAATCGATGATATAGGAATCTATTTCATATCCTACCTATATATATGATTAAAATCGCCGTGAAATCATATAAAATAGTGCATTTTAAAATTAAAAAAAAATCAGTATTTAATTTTAATGTTTAGTGAAATTTTCAGAAATTGTATTTTACGTCACTAATTATTTTTATTGTTGTGATAAATAATGCTGTATATTTTGAACAGTGGTTGAACTACACTGGTTTCCAAAAATTAAGGGAAAATCACAAAAATAGCGATAACTCGTTCAAAAAGTAAGCAATCCGTAAGAAATTTGCATATGATGCTGAATAAAAATACCAAATGCAAATTAGTGGCGCTGCAATCGCATTGTGTCATCCGTGAGGCACATAAAAATGCACGTTAGAGAGTAAGGCTGCAGTTGTCGCTGTGATAGTGATATTATAAATCTAGGATAGCCAATTCATTACAGTGACCTCGAGGCATCATTTGCCCGCAGAACTGCGATTTAGAGCTATTGGGAGATTGGAGGCAGGACAAAGTCAGGCAGAGGTGGCTAGATGGCTAAATGTGAGTCCTTCGGTGGTTCATAGGCTTTGGCAATAATTTCAAACCACTGGTTCGGGTTCAAGAAGGTTCAGCCAAGGACGGCCAAGGGTTTCGACAAGCGCCGATGACCGATATTTACGGTTATGTGTACGAAGGAATAGAACCGCAACCCCATCTCACCTTAGATCCTGCCTTGCTCCAGCCACTGGAAGGTTGGTGTCAATGTCTACTGTGCGTAGAAGGCTTCACGAAGGTGGATTTACGCGAGGCGACTAGCAATTTGTATGCCGCTCACCTCACGTCACCGGAGGGAACGTTTGATGTGGGCACGTCAACATGTCCACTGGACGGTTGATCAATGGAGGAGTGTTAACTTCACGGATGTGTCCCGGTTTAGCCTCCAAAACGATAGTAGGCGTTGTTTGATTTCGAGAGAACAGGTAACACGCTATCATCCATCAAACATTCGTAAAAGAGATTCATACGAAGGAGGCAGTGTCTGCGTTTAGGGTGGTATCTCTTTGGGTGGACGCACAGACCTCCATGTCTTTCCACATGGAACCGTGAATGCTCACGTCTATAGAGATGACATCCTTGATGCTTATGTGCGATTTTAGGCCGGTGCAATAGGTAATGATTCCATCGTGGAAGATTATCTTCAGCACCAGACAATGGAGAAATTTCATCCGGGAGGAATACGTTTTCTTTTGTGTGTAACTGATAAAGTTTATCTTGAAATTCTCAAATACCCACTCAGAATCGTTAAAATAATTTTAAATAATCTTTAATTACTGTTTTTAACAACGCAAAAACATAAACAAAACCACGTGATACGAAAACGCGACGGGATTGGTTGTGACGTCATTTGCGCGAAGTCGAAAGGTTTACGTTTTGCGCGTGTACTTTTCCCCATTGCTTTTCCTATTTGCAACCTTGTGTCACCTGTTTCTACAACTTTATTTAACGTTTGTAAATTTAATTTTAAAAAAAAAGTAAGATTTAACTTATCTTAATATAAAATACATAGTTTACTTTTTATTTTCATTAAAATTTTAATTTGAAAATATCGATTTCGGCCAGATTTGTGATAGGATAATCGGACGACAACCTCCCAAAATTGGATTCTCTTTCCATGTTAGTTTTTTTAGGAAAAAATTCTGATTTCATCGGCGCAGAAATACGAGGAGTAAAATCTAAAAGAAATGTATTTCTGTTCTACATTTATTTTTATTTATTAAATAATAATAATAATTAAAATGAAATGAAAGATTAAAAGTTAAAAAATAGCAATTCGTGATTCTTGATTGTTGTTCTTGAAATGAGTTATTTTCTTATTTCAATATAGTTTAATATAATAATTATTATATGAGAGTAATTAATGGTTTTTTGTATAATATATAAAGTATTACTTTAAAAATTTTATTAAAAACATACTACAAGGAAAAAAATAAGCTCAAGTTGAGACAAAAAATTGTGATATGGATCATTTTCTAAAAACAACTGTACAACTTTTTAATATAACATTGAATAACGAACAGGAAATCAATCTAAATTTTCAGATTTATTCAGTTTTCTAATTAATAAACATAGAACTAAGTGTGGCTTGTCTAAGTTTAAACAATTTACTTTTCTTAGAAAGTTTATTTTGTAGTCGTGACAGGTTACTTTTTGGCCACTAAACTTTGAATAGCTTGTTTGCAGTTTTCTCCAAGTATAAAAATATTTAATGTTAAATAATGATTATAAATAATAAATAAATAAATAAATAAAAATCTAGGCATAAAATAGCTACTATTTTCGATAGTAGAAATTTTATTTTACAGTTGAGATAAAATATAAGTTTTCCTGAAAAAAAAAAAAAGCTTAATTGTATACACACAACATAAACATAATACTGAACACTTTTTTCCTCAAAAGAACATTTCTCTAGCCAGAAGTGTTATTTAGGAGGTTAAAATCACCCTTAAAAATTCCAAATTTTGAATTCTCTAGTGTATTAAAAGTTAATAGATTAATGTAGAACAAGCCTTTTTTTTTTTACCTCCCCCCCCTCATTTTTTTCTGGATATGCTACTAGTGCTTCTGAATATGTTTCGTTGAGAATGTAAGATTTCAGTAAAAATTTGTTATCATAAATTATTGTATTTTTTTTTTTTTTTTAGGTTTTATGTTAATGTTTATTTTATACATTAAGAATATATATCAAAATTAGAATTTTCTGAAAAATTGCATTATGATTATTGAATAGTGAATATATATATATTTCAAACAATAAGCTATCCATTACTTGAAGGCACTTCTTAATATGCATAAATAAAAATAAATGACTATATATATTATACATAAATATTTTTTTCTGTTCCACATTTTCAAAAAAAAAAAAAAAAGACATTTATTAAATTTTTATTTAGATTCAATCAATAAATATTCTTACAAATGAAGAATAGTCAAAAATTGTTACAAAAACATTTCTATCAAGTTAACATTAGAATAAATTATCGTTATCATAATAGTTAGAAATACTAAAAAAAGTGCTTATCAGGCGAATTTACTGCACTATTTGGGCAACATGACACTATATAATGTTTATAACATACTTTGTTACTCGTTTTTAATGCAGAAAATTTGAAAACATACAAGAAATATGTCAAACGCTTAAGCCAGCAACATAGCACGACGGTGTTTTCATGGCGAATGACGTCACAGCCGCTTTCGTCCGCGATGCAGCGTTTTCCCGCCAAGACAAAAACTGCAGTTTTAAAACTCATTTAGTGAATAATTAAAGCTTCAAATATACATAAAAAATAGTATCAATCTTCTTGATTTTTTCTCCTCTTCAATATAAAAGTGAAAATGAAAATCGTGAAATTTCTCCATTCAGCGCATGGAATGGCCAGCTCGATCACCGGACTTGAATCCCATCGAGCATGTTTGGGATGCTTTAGGGAGACGTGTCGCTGCTCTCAATACCCCTCCTCCATGGAGCTAAGAAGGTATCACACCTTCACTCCATGCCCTCCTCTGACCTTTGCCACGCTTACAACTGCTTTGGAAGAGCAATGGCTCTTACTTCCCAGCGAACTCATCAACCCCATAATTGACAGTAGACACATCGCTCTATGTGCTGTAATGCTACTAGGGGTGATCATACGGCATATTAAAGGTACTTTTCTATACCAAACTGGCAAACGGATTTTGTTAATTTTATAATTATGCTGTTTTTTGAAACACCATAATTGTCTGGCAATTTCTTTTCAAGTTATTTTATACCTTACTATGCGTTGTATATTGTGGCTGAGTTTCATTAAAATCTACATGTAATATTTTGAATTATCGCTATTTTTATGATTTTTCTTGAATTTTTGGAAACCAGTGTATTTCAGAAATTTAATATCAGAAAAAAATTCTTATCATTTGTATTGCTATTTTCAAAATATGCTTTTCTACAATACAAATTCTTTAATAATAAAATCTTCATTCTCTTTGTTTGTATGAAATCTTACGAAAATGAAACGCAGGTCAAAATTCCGTCATTTTTGACGGGGGTTATTTACTAGTTATGAAATAATTCGGTAAATGGCACCTACGGGCTCTGCTTCTGCTCAGAAGGGCTCTGAGTTATATAAAACACAAACAACAGCTTAAAGTTAATTTGTTCCATTTGTAGGCCTTATCGCTTTTAGAAGCAACTAAAACCAACGCTTGATCGAAAATTTGCAGGGGAAGTTCTGTGATGGAAAGACTATCTTTTTACCAGGAAATACTTTGTTTATTACATAAATTTGTTGTGCATTTTATGTATTTTCAAAATGTTGTAGAAGATTTTGGATATTTTGGCGAGATAGTTTATAGTTTAAGATGTACTTTGCAACAAACATACCGAGGTAATAACGCCATTCCTTAGCGTTATTACACCGGTTGATACCTTACAGTGGTGGAACGATGAAACTACATCCGAAGGGGTTTTATCCTTTACTTTATATATGAGACAGCATTATTGTTGTCATTGTTGAAATGGTTAGATTAAGAGGGCTCCAATATCCAAAACTGATCTTTTTTTTCTTTTAATACTAATATAAAAACAATTTAAAACTCTTATAAATATAACGATATCAAAATGTTTTCAATACTCTAATTCTAGTGTTCTATTTTTCAAAATTTTACAAATTTAACCTTTAACTGATGTAATAGAAATTGTAACGTAACTGGTGTGAAATGGCCTGTGAGACCGCAAGATCGAAAGATGAATAAAAGGCTCTAGTAACTCATAGGATGGTGTTTTTGTATTAAACTTTTTATACAAGACATTATAATTAACATTCACTTATTTAAAAGTCTCTGGTGATAGTACTAAAGTTCCAAATGAAACAAAATTTCGGTAGTGTTTGTAGTTAACCTGAAAATTACAAATTAATCCTTTGAGCTCTGGGGTGTAAATTTCTTCAAAATTCCAAGTGCCACATTGGCACCAGTATTTTGCAAAGAAAAAAAAACAGTTAACGGTAAATACGAAAAAATGTATTAAACCATTTTCAAATAAATTTGGTCGAATTTTCTGGTGCCATTGTGACATTTCGGAATTAAAATTATGTGGTAGAAAATTTTAGCATCAGAGCTTAAGGGGTTAAGCTATAAAAACTGAAAAAAAAAATCAGTGGTCTGTGACACCGGTAACATTAGTTAAATGTTAAAAAGCGATCAATGATTAAAATTTATAGAGTATTGTTTCTGCACTAAGCTTTTTGTATAGGATTAATTCTAATTAAATTAAATTTATTCAAATGTTTCTAACTGTAGTACGAAGACTCCAAACGAAAGAGAAATACAGTTGTAGCTATAGTTAAACTGGAAATTACAAGTTAAACTCTTGAAAAAAAAACAACGTTTTGTGAGATTGCTAAAAGTAGATTAAGGTTAATTTTGTTGCTAATATAAAGATAATTAAGTATAACCACGTGAATCATACATAAAATTTAATACGGGATCTCACAGGGATATTAATTTTTATCAAAAATCTTATTTAATTAATTAAAAATACAAATTTATTTAGCATTTTATAAAGCATGTTTTATATAATGCCGACATTTTAACTTTAGATTTGTGTGAATCCTCATTAGTGTGGAGTTTACTGGATAAAAAGTATTTACAAGACTTCTATAACAGTGTTAACAAATACATTTATAACACATAACTCTAGTTATGATAAAATTTCACATAATAAAAATGATTAAAACTGTTTCTTATAATTATTTTTAACCAAAGAGAAGTTCAGGGTATTATATTCTATTGAATCTCTCCTTCTTTCCCTTTTCTTCCATTTTCCCAAAAAATTGAATATTTTCTATTACATAGAATGCATACATGGAAACATAAATACAGATTTAGCTAAACACAATTAAAACCGTGTAATGTTTCTAATAATTCGATATAAGCGGTTCTTTTTAAGCAAAAAGAAGATCGAATCTGATATTCTCTTGCCCCCCCCCCCCCCCGTACCCTCCTTCTTTTTCTTACACTTGCTCAAAAAAAAAAAAAAAAAAAAAAAAAAAAAAATTCTATCGCTTAGAGTGCAATTTGTCAATTTCTATGGTGGTAGAGTTTTTATTTTCAGAATTTGGCAATCTACATGGGATTATTCCATCTTATTTTTTAGTTTTGTTTTCACGCCAAATAGCATTGGTCAAGAAATCACGTCTTAACATTTTATGAATACATATCTGTAAAATTATTTTTATACATAAATAGTGAATTAGTTGCTATATCAAATCCCATATTTGGTTGAAAAATACTATCTAAAACTAAGCCGTGAAAATTGGTAGAAACTTAACGTGGCGCTATTACCCCGGGATACCTTATATGTTATTACTAAAATATGTTCCTTGCATTTAATTAAATTCAGATACAGAACAGCCCGAATAACTGGGTATATTGCCGTCTATAGTTGGCAATTTCTGAAAGCACGTTTTCGAATATGTTATGAGTTTTTTCCCTTCACTTAAATTTCAGTTTAATGTAAGGCGTGTATAAAAATCTATAGGTAATATACAGGACTGCACAAAAGCATTCGAAACAAAAGCATTCGTACATATCCATCTAATTGATAGATATTACTGAAGGTGAGTTTTTGACTGTATTATTCATTTTGTAATTAATCTAAATTTCAGACCACTATATTGTATAGAGAATAGAGACATGTAGACTGATGCACATGGCTCCCCAAAAGTGTTCCAGCACATTTCCGGCTATGGACAATAATTGCTGAAATCTCCTTTTCAAAAGTGTTATGATTTTTCCAAGTCGTTTATATACACATCCTATTTCACATTTTCGAAAAGTGAAGTTTTTTTAAAATAATATTCTGAATGTATTGTAAAGTGTGTAAATCTACGCTGAACTGACTTTTTCTTTCTTGTTTATAAACTAATTCGCGCTACATGTTATCCAAAGCATCAGCACTCGTAAAAGTAAATTCGTTATCTTGTCTCAGGTATTTTCAAACGAAAATAACTAACTAAATAATATAACTATAAAATATAAACTGTAAAATAACTATACTAAAATTTTTGGCAGTTAAATAAAAAGGCATTTGATAATGAGCAACTTTTATTAAAATAAATCGCATATAAAAACAAAATTACATAAAATTCAGCTGCATTCAAGTAATATTGCATTTTTCTTCGATGCGATAGCTGTCTTTGATGGATTGCAAAATTTCTTGGTCATTTTGTCTCTAGTTCTAGAGAAAAGAAAAGCGAATAATTCAGGAATTTAAACAAATGTAACATTTAAAGACAAAACAGACTAAGACTAATTTTGTTACTGTCTTAACCCTTTCGGGTCCGATTTTTTTTCAGCTTTTACAAAAAAATACTTTTACGTTAATAATATTAACATTAGCTACCCAAATAGACTAATTAGTGTTTAGCGAATATTTCATTGTCTGAAAGATAACGAATATTGTTGTTTTGGATACTATTCAATTCATATTCATATGACAATAGATAAAGGAAGAATTTTTGGAGATTTTTAGAAAATATTATATTACAACAAGATAATGATAACTGATATTATAACTGACTATTAATAGATTTAACTATTATGAATTAACTTATACTACAACTTTTTAATACTTTTTGTGCTTTATTACACATGGTTCTTTCAGGAAAGTAATTTTTATTTTAAATTTAAAGAATTTAATATATTTTTAAAATAAAATAATCGCAAATGATGCAAAGAGAATTAAGCAAATAATAATATTTATTATTATTACTAGATACCTAAACATAAATGAAGTCATATAATAAATGCTAGACATACACTAATATTACTAAATGCAAATCGTAAAGAAGCATTTTTAAAACAAAATTTTTCTCCATTAAAAGACACATATTATTAATAGTACACCAGACCCGCTAGGGTTAAATAATTAAAGGGGCATAAAATTATAATAGGATTACATGCATATTATATTAGTCTTAATTTCATTCGCTTTTTTAATTTTGTAATAATACAATCATTATAGTTTTTAAATAACAATATATAAATATAAAAATACATTTATATTACATATTTGGTTAATAAACAAGTTTCACGTATATAATAGTAAACTTTTCTGCTGAAAGTGCATTTACTGTAAACTGAGTTTCTTAAATGAGAAATTTCAGAAATTATCTTAAAATTTTGTTCATTTATTCGGGAAATCGATGTTTTAAAGATCTGTTGTCATTATAGTTTAGTTTATTTTCAATTCTTCAGATTTATTTCTCACCTGCTTAAACAGTTAAACTTATTTTACTACGTGAAATTATCGGTATTTATTTTAAAATCAGGGAAATAAAAATTCTCTAAAATTATTAAAATCAAAATATTTTTTTTCATCAAATCACTTCAGTTTTCGATTTCAGTCATAGGTTTTCAAAGCCCACACTAGTCACTCAAAAACACCTGGATGATGTTTTTAAGTAAGGTACCCTGGGGTAATAACGCCACGTTAAGGTTCTACCAATTTTCACGGCTTAGTTTTAGATTGTATTTTTCAAACAAATATAGGATCTGATACAGCAACTCATTGACTATCTGTATAAAATAAAATAATTTAACAGTTATGTATTCATAAAATGTAATGGCGTTTTTTCTTGACCAATGCTATTCGGCGTTATTACCCACCTATATGGGTAATAACGCCATGCAAACAAAACTATGAAATAAGATGGAATAATTGCATGTAGATAGCCCAATTCTAAAAATACAAACTCTACAAACTTTGAAATTGGCAAATTGCATTCTAAGCTATTGAAAATGTTCAATTTTTTGTGAAAGTGTAAGAAAAATAAAGGTGTGGTGTGGGAGGGTGGGGGGTGAGGCAAAAGAATATCAAACCGTGAGCTTCTTTTTGCTTAAAAAGGACCATTTAAATAGAAATATAAGAAACATTGCACAGTTTTAACTGTGTTTATTTGAATCAGTATTTAGGATGTAGCTCGGCCACTGTAGGGAATCAACCGGTGTATTAAACCAAGGATTGGCGTTATTACCCCGGTATAGTTATTGCGCAGAACATTTTAAATTACAAATTATCTCGAGAAGATATCCAAAATCTTCAACAACATTTTAAAAGTACATGTAATGCACTACAAATTTATGTAATTAACAAAGTATTTCCGGATAAAAAGATAGTCTTCACATCACAAAACGTATCTCGCAAATTTTAGATCAAGCGTTAATTTTAGTTGTTTGTAAAAACAATAAGACCTAAAAATGAAACAAATTAACTTGAAGCTGTTTTTTGCGATTTATATGACTCAAAACCCTTCTGCGCAGAGCACATGGGTGTCATTTACCTGAATATTTCATAATTATGCAAAATATAAGCACTTGGCGTTATTACCCCGCCTGGCGTTATTACCCCAGGGTACCTTATATGGGGGCGTTATTTTCCAATATGTCGCTTAAATTTTAATATTTTTAAATGATTTTTTTTTTTTTTTTTTTTTTTTTTTTTGCATAGGATAGCTGAGAACGATCTACCGGGATAGTTTTTACTTTTTCGATTTCCGTTTGAAAGTTTTTGAAAAAAAGTAGTTTAAATTTCGGAACCAGTTAGAACCGATTATGAAATTGAAACTATCATTATATATAAAAAATATAACCAAAAGTGAAAAGGTAAAACGATCCCGGTTGTAGATCGTCCTTAGCTATCCTATGCAAAAAATGTAAAAATATTAAAATTTGAGCGAGATATTTGAAAATAACGCCCCCATAAAGTTAACATTATCATCCGGTTTTTTTTTTTTGAGTGACTCGAGTGGTATCTTAATCTTTCATTGAAAAATATAGCATTCTAACTTTTAAAACTTACACTTTGTCAACGACATTCATTGGAGTCATTTTCACGAAGTCCAAGTAAATGTAATGTGTTGTAATAATACTCATCCACGATTTACTGCTCCACTTGAAAGTTAAACCTTTCATTTTCCCCAAATCTTCTTTATTACTTACAAGGAATGAATAAGTTGCTCCATGAATAAGTTCGCCTGATCTGCAAATTATAAGAGACAAAATCATCCAAAACTATTAAAATAAAAACCTCCATATTAATTCAAAGCTTATAACTAATGGTTAAAAACATGTATTTAATTATAAATATAAGAAATAAACACGTAAATTTATGTTTTACAGAAATCTGCATGTGTAAGAAACGTCTTATAAAAATAAGTTACAGAGAATCATGTAAAAATTTGTAAACACATTGCAAGCTTAATCCTGCATTGTCAATAGTAAAATGCGTTTTAGGAATTAAAGGTAGACGGGATTTTATGTTTGTGGAAACGATAACAAACATCGCTTTTTCAAAGTACCAAAAACACAAATATAATAAAATCAAGATATTGGTTTTTTTCTGCCTAAAGACTATATTTTAAACTATATTATCCAGAAAAAAAAATTCATGTGCAAAATTAATATTTAAATTTAAAATTTAAAATTTCATCTCACTAATGCGAAAATTAAAATCATTAAGTGCTGCGTGAAGGATAAAATACTAAACTATGCACATAGAAATTTCTTTGAACAAAATAGAATAATACAAATTTACTTTTTACAATTTTAGAAAAAAAATTAACAATTTAATTTTTTTTTCAAGTTTTCAAGTGCAAATAAGTAAATAACCAAAATATTTTTTTTTGTTTGTTTTAGTATGTAGACTATAAACAAACATACACTACATGGCCAAAAATCACCGTCCATTTGCGATTTTTGACATTATGTTAAATATCTAGAATAATACTTGAGGAATTATCCTGAATCTTAAGTGTATAAACATAATAGTACAGGTCATATATTTCCGTGAATACTTTCTCCCAAAACTCCATAGGGGACCGTCAACAAATTGAAAAATGACGAAAATCTTTTGGATAACCCTGTCAAAACTAATGTAGCAAAAACGCTCAAACTGTAGATTATGATTAAGTAGCTTATTGCAATTAACTGTTTTCATTTTTAGGCGGATAGCAGGGATAATCGTAGAGATATTAACGTTTTTATGAAAACAGTCCCAAATTTTTTTCAAGATTTTTTGCTTATATATTGCAGAGTTCTTAATATAAAATACTTTTTTTTTTCGAAAATATCACAAAAAATATTGTATACAATACTCTCTAATCATAATTGCAAAATAATAAAAATTGTATGAAAAATAAGCAGTTTTACTAAATATTTTTTCTTTGTGCATGCGTCAAAGATATCAAAAATTCATTTGCATATTGTGTTAGCTAAATGTATAGAGCAACTGTTGTAAAAGTCTCAAAAGCATAGCTTGAAAATTCTGAAAGTGTTCGTCGATAGAATAAGCACAAAATCCGTTGTTCCCAAAATGAAGCAAAAAAATAAGGGGTTGTGTCAAAATATAGTAGTATATGCCATATTGTGTATTATATATTGGCACTAATCAATGGTGAAATGAATACAACATTTCAGTTTGCGCTACTTAACCACTCCCAACGATTCAGATTTTGAGCTCAAAATTTAAATTTAAGCTTTTGAAAGCTTTTAATGAGATGCAAAAAATACCGGTAAAAAAATAGTTGTTCGTTACTCCAAAGTCTAAAGCGCCGTCTACCAGCAATTTTCGAACTTTATCTTTAAAATTTATTTTCAAGAAAACACTGACATGAAGAATAGTTTTAGTGAAAACCGAAAACGAATCGACAATTTTTTAGTTTTTTATAATCATTTGAAATTTTGGACCCTAAACATAAATGGCGCCTGTCTCTTTCGGAAGACGTTCGGGACCCTTAATTTAATGTTTAATATTATTTGTCTTGATGAGTATTATCACCCCTTAAAGTTTTGATCAAGAGTTTGGATACACCCTGTATATGGCTCGTTCCTGAATATAGAAAAGTAGGGAATTTTTATCTGAGGAATCTATGCATCCTAAAATAATAACTCGTGGCTGTGTAAAAATTTAATTTTTTCTTTTTTTTACAGCCCCAGCTAATATATTTTATTTAGTCAAATTTAACTAAATGAAATATAATAAAAAGAAGTAAAAGATTTCATTTTTTATTCCGGAAAATGTAGTTTATCTAATAAGGGCTGGAGAGTTACTTAAGAGTGATTTTCGAGAACTGAATGAAAAATATAAATAAATAAATGTATACTAAGATAAAATAAAGAATAAAAGGCCTAAAGGTAAGCCACAACAGAAATTAAGAAATGTTTAAAATATACTCTCAGTAAAAGTTGTAATCCTTTGCTTGTTAATTTTATCTTGAATTTTCAAGGTAATACTACATAATCTACTAAGTAGCAAAGATAAAGATTTTTTTTTTTTAGAATAGCAGAAGCAAATATTTTAGTTTCAAAAATTTCACATATAATTTATCATGATTCAAACCAAATTTAGATAAAGCATTATTATTCTTATTTTGTCTAGATTAATAGTTGAGTTTCGTTGATAAGACATCATTTAAAGCTAGTCTGATTTCTTTTTTCTCCCTCAGAAAAATTGTTAAACGAGATTTTTTAACTTGTAAGGTATCATAGCGAATTTTTTTCTTTGTATGTTATTGAGAGTTTCTTTGTTTTCGTGTATTTTATAGCACTTTTTTTTTTGGGGGGGGGGGGGGAGGTGAATAGCATGAATAATTTTTTATGTGTTTATGTATATTTTTAAACGTTGTAATTAAAATTGTTATTATTAAATTAACCTATTCTTGCTGATTAATTATTATTCTTGCTATTCTTCTTTTAATATTTTACATTTACTCTACCATGAACCGAAGAATTTTTCGTATCTTTCATATACTGAAACACTTGTATACCCACCTAAGAACGAGATATTGATAGAACGAGTATAAACTAAATATTCAACACTTTTTCAAATTATTGGCTAGCTATTGATGTTTATTGTCTTTTATTGAAGGCAAAACTCCTTGATTTTACTTTTATATCAATAAATAGATCTTTTTAAAGATCTTTTTAACATTTGTGAAATATTTTGGTACTTACTTAGGAGATAACTTGAACTCATAATTATTTTTGGTGCCCTCAATTGTTATATACATATCACCAGATCTGTCTGTAAATTCTGTAGTGGGTTTTGCAAGTTTTACGGTAATTTGATAGCTACGTACTAAAGAAAAAAAGAATCTATATTAGTTACAAAACATGCATTTTATTTTTGACATGCAATAAAATAAATCGAAACAAAAGTATAAATAGTATGGATTTTTAATATTTAGAATCAATTTAAAAACTTTTAAAGCTAGATGATAACTGTATTTGTATGAATCAGGAACAAGTATTTACTGAACAAAAGCAAAACAGATATTATTAAAATTGCAGTATTTTAAGTTATATGTGAAAAAAAAATACTAATCTCATTTTATTATTTCATGGAAAATTATCCTCATAGATCGAAAATAATCTCTAAACCTGTGTGATGGTTTTTGAACAAACAATTCGTAAACTGCAACAATCAAACTTCACAACCGTCATGACAGGAAATAGAATAAATGAAAAATAAGGGGGAACAAGGGGACCCCCCCAAACATGGTGCGCACAGATTTTGATGATTTCAAAATATGTTGTGGGGGTCAAATCAATAATTATTCTAATGAAAGTGTTTTTACAAATGGGCCTTAGTTTTTGAGTAATTGAGGTTCAAAGTTCAGCGTACATTTCAAATATCCATTGGTATAATTTCTGGTATTGGTATAAATTCGAATGAATTCGCCATTGTAATGTACGACTTACGGTCTAAAAGATTGTGGGTTCGATTCGATGTTAGAGATTTTTTTCTTTTTATATTTTTTACATTTTACACATTTTACGCAGAATTGGGAATTCTTGAGCATAAAAATAAACGATTGTTCGATTACCACAAGCACATCTAGAAATTTGAATAAGTTTGTACAAGTTTTTTTTTTTTAATGGAATTACGAATAGTTATTCATATTTAAAAATTTGCTTGAAAAACTGCTAAAAAGGGAGTTATATTTTTTGCGCAAAGACTTTTACTTTTTTTACTTTTTTACTTTTTTTACTTTATTAGACTTTTTTTGTTCTTTGAATGAAAACATTTAAAATAATAAATATTTGGTAATGAAATTAAATCATTCAAAAGCTATTTGGGTTTTTCTCCCTTTTACTGAGTTTGGGGGAAATATTAAAAATTGGCGTTATTTATGGTAAAATTCTTAATTTCTGATTCATGTGGCAAAAATATTGCCACAAGAATTTTTGAATGACCAGATATAACTCAATATGAATTAATGCTTAGCAGAAAACTTGAAACTATTTTAATTTATTATTAGTATATTATTAGTTTAAACCTTATTTAACTCTTTATGTTTTAAATTATTTTGATAATTAAAAAAATGTATATTTTTGCCTGTTTTTTTTTATGAGATGCTAAATTTATTATTGCAACTAATCAATTATATAATTTTACTTTAAAAGGGCAAACCTATAATTTGGTAATATAATTTTTTCTTTTCTTTCTTTTCTTTTTTCCTTTTTTTTGTGTAGGGAGGGGGGGGGGGATTTATGGAAACTCTACTAATTATCAAGAAATTTCGATGCATTTGAGGAAATAAAATAAGAACTTGCTTTCTTTTCTAAATTTAATGTTTTGCAGAAAGCGTGAAACCTTTTAATTTATTATTAATATATTATTAGTTTAAAAGTCTTAATGTTCTAAATTATTTTGATAATAAAAAAAAATATATATTTTTACCGGTTTAAAAAAATGAGATGCTAAATTTATTATTTCAACTAATAAATTATATAATTTTTCTTTAAAAGGGCAAACTTATAATTTGGTAATTTAATTTTTTCTTTTGCTTTCTTTTATTTCATTATTTTTCTATTTTTATTTTTTTACGTAGGGAGAGGGATTTATGAAAACGCTACTGATTATCCAGAAATTCCGATGCATTTGAGGAAATAAAATAAAAACTTGCTTTCTTTACAAAATTTAATGCTTTTCAGAAAACGTGAAACCTTATAGTTTATTATTATTTTATTATTAGTTTCAATCTGATTAAAGTCTTAATGTTCTAAGTTATTTTGGTAATTAAAAAATATATTTTTTTTTACCGGTAAAAAAAAGCTAAATTTATTATTTTACCTAATCAATTATGTAATCTTACTTTAAAGACAGATTTGACGCAAATAATTGTTTTAATATTAAATTTTTTTTACTCCTGTTTACATACGTTATTCTCAGTTTATTAAACTAGGTTACACAAAAAAGTATTGTCTTTATACCAAGTATTTGAAGTAAGAGTACAGCGGTATAAAAATTTAGGTTTTACTTATTAAAACTTTTTTTTTAAAGTATGAATGACTATTCATTATTCCTAAAAATGAATAGATAAAATTTCTTTTAATGTCTAGACTTGTTTACATTATTTATCGGGCTGTTTTTTTTTTTTTTTTTTTTTTTTTTTTTTTTTTTTTTTTTTTTTTTAGATGAGGATCTACTAATTAGTGTATAAAATTTGCTAAGCAATTTATATTTACCAAAAAAACACCTTTAACGTATATATTTTACTTTAAAAATTTAGTTTCAAAGTCACAGATAAATAATCCAAAAATGAAAAAATGTAATTCTTTATACATTACTTTCAGCACAAAGCGAATTTTTAAAGGGTGGGGTTTTCACAGATAGCACAAGAAAGCAAGAAATCTGGGCGGAAGGTTTAATATGAGGGGGGGGGGAGAAGGGGGGGGGGTAGAAAATAGCAAGAAAATCGCATGAATGCAGTAGTCATAAAAGAAGTTGGCAATACGTCCAAAACCTGTGCACACGATATCAGAACCCTACGATCCTTAGATCGTTTGCCGCGCGGCCAAGAAGGCTTTCCTGCCGATCTCCAAAAATGAAGTCGCGCAGACGAAAAATAGTCAGGTTAGGATATTTGGCGGGCGTTCGGCCGAGGATTATTTGCTGTTTGGGATATATATCAAGACAATAGATGGAACACAAATATACTACAGTGGTATTCCAGAGATGTAAAACGATCAAGAAGACGACCACAAGTAAGATGAGTGACGAAATTAGGAAAGTGGCTGGTGTAAATTGGATGACGAAAACGCTAGACAGAAAACATTGAAAAAATCTGGGGGACACCTACATCCAGCAGTGGATCGAAAACGGTTGTTGTTGTTGATGATGATGATATATATATATATATATATATATATATGGTTCATATATTGTAATAGTATTAATGGTTATATATATATATATATAAACATAGATTAATCGACTACTTTTCTTTTCTCGGTAATATCAGAATAAATGAAAATTTATTTTTAATGATTTAATTTAATTTCTTTTGCAGACAAATAGATGATTTGAAATATTTGTATATATAGGAAAAAATTCGGTATGAAAATTGAAAGAAGGCTACAGATTGTGACAGATTGAATGCTAAAGATTGTATTATGGAAGGAACTAGCAGCGAAATATTTAATTTACCTCAAAATTGATCAAAAAATCATTTTTCGTTTTTAAATATTGAATGAAAGCCTATTTAATAGTGAATTTTTTTAATGCCTCATTATCACTCAAATGATAATTACATTGCGAGACATTATAAATTTTGTTAATACACACAGCTCAATTTCAAACACAAATGATAATTTTAAACGATTTTTTCTCTACGTTAATATTTTCTCCACTATCATGTTTTAAAATTGTCAACGCCTTTTTTTAGTATTTCATATAGTGATTTAAAATTGTTTATACACATTTTTTATTATACATGTGATAAATATGTGCATGGAATCAGCCTTCAGGTTATTCTTATTTTCTTAAAAAAAAAAAGCCAGCATATATGAAGATGTGTTAGATTTTATCGCTTAACACTACATATATCAGTTAAAAAATTATACTAAATGTAACATTAGATTACCTAAAAACCTATGCACAGTCTTGTATAATACACATATGAAAATCTATAAAAAGTAATTGGACAAAAATATTAATATTTAAAGAAGCAGGGATTTTAAAATACTCAAATTGTCTTATAATTTTAAAATATTTTAATTAAATATGTATATTTATTTTTTAAAGTTATTATAATTTTATTTTATTTGTTAATTTTTTATGAGAAATGTAATTTTATTGGAACCCTGAAATGCAATCAGTAGTTCATCATTTGAGCTACATTTTTTTAAATAAGAAAAAAATTAGTCAGATTTGCCAATCCCAAAACATTCTTCTATCTTATGCATGTTGATACTTCAAAAATCGCTACCATAGTGCCAAAATTAAATGACAATCTATGCTCATCGTGAGGATTCTAAATGCATGAAATTCCGTGCATTAGTTCTTGAAATAGTATTGTTGCATATATCGGGAAAAATGCAACATAAAAGCGACACTTCTTGGACGATTTTTATGAAAACATATTCAGCAAAAATATTTATAAAGGTACACTATATAGCTAAAAATGATCGGTAACTTGCAATTTTAGACATTTTGTTAAATATCTAGAAAATACATGAGGGATTGTCCTCAAACTCTAAGTGTGCAAACATAATAGTACAGGTTATACATTTCCGTGAAGAGATTTTCCTGAAACTTTATAGGGGATCGTGAACAAATTGAAAAAGAACGTATATCTTTTGGATAACCTGTCAAAACTAATGCAGCTAAATCTTTCAACCTGTAGATTATGATTGAGTGGCTTATTGTAATAAACTGTGTTCATTTTTATGCGGATAGCATGTATACTCATAAAAAAATTGAGGTTTTTATAAAAACAGTCCCAATTTTTTTCAAGTTTTTTGCTTATAATTTAGAGAATTCTTAATATAAAATAATTTTCTTTTACGAAAATATGACAAACGTTGTACATAACACCCTGTAATCAGATTTTAAAAATAATAAGAATTTTTTGAAAAATGAGCAGGTTTACTAAATAATTTTTCATTGCGCATGCGTGAAAGCTATCAAAATTTCATTTGCATATTGTGTTAGTTAAATGTATAGAGCAACTTTTGTAAAAGTCTCAAAAACATAGCTTGAAAATTCTGAAAGTGATCGTCTATAAAATATGCTCAAAATCCATTATACTCAAAATGAAGAAAGAAAGAAAAAAAAAAAAACGAGGGGCTGTATCCATTGATTAGTGTCAATACAGAATACACAATACGGCACGTAGTACTATATTTGGATACAACCCCACATTTTTTTTGCTTTTTTGAACAATTAACTTGTTAAATATCATTATTTTCATTATTCAATTATTCTTCATAAACTACATCTGGACACTTGTTTTAACTTCATGCTGGATATTTTGTAGCATATTAGGTGACATGCTGCGCAATAGGGTGGAGCGAAAAAATTATTTTATAAAAATCAAAAACGGGTAGGTGCCAAAAGTTGCCTTTATACTAGTACATCAACTGTGTGAAGTTTTACCGCTGAAAAAAAATGGCTTGAGTCTGCGCTTTTGCTCCAAAAATCGAAATTTTGGGTAAAATTTGTCATTTTTTGACATTTTTTTCAAAAAAATTAGAAAATTCCTACAGAGCTGGTTATTATTTAAAAGTGTTACTTAAACCTTTATATTTATCTGCTTAACATATTTAAACTATAAAACAATATATTTATTCCGTATAGCTCGAGAAAAACAGACAACTTTTGGTAAGAAAACGGCATTACCACTCTATTGGGACATACAATGAATTGTTGTTTTTAATACAGCTGTCACAAGTTGTCGGATTTGCTCCAATTATACAGACTACAGATATTGTTTTATAGTTTAAATATGTGTAAATATTTAAATATAAAGGTTTAAGTAACACTTTTAAATAATAACCAGCTCTGTAGGAATTTTTTAATTTTTTTGAAAAAATGTCAAAAAATGACAAATTTTACCCAAAATTTCGATTTTTGGAGCAAAAGCGCAGACTCAAGCCATTTTTTATCAGCGGTAAAATTTCACGCAGTTGTTGTACTAGTATAAAGGTAACGTTTGGCACCTACCCGTTTTTGATTTAAAAAAAAATAATTTTTTTCGCTCCACCCTACTGCACAAGTATCAGTAATACGTAGTCGAAGACCTTGCAAGGTTAGTGAAAGGGTCGCATAGACCTACTGACATTTTTTTTTGTGTTATCCGCATGAAAAATTCAATGATGTAAATCAGGTGAATATGCAGACACTATACGTACCAAGTATAACCGATGGCTTTTTGTTGAAATGTCATAAATAGGTATGTTAAATATGATGCCTTATAAAGAAAGGCGTCATCATAGTGGATCTATATGTTATGGAATTGGAGCAATGGCAAAAAATTTGCACAATAGAATATTTCATCCTGCAGAAACTCCAAGTACCGTGCTATCAATACTGTGTACGCATAAAATACAGGACCGATCAACCTGTTACAAATTTTTTACATCAAACACTAATCGACCAGCGTACTTAATATAAGTTTTATAGCACTCAGTAATATGAATTGCACCTATTTTATATTTCACCTCTACCAGCACTAGAATAAAACTATTTTATGCCTAGTGCGAAACACATTGTTAGCTTTAATACAGATCGGCGGAGCGTCAGTAGCGATAATTGTTTTTACGAAAAAGTCTGTCCATCCTGACTGATGGCGTCTAATGCGGAGGAATTACTTCCATCACCTTCGTTAAGGCTCAGATTACATAAAAAACATCAAATCCGCTCATTTTATGTATGCCAGGAATGTTAGCTAGACCTTTAAGTGGTTTATGATAAAGATTCACCACACAAAAGTCTTTTAGCTCCACAGCCTGTTGTGCGAGTAACGATATTAGCCGGTACGAATAAGCACCTAATTCATTCAAGATTTTCCAAATGCGGACTTTTGAGAGACTATACATTTTCATCGATCTTTATTGTACCAATCTGTGAATGTTTAAAAGGAAATGTTAAGATATATTTAGGTTGCACCAAATTCCCCTTTACTTACAGTAACTAATATGCCGAATCGAGGTCGAGTGGTCACGCAGCTCGTCTCCATCAACCTGAATCGCGAGTTCAGCGCTTAACTCTCCATTGAATGTAAATTCTAACTCATCGTCAACTCAACCTGCCGAATTCTGAGAAGAAACCGAAACAAAAGTTGAGTTACTCAACCTTGATATGGAACAGAGGTTATTCGACCGCGCATGTTCAATCCAAGCAAAGATGGCGGCTATTTTGAATTGAACATTGGTGGATTTTTTTCACGGAGATCTGTTTGTAATTCACTGGGTAAACGAAATCTTAATTATAAAAGATGTTATAAAAGAATGAGTTGCTTTAAATTTTTGAGGGTTTTTTTACCTCTATTAACGAAAATTATATTGATTTGTGATGAGTCTCTAGGCTTTGAAGATTTGTCTAGCATTTTTGATATCAGGTAGTGCCATCTGTTGAATAAGAATAGAAAGAAACATGAATAAAAAGAAAGAAAGAAACATTTTGATATGAAAAATTTTGGTTAATAATTTAGATTTTTTTAAATAATAATAATAAAGAAAAGCAGTTTTTTCTTACATTTCAGTTTCTGCTTTTTTTATGTTTGTATAAATCATGCAATCGCAAAAACAGGAATTTTGTGACGACAAAATAAAAAAACATTAAACTATAATACAGTAATAATTAATTTTCTTTCTTGCTTTAAATAATTACTTTTGTTTAGAAAAAAGCATTTTTCTTGAAATTTTTCGCATTTAAAAATTTGCACATCAATTACATTAGTTAAATTAATTAATACATTATATTTACGTTAGAAAAAATATATGAATAAATTTAACTTTTTCAAAAAAATGTATAACCGACTCCAAAAAGAAGCGCTAAAAAGAGTTAAATAATTCTATAAAATTCTCTAATGACAAATCGTTATCCAATAACCACACATTGACTATCATGTACCGGTATAAAACGGTTAAATTTAATATATAGATTTTGATGTCCACCAAACATAGGTTTTCCAGAGAATATTTTTTACAAGAGATTAATTTACATATTTTTGATTTAATTTTTGAATATATACATATAAAAAGTAAGGAATTACTTTTTGAAGTTGGTGCCAAACAATCATAATCGATAATGATTCCCCATTTTATTTATGGTACTAAACATAATATATCCACAATTCTTACTATACTTAAGATAGTTTGGCACCAACTTCAAAAAGTAATTCCTTACTTTTTATATGTATATATTCAAAAATTAAATCAAAAATATGTAAATTAATCTCTTGTAAAAAATATTCTCTGGAAAACCTATGTTTGGTGGATATTAAAATCTATATATTAAATTTAACCGTTTTATACCGGTACATGATAGTCAATGTGTGGTTATTGGATAACGATTTGTCATTAGAGAATTTTATAGAATTATTTAACTCTTTTTAGCGCTTCTTTTTGGAGTCGGTTATACATTTTTTTGAAAAAGTTAAATTTATTTCCTACTTTTTAGTTATTTATACCGTAATACATAATTATGTGTACTGACATATGATGGCTCTTTGCAACTCATTACTAATGAAAGCACTTTGCTGAGTTCTGATGTATTCGCTTTACTTGTCACCGTTTGATTGTCAACTTTTCAAAAGACACTTACAATATCGGTTAGTATCGTTGTGAATCTTTAGGTTTTCTGGATGTAGTAACTTCTTCAGATCTGGCACGACGAAAAGCTACCGCATTCATGAAATCTTAAAGTCAACATCTAATCGTACGGACATCGGAAGTGGTTATCGAAAGGTGACAATGCCTCAAGTAAAGTGTCCTTACACATAAGCGCGCGGCAAAGCGCTTCCATATATGAGTAAACAGCAAAATGACTCCATATGTATCTATGAATAGTAAAATGCTTTTCTAGTGTAGTCAAAAGTACTCCCACTTCAGTCAGAAAAAGCAAAAAGAAAGATTTTAACAAAAATCGCTCTATGATTCAATAGATAAAGAACAACAATCTAATTCCTATAAATGCAGTAAAGGCATCGGAAATGAGCGGTGATGGTTCTACGAGGAATCCGAAAATCATAACCTGTACTTGGCTGCATCTATAAGAGAGTGACAGCATTCGATGCCCAAATACTTTTTCACGGATGCTTTTGTCCCAACTAAACTCTTAAAAATTTGAAACTCACTCCACCGCTTTTATGGAAAATGATTATTTCAGCCTATCATGGAGCATTCTCATGGGTCAAAAGACAAATATTTTATAAAAGCGGGGGAGTGACGATGCAGCAAAAGGGTAACATTTTTTTCAGTGTATGTATGAGATATTCCATAAGAGGGATGGAGTGACGATGCAGCAAAAGTTAAATTTTTAACAATGTATCGCAATGCTAGGCATTTTCTATTATAAAATTTGATGATGATTTCCTGGTAGAATTCGATTGTACGCCGAATGATCCTTTATTTCTACACAGACATAAATACATAATCCATATTATTTTATAAATTCGTGGACATACAAGGACAAGATAGCACAAGGAAATATTACGACACAAGAAAAGTACAACCGGGAGCTACACATAAAGAGTGTGTGCAACGGAGCAAGTGGGATTCGAACCTACAATCTCTTACGCTCTCAAGAGATTAGCAGCGTGGTGTCTTAACCACTCGGCCACAAGGACCCCCTTGGTGACTCATTTTTGTCCAGAATCTTTTCAATCAATCGTATACTGTGCTCCATGTGTCGTCATATTCACATCGAGAAATCCTACATGAATAAAATCTGAAATCATTCTGGTGTCTAATCCGGTAACCAAATTTGAATCTAAAGATAATTTTGCTACACATATCTATGCACTTTATTTTGCATTGATATGTAGAGATAATTTTTTCCTCCGGAGCAAAATATATACGAAAGGATTATCATCTTTTCAACAACTTAAGGATGTCGATTGGTATAGATGTCCATTTCCTCTTTAGTGGATGCGAGAACTTGTCCATTTAAGCTTTAACATTTCGGAAATTTATCGCATTCAGCAAACTTTAAGGCCCCACACTAGGCACAGAAAAAGACCCGGATGATAATGTGGAGTCTATGGGGGCGTTCTTTTCAAATATCTCGCTCAAATTTTAAAATTTTTACGTGATTTCTTTCTGCATAGGATAGCTGAGGATATTCCACAACCGACCTAGTTTTTACTTTTTCAATTTTGGTTTCAGATTTTTTAAAAAAAAATTATTTTAAATTTCAAAACCGGTTTAAACGGTTCTGAAATTGAAACTATCATTATATAAAACATACATAAGCAAAATCGAAGAAGTAAAAACTAGGCCGGTTGTAGAATATCCTCGGCTATCCTATGCAAAAAAAAAATCATGTAAATATATTAAAATTTGAGCGAGATATTTGAAAAGAACACACCCATAGTCTTTACACTAACATCCGGGTCTTTTTCTGAGACTAGTGCAGTGCCTTAAGGTCCACATTGAAATCTACAGACTTCGTAAATGGGCATTGAAAAGCTGACAATCCACCAGTATACATTAAAATTATTGTGAAAAATTACCTTTGTTTTTAAAGACTATCGATTTTCTGACTAATGAGAGCGATCTAAAAACGTCTATGGAGCGTTTTCATTGGTCAGAAAATAGATAGTCTTTAAAAAGAGAGGTAATTTTTCAAGATATTTTAAACAAGGTACACTGTTAAAAATTTGACCCTTTTGCTGCATCGTCCCTCCAACGCTAATATAGAAAACGATTACTTCAGCCTATTATGGAGCATTCTCATGGATCAAAAGTGAGATATAAAAGCGGGGTAGTGACGATGCAGCAAAAGGGTCAGATTTTTTACAGTTTAAAGTACGCGTACACAATCAGAACGCGTCAAGTTGCTTCTATGATTCAATGCATAGCAAAGTAATTCTAAATATTCGTATGTATTAAAATACCCTTTTCAGTCATAAAAAGTAAAAAGGAAGATATTATTAAAATCACACCATGATTCAACATGCGTCTATATGAAAATAGTAATATTTGAAGTTAAGAATGTTCTTTGATAAACGCGGTTTTCCAAAGTACAGAAAATTTAAGAATTTTTATTCCAGAACTTGGCTTTAGTCGCCTGAACGAGTTTGTTTTATGGGTGAAAGAAGTTAACTAGCTTAACTTTAATGGTAAGCTTATCAAAATTTTTCGCCATTTATATTTGTCCAAATGTAAATCTAGCACATAGCAATGTACTTTAATCACTTTGTGAATCCGGCATAACAAGCACCCTGATACACAGACACTTTTGCTTTAACGTGTAAGGCTCTTTAGAGATGGATTTTCAGCTTTTCGATATCGAATTCTCATGTCTGGATCGATGTGGATCTTTTACTTTGGTGGATACGAGAATTGTTCCAGCTAAGATTTCGTACTTTGAAAAAAAACTAGCATCTCTGCAACAGTGGTTAGGATCCAGAAGGATTATTCGCTGTTAACTAAAACAAGATTGACCAATCATAAGCCTTCATTTTTGAGAACTTTTCATTGTTCGAAAGAGAGAGTCTGGAATACATGGAGTGAAAATCTGCTATCGACACTCTAAAAAATTTGACCCTTTTGCTGCATCGTTACTCCATCGCTTTTATAGAATTTCTTTGTTTTGACCAATGAGAATGCTCCATAATAGAGCGAAGTAATCGTTTCCTATAAAAGCGATGGAGTGACGATGCAGCAAAAGGGTTCAAATTTTTACAATGCAAGCAGTGCTAAAAATTTGTATCCTTTAAATGTGCAACGATGCTACTGAATTCCAAAGTGTCGATCACAGCAACATCTGCGGCATTTTCGTGATACATTATCTAGACTAGCAATAATTCTAGCATTTTTAGAAAATGTCCTGCAGATGTCGCTTCTATCTTTAAATTTCATTAGCATTGTTGCACATTTAAAGAATAGAACATTTTAGCGCTTTTTTTAAGTGTTACAGAGGGCGTGTTCAGCACAACTTACCGGTTACTTACCGACCACTTACCGATTGTAGACAAGTACGAAATGAAAATCAAAGCGAAGTGTGACGTCAGCTACAATTCAACAGAATAGTTTTCATTGATTCCAAAATTTGCTTTCGTACTGCCCTACAATCGGTCGGTAACATTGGTTACTTTTGTAAGTTGCTCTGAACACGCCCTGAGATAGCCGATTTCCACACTATATCCCCTAGATGCTATATTTCCGGTTTCTTGCATAAGAGAACTTGTCCGGGATCCAGGTAGAATTTGCGCTGTTAGCGAAACCAGATTAACGAATCAGAAGCCTGAATTTTATCAAATTTTTCAATGTTTTAAATGAATTTTCTTGTTAATAAATCTCGTTTCGCAAATAGCGCAAAATTTATGTGAATCCTGGCCCTCGTCCAGTTAGGATTTTGCACTTTGAACACTATTAAAAATTTGAAACTTTTACTTTATCGTCTATCCATCGCTTTTATTGAAAATGATTACTTCATTGTACTATGGTGAATTCTCATTGGTCAAAATAGAGATATTCCATAAAAGCGGTGGAGTGACGATGCAGCAAAAACTTCAAACTTTTAACAGTGAAAAGATCGTGTGTCTATGTAAGTGTAACATAAAAGCATGCAAAAGGAACACTTCTAATTGGTCGATTGCTTCAAAATGAATTTGAAATTTAAAGTTTTTATTTTAAAAAAAGTTCTAATTATCAGATTTTTATGAAATTCGAATGGGACCACATGGGCCTCATACGCTTTCAAACAAAAAAAGAATTATGAAAATCGGTTCATATTTGCAAAAGTTATGCGTGAACAACAAATACATACAGGTCGAAATCATAACCTCCTCCTTGAAGTCGGTTAAAAAATAGATGCATTTTCAATATTTTAATTTTCGTTGAAAAATAAATAAACTAGCTCGTTAGTTTCTTTTATTCTAATTACTATTGCTAGCCTGGTTAGAAAATCGGTTATTAAATTTAATTATTAAAGAAAAAATATAACTTTTTTTAAATCAAGTAACTTTTATGAAAAAATGATACTGTAACGCAAAATCTTGTAAAAATAAAAATCTTATAACTGTATTGGTATTTCTAATCTTTGAATCTAATTTTGTGAACAAACAAAACTACCAAATCACAACTTAATTCGAAATTTATCGATCTAAAAATTAAACACAAGTATGTATTTCAAATCTTGGTTTTGCTTCGCAATTAAAAATTGGTGGTACGCGAGGATCGAACTCATGAACGCGATAAGTATGTCATGTGATACCTTTGGCCAATCAGATACATCATGACCATCACATTTCAACCTGAAGTTCACTAACCCAATGTTGACTAATCTCGGCTGTAAAGTTAGCGATGAATTTCAAATATTAACCGGCGTTTAGAATTGTTAACCTGAGGTTTCTCAACTGTGAGTTGAATCGCGAGTTGAAGGTTGATCGAGACTTGCCCGGTTAGAAGTTTCACTGAATTTAAAATTTTCTGCAGTAGGAAAGCAGATCTCCAAGGAAACGTTCACCATAGAGTTGCTCTGTTGTTCTCGTCTTGCGTTCACATTCACCATAAATTAGAAACATCTCTCAATACTCATAATCAAAATATTTCTCCATTATCATGAGTTTTAACGTACAACCACACGAAACTATCAATTTTATAGTTCTCTAGCTACTCTATTGGAAAAGTATGGTGTTCCATCCATAAATTTTTGTGGGATTTACATGTCAAACACGCGTTAGTTGAGTTGGTGCGCGTCTTTAAAGCTGATTTTGTACGATCGAATACAGTCTACTCGGTTTTAAAGACAGTTAGTAAAACATGCACTGTCTAATATTGAACCACGGACCGTGGCCCTTTAGAATGCGAATCAAATGTGCTACTACTGAGCCATGACTGGGATTAGGTTTTAGTTTGGAAGCGAATCTTTTCTCGTTTTGACAGGATCTGATTAAATTCTCAAGTTAGTGAAAGTACATCATCGTTTAGGTGCCAACTTCCATTCAGAGATTTTTTTTTTTTAAAAATTTTACTTACATAGAAGCTGATCAATGTTACAAATTTTATTTCCGAGAGTGATTTAGGAAAATTTCAAATTTTACGATTATAGAGGTCGCCATTTTAAAAATTAATGGGAGAAACACTATTTTACTGCCAGTATTTTTAAATCATTAACATTTAGAACGCTAATAGCAACATAAAGAACTACAATGACAAAAAATAGATATGCAAATGAATGCATGTTTATAATTTATTAATAAACTTATTCTTTCACTTTATTGATCTTTTGTTACATCGAATCCTCATGACAATTTGTCAGACATCGAAGAAAAAATGTCAAATTTGTATTAAACGATCTATAATTCGAGAAGTAAATCAAGAAGTAAAAAAAATAAACACTTTTCTATTTATATAAAATGGAATATTTTTCTCCCGGTGTAATATAAGACATTCATTTCTTTCACTACGTTATATTTCAGATTTCATATTTTAAAAATTTCATTTATTTTTCATATGCATATATTGTTTCACAGCTATCAGACCTTCCGATTTTTGCATATTACTACTTCTGATATTCGTCTTATTTAATCGCAAATTTATCTTGCTAAATAACGCGAATAATTCTATTCTAAAATAGTGGCGACTAAAAATTCAGATTTGGCAACTTTATTGTAAAATAATTTAAGGAGGGAAAAAGGCGAATTCACGGTCAAGCTAAATATTTGTATCTGTGGGATATTTTTGCTTTATGCTGCTAAGTGTTCATTTTAATAAATTTCAATCGAAGTTCTTGTGATTATCTGAAATGTTCCACATTTCTCAGACATTCTTTGTACAATCACTCAATAAAAAACCCATCTATTTGAAATGACACAGCTTTTTATGGTATATAAAGGAATAGGTGAATGTTATACCCCAGAAAGGTGCACTTGCAGCAGTCAATAAGTACATTTTAACTGGATTATTATCATTCTTAAATCGTCTGAATTGTTCAGCTTTCATTCCCATTATAGCACATTTCTCTCCATTTTTGCCACAATCTGTGCAATGTCCATCTAAGAAATCCGTCCAACTTTTACAAATGTGGCCAACTGGAAGAGTCTTTCTATAGTTAAGGGAGTGTATAAAAAAGTCCACCGCTCTTTGATGATTACAAGCAACAAATTGTCGAACGGCTGAAATAAAATGTAAAATAGATTTTAACTACAGTAATTTTATATTGAACAGTATGAAAAAATATACTGATTGCATATTTAAATATCTGTTGATGTAGGGATTTATAATCAAAATTATGTAAGTTGAGAGGAATTTGGAATATAAAAATGTAATCCAAAAGATTTGGGGGAATTTTTTGATGCACGCTCAGTTAAAACCCTCATAGCATGCATGGTCACAGTGACGTCACAATGACGTCACTGTGAGTCACTTTGGTCACATCACATCTGTGACGAAAATGCCACCACTCAGTGACGTCACATTGTGACTAAGATGTGACTTCCTAAAAAAATTTTCTCAGTTCGTCACAATTTTGATGTCAAAGTAGTCACAAATGACACACTTTTCACAATTTGGTCACATTGTGACGTCACAAAGTGGTCACAATGTGACGTCACAAAAAAGCTCTAAAACGGCCATAACGACTTCACATTTTAGTCACTGTGATTTCACATCGACGTCACGCGACGTCACATCGACAATCGATGGTCACAAAGTCACAATGTGACTTCACAATGACGTTGCAGTGACGTCACCATGTCTTACGGGAAGAAACCCGTAAGACATGGTGACGTCACTGTGACGTCGTTGTAAAGTCATATTGTGACTTTGTGACCGTCGATGTGACGTCACGTGACGTCGATGTGAAGTCACAGTGACTAAAATGTGAAGTCGTTATGGCCGTTTTAGAGCTTGTTTGTGACGTCACATTGTGACCACTTTGTGAAGTCACGGTGTGACCAAAATGTGAAAAATGTGTCATTTGTGACAAAATTGTCTTTGAAACTGTGACTATTCTGTGACGATAGTGACAAGATTGTGAAGACACTTTGTGACATTTTTGTGAATATTTTGTGATCTCTGACGATTTTGTTACTAACTTTGTGACAGTGGCTACATTGCCAGTGCTGTAATGTTACACTGGGACACAATTATTACAGTTATGAACATTGATATATAGTGTAAAATAAAATTTACATCTTTTACAAAACTTTATTATAATTTGGCAATACATCTCAATTCAAACTTGAAAGCTGCTATGAAAAGAAAGCACCAAATGAAAGTTACTGAATCAAACTGCAATGCCATACAAATTTTAATCTTTGTTACATATATTACATTATTTTTTTTTTCTATTGCAATAAATGGAAATATTTAAGACAATTGAATATTCGATCTATCACAATTATTTGAAATTTAGCTATTTGTTTTTTAAAAAGCATTAAAATTATGAAAGAAACATTTCTGTTTAACCTTTTAAGCGGCCTTCAGACTTTTTCGTGAAAATTTAATGATTCATTAAATATGAGCAATCAAAACATATTTTGTTTTGATAAAGTCTGTATAGCATTGCAGTTTGATGCAGAAACTTTCTTTTTATAGCAGCTCTCAAGTTTTAATTGAGATATATCGTCAAACTACAATAAAGTTTTGTAAAAGATGTAAATGATTTTACATTATATATCAATGTTCATAACTGTATGATTGTGTCTCAGTGTAACATTACAACTCTGGTAATGTAGCCACCATCACAAAGTTAGTAACAAAATCGTCACAGATTACAAAATATTCACAAAATCGTCACAAAGTGTCTTCACAAACTTGTCACTTTCGTCACAGATTATTTTATTCACTGCAAATGTGATTATTTTATTCACGGCAAAAAAAGAGACATTGATATAAATTTTGTATTAAATCAGCCCGTAAGGCTCCACAATCGTCACTAAAAAGACCCGGATGATAATGTTAAGTCTATGGGTATGATCTTTTTAAATATTTCGCTCAAATTTTAATATTTTTATATGATTTTTTCTTCATAGGATAGCTGAGGACGATCTACAATCGGCCTAGTTTTTACTTTTTCGATTTTGCTTATATATTTTTTCTATTATGATAGTTTAAATTTCAGAACCGGTTTAAACCGGTTTTGAAATTTAAAGTTTTTTTTTTTTTAAATCCGAAACCAAAATAAAAAAAGTAAAAGCTAGATTGGCTGTGGATCGTCCTCAGCTATCCTATAAAAAAATTCATGTAAAAGTATTAAAATTTGAGCGAGATATTTGAAAAGAGTGCTCCCATAGACTTTACATTATCATCCGGGTCTTTTTCTATGGCTAGTGTTGCGCCTTAAATTCTATAATTGTGTGACTGAAAAACACGGTCAGGGCACTTAAAGGGTGTAGAAACATATATGATAAATGTGTTGACACAGTTTTTAAATCAAACAACTATTTTAAAGGAAATTTAATTTTGAAACTGCAAATGCTCGAATGTTGTTTTAGATGCGTAAAAAATTCAAACATAAAAATAATAAATTATGGATATTTGTTATATTTTGATAAGCAGAAAATGACACACTTTTCATCAATATACAATATATATATATATATATAATATACAAACTTACTTTTGCAACTATCTATTCCTAGCTATCTCTAGCTTTTTAATTTTACAAAATTTACAAAGCTTAAATTTACATTTTACTAACAACGATCTGAAACTTGTCCATTGATAAACGTAACTTTAATATGAAAAGAAATATAATTCGTACCAATAATACAAGTATGTTGAGAATTCTAAAAATTATATTTTGGAAACAATTGCTATTTTGGAAGATAGTAACAATAAATAAAATCTTATTTTTCAGCAGGGTTGGCACGGTTTAAACCAATTGGTTTTAACCATGGTTTAAACCACGGTTTAAACCAAATGGTTTTTTTCTCAAAAAAACCAATAGGTTTTTTTAGTAGAAATCTAATAACATTTTCTTTTTTTTTTCTTTATAATTACGTGTTTCAGATTATTGGACATAAATAATTTCTACTTTTAACACTTTATTTCAGTAATAAGTGTTATATATAGTGGGTTTAGGTCTTTTTTTATGCATAGGATTAAACCAATTGGATTTTTCTATAAAAAAAAAAGCAATTCGTTTTTTAGAAGAAATATAACAGCATTTTCTTTACAATTTTCGAGTTTCAGATTATTAGATATAAATAATTTCTATCATTTTTTAGAAGAAATCTAATGACATTTTCTTTCTTTCTTTATAATTTACGAGTTTCAGATTATTGGATATAAATAGTTTTTACTTTTAACATTTTATTTCAGCAATAAGCATTAGATACATTGGGTTCATGTCATTTTTTTTTATGTAAAGGATTAAAATCAGTACACATTGGTGAGCATATCTATTGCTGTAAAGAAAAAACTTCAAACATGTGAATTGATCATAGATAAAATAAATTCAATATTTAGTATAAAATATTCTAATTTTTTTAATAATGCAGATTATTTAATGCATTTAATAATGTAACACAATGATCTTTTAAGATTTTGCACAAGCTGTAAAAGAAATTTTTCTTTTGGAAGATTATCTTGAATAATTAAAAGCAAAGACTGGTTGCTAGTTACAGCATTTTAATAATATTTTTTTTCCTTCTGCTATCTGCTGAATCTAACGACTAAAAATGTTAACTTCAAAATGTCACTCAGAAAGAAAAAATCCTAAGAAATATTTCTAACTTATTATTTGAATAATTGTGGAAAAGAATATTTATCAAACTACATCCAAATGTTTATTATTAGTAATCAAAAGATTGTTTATAAATATTTACAGGGCATCAATGGTTCACTGTGTAGAACAGTTAAAACTTTCAACATAAGACTGTTTGCTAAAACTGTTTAAATTGAAAAATAAATTTTTTCAATTTTCAGCAAATTTAAATTAATTAAATTTTTTCAAATTTAAATTATTTTAAATGAAGTTACACTGCTTATAAACCAATAATGTCTGTTTTTATCAGTAAATATGCATGTATATATATAATAAGAAAGGATGTTTTTAAAAAACCCGGTTTAAACCAAAAAAACCAGGTTTAAACCAAAAAAACCGGGTTTAAACCAAAAAAACCAGGTTTAAACCAAAAAAACCGGTTTTTTTTGGTTTTTTTCGAAAAAACCTGTTTTTTTTCCAACCCTGTTTTTCAGCTCACTGTAAAAGTAATTGACTTTTGGGCATGTTGCAGATATTTAGAAGGGGTAATTTTACATCAAAGTTTGCCTGCAGTAAAAAAAACATATTTAAAAAAAGTTATTGATTAAAATAAGTTTAATAAGTGATTGCCAAAATTACATCTTTTTTATGAAAATATACACATTAAATAATAACATAATTAAATAATAATTTTGTTTTTGTGTCCATTTTGGCATGTAAAATTTAGATACAAAATTTGATTATTTAGGTTTTCAGTTATGTAAAAATACTTCATGCACTATAAACATTACTGAAACTGTCTGCATTGGGTGTTCATTATTGGAAAATGACTAATAAACTATCCCAATAATAAACACCCCTCTTAAAACCTTAAAAATAAAGGGCATTTTTAAATGGTCATTAGTATATAAAATTCAAAATTTGCTATTACTATTCAAACGAAAACATTCAAATTTTGTAAGAAAATAAAAAATACCAAAATTTATTAAATAAAGGCAGCTCCTAGCATATTCATTATGATTTTCACTGAAAAACAGTGGAACTTTGAAACATTATTTTCTGCTTCCTGATTGGTTTAATTAAAAGTTTCAAAAATAGCCCAGACTGTATACATGCTAATGGAAATTATGAAAAAATAATTAAGCAAAATATTTATTAGTTCTTGTTTTATGAACCAAAAAACATGAAAAGGGGTCCATTTCTGGAAGGTTGTCTAATGCTAACATACCTACCCTATGAAACTTCCAACCATAAACTTAAAATAAAACCACATACATGTTAAATAAAATTATTAATATTTTATTTACAAGATTAGACGGTAATTATAACTAAGAAAGTCATTTTAATCATGATGTATATTAATAGTGCATATAATACATATTTTAAAATTTAGTATTATTTCTAAAGCACAATCATATTTTAAATCTTATTGATTGATTTACTTCTAAATTTTTATTCAGGCTTATAGCTGTTATACTTTGTAAATATTCCAATAAGAATGTTTATCAACTGAGACGTTTTCACCCACTATGATTACTTCTTTTATAAACTTTATAACATTTGTTAGGTTGAAAAATACATTAAACAATTATTATTATTATTATTATTGCATATTCAGGATCTCTTTTAATAGTTCTTTTTGTTACCCTATTTCTTATAAATTTCTCTTCAGAGCAGATGCAATTTAAAAAAAATAAAACTATGCCATGTTTCATAACATTCCTTGATACAAAAATTTTAAAAGTATGTTTACAAATAATTTTATTAAAAAAAGGATTTCTATATTAAATATTTTAATTAGCATAAAATGTTTAGTAATTGTATAAACGATTGATTATGATACTCCTCCATATGCTGCTATATTTATGGAAACATTTTGTTTTAACCAGATATTCTAAATAAAGAAACGAATTAGATTAAAATGCAATTAAAATCACTAATTTTAATAACCTGATCCAAATTATTGATGGTGAAGTTTTCTATATAAACAAAGTAAATAACTTTTTTGAAAAGCTAACTAAAATCGTTGTAATAATAAGAATAATGATAAAGCAAACAGCAAAAAGAAAAACATAATACCCATGTTTTGTTAACGTTCTTCTATCCCAATTGCTTTTTTCAGATTATGTTAAGTTCAATATTAATTATTGTGACACAGACTGGAATCATTTTCACCAAGCCAGCGCCACAATAATTCTCTTGAACTTATTTTTTGCTTGATATATCAGCTAAAAATTGCTCTTGAGGATTTTCTTGCTTAAATTTTAAATCCGTTTCAATACGCGTACATAACTGCCATATGCTCCCCAGCAAACTTATTTCTGGCACCTTAGAACTTTACTTTATTCTCCGGTAAAAAGTCGTCTGCAACCGATCATGAATTTTGTAATGCGCATGACCGTTTATTTCATTTTGTAAACAACAGATTTGGAAGTTCAAGACACAATAATTTAATAAGAGTGTCCCTAGCTAAACTTTTTTATTTATTATTTAATTAATGAATTTGGTAATTTAATTTATCTTTTACTTTTGTCAGTTTCAAAACAATTAAAGTTAAAGATTATTCATAAACCTTTTTTTTTTGTAAATAATATTAACAATTAGAGTTTATTAGATAAAACATTGTTTAAATTTTTAAAATGTATAAAGGTAGATTTGATGGTGATAATATATTTTTAAAGTAAAGTTATCAAACGTAGCAAATACACATCTTCTTAAAAAATAAAAAAATGTGTTATAGAGAATGAAAAGCTTTTCTTTGTCAATCTGTAATTTTTTAGCTCACAGGCTATCATAGCCTGAGAGCTTATGTGCCCGCCCGTTCTGTATGTATGTGCGTATGTGCGTAACGCGATAACTCATGATAAAAATATCGGATCCACTTGAAATTTTGTATATAGGTATATCCTGACAAGGCGCTTCCCTGATTAGTTTTTGGAGTTCATTCGATATGTATAAGAGGGGGAACGGGGGGCTCATGCCCCCCGTTAGTTGATATAAATGGGATTTTCATGCAGAATTAAGTTTTCAAAATTTAGATTAGGATCATTCTGATGAGGCGATTCCGTGACTGTTATTAGGTGTTCATTGAATAAGTATAAATAGGGGGAACAGGGGTTCTAATCCCCCCCCCCCCGTTAGTTGATATAAATGGGATTTTCATGCAGAATTAAGTTTTCGTTCAAAATTTAGATTAGGATCATTCTGATGAGGCGATTCCGTGACTGTTATTAGGTGTTCATTGAATAAGTATAAATAGGGGGAACAGGGGTTCTAATGCCCCCCCCCCCCGTTAGTTGATATAAATGGGATTTTCATGCAGAATTAAGTTTTGGTTCAAAATTTAGATTAGGATCATTCTGATGAGGCGATTCCGTGACTGTTATTAGGTGTTCATTAAATAAGTATAAATAGGGGGAACAGGGGTTCTAATGCCCCCCCCCGTTAGTTGATATAAATGGGATTTTCATGCAGAATTAAGTTTTCGTTCAAAATTTAGATTAGGATCATTCTGATGAGGCGATTCCGTGACTGTTATTAGGTGTTCATTGAATAAGTATAAATAGGGGGAACAGGGGTTCTAATGCCCCCCCCCCGTTAGTTGATATAAATGGGATTTTCATGCAGAATTAAGTTTTCGTTCAAAATTTAGATTAGGATCATTCTGATGAGGCGATTCCGTGACTGCTATTAAGTGTTCATTGAATAAGTATAAATAGGGGCAACAGGGGTTCTAATGCCCCCCCCTCTTAATGCCCTCTTAATTTATATAAATAGGTTTTTCAAGCAGAATTTTCAGATTTCGTTCAAATCTCTGAATAGTTTTGGAAGTTTAATGGTTAAGTATAAAAGAAGGGGATAACGCCTTTTAAATTATATAAATGCTAAATGGGTTTTTATTAAGAATTATCTAATTTGCTCTGAATTTTGGATATAGATTTTTTATATGATAAAGCATGTCTTTGATAGTATAGGAGATTCAATGATTAAGTATAAAAAAAAGAGGAAAGGGGAGAGCTGTTTCCCCTTCTTAATTTTTTTTTTCGAACGGAATTAACCCTTGAAAATATAAGGCTTTAATGTACAATTAGTATTTGTAGCCTGTGAGCTCAATGCCATCAGTTTAACTGGGCAGTATTCTTTATTTCATATTAATTTTCTGTAGGAAAAAAATCTTCTAAAATATCTTTTTTTAAAACATACTTAACAACATACTTAAACAAAAATTGCAAGAAGATTTTTGCCGTACAAGTTAAGTTCAATATTAATTATTGTGATACAGACTGGAATCATTTTCACCAAGTCAGCGCCACAATTATTTATTAAAACTCAATTTTTGTTTGATATATCAGCTAAAAATTGCTTCAAGAATTGATTCAAAAGTTTTTTAAGTTCATGTTTTTGTCACATTGCGATTTTAAAATGTGGTGGTATTATGTCACATATTTGTGACGAACGTTACATGAAGTGACATCACAGTGACGTATTTTTTTATATTGCCAAAACAAAAACGTAATTTTACATTAAATGTCATGTTTTAGAGACTTTTTGTAATTATTTTAAGTTTTCTAAGATGTTCACATCTAAGTCACAATGCGACGTCACAGAGTGGTGGCATTTTGGTCACAGATGTGATGTGACCACAGTGACTTGCAGTGACGTCACAGTGACGTCACTGTGACCATCCATGCTATGTGGGAACATAATGCTGATGTAAAATCTAAAGTTGGATTAAGGAAAACACATGACTAATACTTTGTTAAATATACATTTTCAGTATAATTAGGTTTCTGTTTTGATTCAAAAAAGTTTAAAGTAATAATTATTCAAGTACACAAAATTCCTCAAACAGTATTAAATTTATTTTTAAATTTAAAATTGCCATCTAAAATAATTAGTAAATTTCAAATACTTGTTACAAACTTATAATGTAGTTTATTTGTACACATTACTACTAACAATGTTGCTATCATTACATACTTATATATTTTTTATTTATTGCACTAAGTCTTCTCGTCTACGAAACACATAAAAGTTTTGTAAATTGCAGTTCAAAACTAACGTAATTCATACACTGTAAAATAATGTTTGTCTGTCGAATGAAACAAGAACTGATACACTGTTAAAAAATTTGGTTCAAATTTGAACCAATATTTGGTGCTGCAGTAGCTGCCACCATAAGATGGTGAAACAATGGTTCAACATTTTGTTGAAAGGTTGAACCATAAATAAATTGACGAATAAAGTAATGTTCTTTATTCTTTGAAAACTAGTTTGAATGCAAAAAGTAGTTATTAATCTCTTTTATAAATATTCAATCCTACATTAAATAAGAAAATGTTCACTTAAAATATACTTGAACAGTTTTATCCATATAACACCAATATTTTATTTAAATGCTTAAATATCGTGTTTAATTTTTAAACTCCTCAGTCCTGAGTCAAATTTTCCGTAGCACTAGAAAAAACAGTTTAAAATTATTATAGAACATCTCCAGAGATACATCAGTCTCTATATCGATGCTTCTAATATGCACACATTTATTAAGAAAAAAGTCTAGATGCAGTTTTAATAATTCTAGAAGCATTTAAATTAATTTAAAATGTGTTTGTTAGTGTCGCCTCCAGGCAACATTAGGACTGTGGATATTAAATGCTAATAATTACTTGTATCATAAACGTAGGAAATGCATTTGGAGGCAATGGAATGAAATTTAATAAATGATATCGCTAATTAAATATTTTTATAATACTTAATCTTGAAAATTTAATATCATAAACCACTGAAAAATGCTTAATTACAAATTTAAAAATGAATTTACTAATAAAAAAATATAAAAAAATTAGTATTTTATAAATATACTATTAAAAAGGGTTTACACTTCTTAGAATTTTTCAAGACAAATATCAGTATTTTTTTTATAGAAAAATAAATCTAGATTAAAGACCCGAAATTTTGCCGTTCATAGGATGAAAATTTCTATAAGAAAATACTTGAACCGAAAAAATTCCTGGTATTGATATTTCAGGACAAATACGACCTCTGCATTAAACAACAACATAAACTACAACGGATTAAAAAAGTGAATTATTAGATTTAACAATTCTTCAAAAATCTTGCCATAAGATGAAAGAAATTCCTTCTAATTCTTGACATTTGACATATTTTAAATAATGAAACATTGTGAATGAAGATACGGGAATTAAATAATAATTTAAAACATTATAAATACAAAAAATATTTTAAAAGTTTCCCCTCTTAAATTAAAAACTGTAATATGCATATGGAAATTTCCCAAGTAATGTGATTTCTTCATTCTGAAAACTTTTCGTATTAGCATAGTAACTGAATGAACTATTTCACTTCAAAATATGAGTAATTATAAATACTAATTTCTTTACTGTTAGTATCAGGAAAAAGTAAAACTCCCCTAAAATTCAACATGAAGAAAAGATGCAAATTAATGTTTACATCTACTATGAATGAAGCCATGAATCACACTATCTCAAACCTAAGATATTTCACGTTTTGCTTTTACTTTTGAGCGATGACGAATTAAAATATTTCCCCACCTGGGGTCGCTACCAGCATCCAGCTTATATCTACGGAGCCCCTTGGAGCCTCGGCTCAGAGGGAGGGGGGGGGGGGAGTTTTGGGCACCAAGCCTAGGCTGGGCGGTGTCTGTGCCGTCGAGAGGTGAGTTTTCTCGGTCTCTCTAGGTTCAGTTACGAGCGTCTAGCAATATCTTCTGTGCGGTATGTAGCAGGTGCGCCCTAAGTATCGTTCGTAAATCGGTACGTGCAGGAGTGGGGTCAAAAACCCACAAGCGAGTCCGTGACTATGCGGACAGGGAGGCTTTCTTTGTCCCCCTTTGGTCTGGCTAGGGGCTCTTTCCATTTCCGGCTCGCCCCAATATATCTCTTTCCTCACTCATAGGATTCGATCTTGGGATCCTGGCCGCAAATTAGCTCCCTCTTGGGGATCTTCGGCATATGGGTTGTGGGTTTCGGCATCTCAATAGGCGTCGTTGTCCTGCGGGTCGCTGGGGGGAGGGGCGAAGGAACCATCCGCTACTCCTCCAGTGGTGGGTGGTGAGAGCTGTCGCAATCGATCGTTCGTCCTGAATTTGGGAACGGTGGCCGTGTGACATGGGTTGGGCAGTGCACGGTCGTTAGACAGTGCACTGCCCAACTGCCGTGCCGCTGACCGTGCACACTGATAGCATCGGACGACGTAGGAGGACGGAGTGGATCAGCCCGAGTAGTCGCCGCTTAGTAAGGAAAGGATCCGCTCTGCGATCCTGCGTCGAAATATCTGTAAGGCCCTGAAAGGGGCTAAGAATGGGGGCTGGTGTACCGGTCATAATCTCCGGTTCGATGACGACATTTTAATTTCTAATGACAGCTTTAAAAAATTGGAAAATGTGCTGAAATATTTGACAGAAACTAGCATTAATTTGGGATTAAAAATAAATTTGGAAACTACTCTAAAGTGATATTCAATTCATTTACATAAAAAAATTGTCTAAAACAAGGAGATTAACACGTGCAAAGTTATGTGTACCTTGGACAGAAAATATCATCCGATAACGGTAACAGGAATGAAGTAAATAGAATAATAAAAAATGGATGGAAGAACAAATATTAGTCTCTGAAGAGTAATATGCCTCTTTGCGTGAAAAGAAAGGTGTTAAACTAATGCGTTTTGCCTGGACTAACTTAAAGAGCAGAAACATCGATAATAGTTAATAGGATATAACAAGGATTACAAACAACCCAGAGGAATAGCGTATATCTTTCATTAACTATGGAAAGATGTATGCTAGGCATAACTAGAATACACAGAAAAATAATAACATGGATTAAAAAATCAGACAAAAGTTTTTGACATCATTGAAAGAATTAAACGGTAAAAGTGGAAATAGGCTAGAAACATTGTAAAAAGACAAGATAATAGGTGGGGATCAAACAACCTAAAGTGGTATCCTAGAGATGTAAAAGGACCAAGAATATGACCCTAGGTAAGATGAAGTGACGATGTTTATTGGATGACTAAAGCACTAGGCAGAAAACGTTGGAAAAATCTGAGGGAGATTCTGGGGACGTGAATTGAAAATGATGATTGTGATGATGACATATTAAACCATTTAATTAGAAAGATATATAGATAGGTATGAATCACGAGAAAAAGCACACCGGAAAAAAACCCACGAAAAAAACGTCTCCGGAAAAAAAGAGCCCCCGGAAAAAAGCACCCCTGGTAAAAAGCGCACCCACACTAGAAAAGTTATTTAAATATGTACTTTTCTGACACATTTCAGAAGTAATGTAAATATATGTGAAAAAAGTTTTCTTTGACACCCTTAAAAATAAGAGGGGGGGAGGGATTCAGAAGCCTCCTTTGATACAAATAAGAAATGGTCAAAATTACATTTCAAGGCTTCAACAGATCAAATCATGATTTGCTATTATCTCAAGGACACCGAAGAATTGGTGTCCTCTCGCTCACGGAAAAAAGCGCCCCGGAAAAAAGCGTCCCTGGAAAAAAGCGTCCCCGTAAAAAAGCGCACCGGAAAAAAGCGTCCCTTTTTATAAAACATATATTTAAATAAGTCTGATAATAGTACACATGGTTAATCTTAGAATATAAACACTAGATTGAGACAGTTTTATGAAATTTAAGTCTTTGCTCTATCGAGACTCAGATGGGCGCGGGGAAGGGGCTTTAAAAGTTATCTCAAAACCTGTCATTGCTTTAATGAAAAAAAATTGTAAGGTACGAAGAATTATACACTATATTGCCATTGATTATGGGACACTTGCGATTTTAGACATTTTACTAAATATCTAGAAAAATACATGAGGAATCATCTCGAAACTCTTAGTGTATAAATATAATAGTAAATAGTATGCATGCTATTTGCATAAAAATGAACAAGGCTTATTACAATAAGGCATTCAATTACAATCTAGAGTTTGAGCTCTTTTGCTACATTAGTTTTGACAGGGTTCTTCACGGAGATGTATGACATACATATCCGTGAAGATTTTTTCCCGAAACTCCAAAGGGGGCCATCAACAAATTAAAAAAGAATGAATATCTTTTGAATAACCCTGTCAAAACTAATGTAGCAAAAGAGCTCAAACTCTAGATTGTAATTGAATGCCTTATTGTAATAAGCCTTGTTCATTTTTATGCAAATAGCATGCATACTCGCAGAGTAATTAAGGTTTTTATAAAAATGATCCCAAATTTTTCCAAGTTTTTTCCTTATAATTTTCAGAGTTCTTAATATAGAATATTATTTTTTTTCAGAAAATATGACAAACAACATTGCACACAGTACCCTGTAATCAGAATTAAAAAATAATGAAAATTGTATAAAAAATGAGTTGGTTTACTAAATAATTTTTTACTGCGCATGCGTCAACGATATCAAAATTTCATTTGCATATTATGTTAGCTAAATGTATAGAGCAACTTTTGTGAAAGTCACAAAATCATAACTTGAAAATTCTGACAATAATCGTCAATTGAATAAGTCGAAAATCCGTTATTCTCAAAATGAAGCAAAAACAAGAGGGGTTGTATCCATATATTCATTGATTAGTGTCAATATAGATTACACAATATGGGATGTACTACTGCATTTGGATAAAATCCCTCATTTTTTTGCTTCATTTTGGAAACAACGGATTTTGTCCTTTTTCTATAGACGATTACTTTCAGAATTTTCAAGCTATGATTTTGAGACTTTTACAAAAGTTGCTCTATACATTTAGCTAACATAATATGCAAATGAAATTTTGATATCTTTGACGCATGCGCAGTAAAAAATTATATAGTAAACCTACTCATTTTTCATACAATTTTTATTATTTTTTAATTCTGATTACAGGGTACTGTGTGCAATGTTGTTTGTCATATTTTCTGAAAAAAATATTATTTTATATTAAGAACTCTGAAAATTATAACGGAAAAACTTGCAAAAATTTGGGACCATTTTTATAAAAACCTTAATTACTCTGCGAGTGTGCATGCTATTTGCATAAAAATGAACACAGTGTATTACAATAAGGCATTCAATCATAATCTAGAGTTTGAGCGCTTTTGCTACATTAGTTTTGACAGGGTTATTCAAAAGATATTAATTTTTTTTAATTTGTTGACGGTCCCCTATAGCGTTTCGGTAAAAAATCTTCACGGAGATGTATGACGTATACTATTATATTTATACACTAAGAGTTTCGAGATGATTCCTCATGTATTTTTCTAGATATTTAGTAAAATGTCTAAAATCGCAAGTGTCCCATAATCAATGGCAATATAGTGTATAATAAACACTAGGTACTTAAATGATTTTTTTTAAATTCAGTCTCCCTTGTTCTCCTGTGGAGTGGGGGGGGGGGGGGGGAGGGGAGAGGGTGTCTACAAACTTTTGAATATATCTCTTTTTTAAATATTATTTATAATTTGATTATTTTTATTATAAAATTACATATTAATATTTTATTATATTTTATATTACATTTATATATTTATATAATATATAACATAATATATAATAATAAATATATTAATATAATGTAATAATAATACAGAATAAATAATTTATAATAAATAAGTAATAAATTAATAATACATAAATATAAATTAAATATAAAATTTAAAAAAATGTAATTAAATATTAAAAATTATAATTATTAACAAAGGTTTATTTAAAAATGATAATATTTTATTAACTCATAGTAAATCAATAAAAATAAATGTATTAATAAATAAAATTATGTATTAACACTCTAGTTTCATCAACAAGAATTAATTTTAAAAATGATAATATTTCATTAACTTATAGGACATAATAAAAATAAGTATATAAATATATAAAATTAAATATTAAAAAATCTACACATTAACAAGAATTTATTTTAAAAATAATATTTTATCATCCGCCATTACTGATACTATTGTCATATACCTCCAGCAATCTCGCTACGTATCCCCAAGGGTACGCGTATTAAAGGTTGGGAACCGCTGTCCTACGAGAATGATATAAATGAGACATTTGTTGCCACTTTAGTTTTTATCATTTATTTATCCACAAGTTCAATAGTTATCAATTCCTTGTCACTTTTTTCTGATCACTTTTTGAGCTCTTGTTTTTCCAGTCACTTTTTTCCCTAAATTCTAGAAAACATTCCGAAAAAATGTTATCGTCTAAAGCAGTGATAGATTTGGAGTTTGTAGACTCCCCGCCCCCACAGAAGAACAAGGGTGGCTGAATGAAAAATATACATATGAGTTGATATTACTATGAGTTAATAAAATATTGTAATTTTTAAATAAATTTTTGTTAATGAGTATAATTTTTAATATTTAATTATATTTATTTGTACATTTATTTTAATTTTTTTATTTAATTTTATATTTAATTTATAATTATCTATTATTAATTTATTATTTATTATTTATTTATTACAAATTATTTATTATTTTTTATTTATTTATTATAAATTATTTATTATTTATTATTATTAATTATTATTCTTAATTTATTAATTATATTATTAATTATTTACAATTAATATATTATATTAATATATTAATAATTAATTAATATGTATTATAAAGAATAAATATATAATATAAAATGTAATACAATATTAATATGTAATTTGATAATAATAATAAAAATAATAATCATATAATATATAAATTAATTATGTGTCATTTAAATTATAAATAATCAAATTATAAATGATATAAAAAAAGATAATGTAAGAGATAGATTCAGAGTTTGTAGGCAATCGCCCTCAATTACAAAAAATTATTTAAGTACCTAGTGTTTATTATCTTATTTTTCGTATCCTACATTTTTTTTTCAATGAGGCAATAACAGGTTTTGAGATAACTTTTAAAGCCCCCCCCATCCCCCCACCACCACCACCTTCGCCCATCTCAGTCCCGAGAGAGCAAGGACGCTCAAATTTCATTAAACCGTCTCAATCTAGTGTTTATATTCTAAGATTAACCATGTGTACTATTATCAGACTTATTTAAATATGTGATTTATAAAAAAAGACGCTTTTTTCCGGTGCGCTTTTTTCCGGGGACTCTTTTTTCCGGGGCGCTTTTTTCTGTGCGCTTTTTTCCGGTGTGCTTTTTTCCGCCTACCTTATCGGAAGGGGTTGCTGTTGGTGAAAAGCGAGTGGTAAAAGAGAAAGCACATTTCTTTCTGTCTTTTATTTCGATTTAGTGCGTTTGGAGACCATATAATTGTAATTTGTAAATTTATCTTTAAAATATATATAGTATAAACTAATCGTACATAGTTGAAAAAATCTTTCTATTTTCTCAATATATTATTTTAAAACATTTACTTTTAAACTATTACTTTTAAACTATTAATATTATCTTGTCATATCTCCACATTTCCTGCTGCAGGTGTACCCTTTGTCCCCAAGGCTCGGAATGTAGTCGAAATTATTGAACTTTTATGTGGGCAGTGAGAAAATAAGCAAGTTGTCTCCAGCTGAGTAATGTACGAGGATTTAGTGTCATGCCTGAACAATACTGCCTCCCGCGCTTTATGTGGAGGTCACCTTACACAGGTGTTTTTGCTTGCATTTCTCTTACTAAGTACAGATTTCCTTTGGCTGTGAAATCAGTCAAGGGGAGGCACTATTTTATACCGAATGGGAGAAGGACGCCTTGACCCCTGGATCGAGATTGGGAGAAGTCTGAGGAAGGTGTTTCTCCCCCCCCCCTTGTGAATGTTGACCAGGGAAGGACCTTTTTTCGCTGCTGAGCAGACAGTTGAGATATAGATCTCTCAGGACTACGTTGGAGAGAGCTCTGCTCTCTCAGACCACTGCTATACACGATATCGGGGTTTGAAGTCCGGGTGTCCGGCAAACCAACCGCTCTGCAAAGTCAGAGCATTTGTAACCTTCATTTCTCATTCAATTTTTACAATTGTTGAGTTTATAAAATTTAGTCTTGAATATTTAATTCAACTTCTCCAATTTATTGCAAGCCCATCTGCCACTACGCCACAGCTAAATTACATAAATTATATTGGTGGCAGTGCGTTTGGATCTGAGAGTTAAGTTAAAAACTCTGGACCCGTTTCTTCAGTTGATTTTTGGACTTTCATCGCTTGTGGAATTGGACTTTCGCCAGAGTCGTGTGCCTGTTCGACGATTTTTTGGATTTTCATCGCTTGTGGAATTGGACTTTCGCCAGAGTCGTATGCCTGTTCGACGTTTCCTAGTGTGAATTTGTCTGGTGGAGCACCCGTTCCGGAGTTTCGTCTGATTGATTGCTGGATCTGTCTGGTGGAGCACCCGTTCCGGAGTTTCGTCTGATTGATTGCCTAGATTTGTCTGGTGGAGCACCCGTTTGATTGCTGGATTTGTCTGGTGGAGCACCCGTTCCGGAGTTAAGTCTGATTGATTGCCTGGATTTGTCTCGTGGAGCACCCGTTCCGTCGCCTAAAAGAGGGGTGAGTTCCTTTTAAATGCTTTTTGTGTTGCAAGGTACTGGTCAATGAGAAAGTTAGAAAAATTAATTTTTTAAAATTTAATTTGAACTGGGAATGTTCGATTATGTGGGTGTGGTAGAGATAGGTTAGTGTATTGTGTGTAGCAATCTGTTTAGGGGTTTCATTTTGTTGTATATGCATTTCTCTAGTGTGTTATTTATATGTGTTATTATATTTCTTTTTGTCTCATTTGGAAACATTTGATCATTCATATATATATATATATACACTGGTGTCCAAAAGTTAAGCATAATTGGTAATTAAGTAATTATTTTTAAGTAATGAAAGAAATATGAATCGGAATGTGCTGAAACTCCAGGTGTGTAAACAAAATAGTACGCGTCACATATTTTCGCGAAGAGTTTTCCCCGAAATCGAACAGGGGACCGTCAACAAATTGAAAAAGAACGAAGATCTTTTGGATAACCCTGTCAAAACTAATGTAGCAAAAGCGTTCAAACTGCACATTATGATTAATTGGCTTATTGTAATGTACTGTGTTGATTTTTACAAGGATAGCATGTATACTCGTAGAGAAATTAAGGTTTTTATAAAAACAGTCCTAAATTTTTCCAAGTTTTTTGCTTATAATTTGCAGAGTTCTTATTATAAAATAATGTTCTTTTCTGAAAATATGACAAACATCATTGTACACAATACCCTGTCATCAGAATTTAAAAATAATAAAAATTGTATGAAAAATGAGTATGTTTAGTAAATAATTTTTCATTGCGCATGCGTCAACGATATCAAAATGTCATTTGCATATTGTGTTAGCTAAATGTATAGAGCAACTTCTGTAAAAGTTTCAAAAACATAGCTTGAAAATTATGAAAATGGGAGCCTATAGAATCAACTCAAAATCCTTTATTCCCTAAATGAAGCAAAAAGATGAGGGGCTGTATCCATATTCCATTGTTTAGTGCCTACACAATATTGCACGTACAACTATATTTAGGTAAAACCCCTGATTTTTTTGCTTCCTTTAGGAATAACGGATTTTGAGTTGATTCTATAGGCTTCCATTTTCAGAATTTTCAAGCTATGTTTTTGAAACTTTTATAGAAGTTGCTCTATACATTTAGCTAACACAATATGCAAATGACATTTTGATATCGTTGACGCATGCGCAATGAAAAATTATTTACTAAACATACTCATTTTTCATTCAATTTTTATTATTTTTAAATTCTGATGACAGGGTATTGTGTACAATGATGTTTGTCATATTTTCAGAAAAGAACATTATTTTATAATAAGAACTCTGCAAATTATAAGCAAAAAACTTGGAAAAATTTAGGACTGTTTTTATAAAAACCTTAATTTCTCTACGAGTATACATGCTATCCTTGTAAAAATCAACACAGTACATTACAATAAGCCAATTAATCATAATGTGCAGTTTGAACGCTTTTGCTACATTAGTTTTGACAGGGTTATCCAAAAGATCTTCGTTCTTTTTCAATTTGTTGACGGTCCCCTGTTCGATTTCGGGGAAAACTCTTCGCGAAAATATGTGACGCGTACTATTTTGTTTACACACCTGGAGTTTCAGCACATTCCGATTCATATTTCTTTCATTACTTAAAAATAATTACTTAATTACCAATTATGCTTAACTTTTGGACACCAGTGTATATATATATATTTTAAAGTTATGGTAGGGAGTAATGATATTTGTTTTGTATGTTATGTTGGGGCAAAGTGAAAAGAGTAGCATATGTAAGAGTTATGGAATGTAATAATTTTGAAATTATAATTAATTTTGAAACTATATTTAATTTGAAATCTCATTGAAATTTTGGGAATCTTATTTAATGTTAAAATAACTCAAAGATTAGGTTCTTTGTTTTTGAAAGGTTAAAATTGTGCATAGGAGTGTTAGTTAATTGTTATCATGGCTTTTCTAAATAAGTTAAAAAGGCAGAAGAAACAAACTTTAATTTTGTTAGCCAGAGAATTTGAGGTTGTGTTGGATTCAGACCTGATTAAAGATATTATAAAAGGCATAACGGAATCGGCGGAATATGATGAGGAAACTGGGGAAGCTTTCTTAGATCGTAATTTAGAGGAATTAAAGGAAGCGGAAAAGGAAAGATTAGCTAGGGAAGCTAAAGAGGAGAGGGAAAAAGAAAGGTTAGAAAATCAAAGGTTAGCTAAAGAAGAGCGCGAATATGAATTGGAAAGGTTAAGGCTTTCTAATGCTGTAGAAACAGCGAGTGTAGGATCGACGGTTTCCATAAATACTGAAGGGACCAGAAAAGTTAAGTTAAAGGACTTAGTCCCAAAATTTGATCCGAAAATCTTAGATATTACTTTATTTTTTATGATTTTTGAACGTCAGGCTACAAAAGAGAAAGTTAAGGAGGAAGAATGGGTGTCGCAATTAATTCCGTTGTTACCTGCAGAGATAGCTGAGTTAGTTGTCAAGGAACCTGCAGATAAGGAAGATGATTATTATCACATGAAGAGTATGTTATTGACTAGGTTTAGACTAAGCACGGTTGTTTTAAGGTTAAGATTTGAGGAGCATAAAAAAAAACCGGGAGCGTTTTGGTCTGATCTGGTTTATGAGTTGCGTGGCTATCTAGATAATTGGTTAGAGTCCGCAAAGGTGACTGATTTTCAATCTTTGAAGGAATTAATGCTTACGGAGCAATTGAAAAAACGGGTTCCCCCTGAAATTAAGGAAAGGTATTTAGAGAGTTGGGAGGAATTTCGCGAAGCTTCTGAATTAGCGACCAAACTAGATTATTATGAGAGCGTCAAGAAAACGTTAAAAAAAACGGATAGTAAACCTTGGGAAAGGAGGTCTTTTGGAAAGGGTAAAACAGGGAATAATTTTAAGGAAAGGACGGAAGATCGGAGGAAACCGGAGCTTCAGAATAATAGCGAACTATCTAAGGTAGAAAAAAATAAACGCTTTGAGAAAACTAGGAAAGTCGTTTGCTTCCAATGCAATGTTAAAGGGCATATACGCCCGGACTGCCCCAGTTTAAGAAAAAGAGAGGAAAAAATAGTGTGCCGATTAGTCGGAAATGTAGAAGTAAATGAGAGTTTTGATCCATATATCAGTAAAGTGAGAATTAATGGCGTTGAAAGGGATTGTTTAAGAGACAGTGGTAGTGGAATTGATTTGCTAGCAAAAAGTTGGGTAAATCCGGAAGATTTATTAGGTGAAGTAACTTGGGTACGTCAACCTTTAGATAAAACCTGCTTTTGTTTACCTTTGGCTAAAGTCACAATTCAAGGTGAATTTGGAACTATTGTCACTAAGGCAGCTGTTAAACCGGATGATTTAGATCAGGGATTCTATTTAATGGGTAATGAAACCGCAGAATTAATTGAGAAGCATAAGGAATCTCCTATACCTGTTTGTGCTGTAATTACGCGTAGTCAAAGTCGAAAGAATAAACAAATGGAAGTCGAAATTCCGGGTGAGACCGAAACCGAAACTGAACCTCTCACTTTAAATGAAGAGGATGGGGAATTTCTACCGAAGGCTGATGGGGAAAGTGTTTTAGCTAAGATTTCGGGGGATGAATTCAAAAGGGAACAGCTGAAATGTCTTTCGTTAATTCCTTTGTGGGAAAGAGCAAAAACTGCCGAGGAAAAAGAATTTAAAATTGTAAAGGACCGTCTTGTGCGCATAGTTGTGAGTAAGTCGGGGGAAGAGAGGATGCAATTGTGCGTTCCGGAGAAGTTTAGGGAGGATTTAAAGGCCCTTTGTCATAATGAAGTGTCAGGACACCTGGGAACCACAAAGACTAAAGACAGAATTTTGAGGCATTATTTTTGGCCGAATTGTTATCAAGAGATTGAACAATATGTTAAAACCTGTCACGAATGTCAGATTGTTGGTCATAATAGGGATAAAGTGAAAGCACCTTTGAAAATTGTGCCTGTAAATTCGGAGGTGTTTTCAAAAATAAATATAGACGCTGTAGGTCCATTACCCAGGAGTCATAAGGATAATAGATATTTACTTACTGCTATTTGTGTAGCGTCGAGGTATCCGGATGCTATACCGGTGGAAGATATCACGTCGGTCAGTGTGATTGATCCCTTGTTGTTGGTATTTCCTAGGACGGCTTTCCCTAAAGAAATCCAGAGTGATTTGGGAAAATCCCTCACCAGTGAGTTAACTTCTGAGTTTTTTGAATGCTGAGTTTTTTGAAGTGACTCATAGTTCGGTTTGTCACCCGCAGAGTCATGTGGTGGAGAGATGGCATTCTTCATTAAAAAGAGTCCTTAAAGTGCTTTGTTTAGAATCAGGAGAAGATTGGGAGAAGAATCTCTCAGCGGCACTATTTGCGTTACGCACAGTGACCCACGAAAGTTTAGGGTTTAGCCCTTCTGAATTGGTTTTAGGGAAGAATCTGAGGACCCCTCAGACTATTGTTTTTGAGAATTGGATGGATTCTGGTGATACCGATCCAACGGTTGTTGAATACATCTTGGATTTAGTCAACAGACTTAAAAAATGTCAGGATTTGGCTTCCGAGAAACTGCGCGAATGCCAGGAGAAAAGGAAGGTCTGGTATGACAGAAATGCAGTGTCTAGAAATTTTAATGTGGGAGATAAAGTGTTGGTTTTAGCTACTTCTAAGCCCAATAGAATGGCTGTAAATTGGCTGGGGCCAGGAACTGTAACAGGAAAAATTTCGGATACAAATTATTTTATTGATTTACCTGAAAAGAGGGACAAAAGTACCATTTATCATGTAAATCTGATGAAACCATATTACCGCAGGCCGGAACGAGTTAATTTGATTATTCCGGAGGAACCGCAGGAGTCTGAAAAGGACGCAGAGATACCTTATCCGGCACTGGATTCGACTCAGTTCGATTTGCGGGAAATTGTGCGGGAAAGTGGGTTAGCGGAGCGCGCTACGGAAAGTCAAATTGATAGCTTCTGTAGAATGTTAAGACAGAATGGGAAGGTATTTTCTGCAGATCCGGGTAATACTAAATTAGTGGAGATGGACATAGAGCTCACGAGCGATGCCCAGGTGCGGGCAAGGCCTTACAGGATGTCCCCTAGACAAATTACAATTTTGCAAGATGAAATTCAGAGATTATTAGATTTGGGGGTGATAGAAATCGGTCAGTCAGACTATACAAGTCCGATGATACTAGTTGAGAGTCCTGGCAAGGATCCTAGGCCTTGTGTGGACTACAGAAAATTGAACGCGATTACGCGCCATATGTATTTCCCCTTGCCGAATATCGAGGAAGTTTTACAAAAGGTGAGCGCCGCTCCCTTTATAACTGTTATGCATTTGACGAAGGGGTATTTTCAAATTCCTCTCTCGAAGCAAGCCCAAAGGTATGCGGCATTTGTGACCCCTTTTGGCACGTACTTACCTAAGAAAATGATGTTCGGATTAGCCAATGCGCCGTTCTATTTTTGTAAGTTAATGGCAGAGGTCTTACAGGGGATGGAGATTTTTGCGTCGCCATACATCGACGACATTGCGGTGTATTCTCCTAGTTTTGAAAGTCACGTGAAAGACGTGGGGAGAGTATTATAGAAATTACGGGAAGAAAACCTTACCATCAAACCTTCTAAGTGTCAATTTGCCCAAGACCACGTTAAATTCTTAGGTCACGAGATTGGGTCGGGTAAAAGATCCCCGGGGGAGGCTAAAATACAAAAAATTAAAGATTTTCCTACCCCTTGCACAAAGACTCAAATTAGAGCATTTTTAGGAATTGTGGGGTACTATGGTAGGTACAACCCGAATTATTCTGTTATCGCGGCTCCTCTCACCGACGCGTTAAAGGGGAGGGTTAAAAAAGAGAAAATAGAATGGACGCAAAATTGTCAAACCGCGTTTCAAAATTTAAAGGGAAAGTTAGTAAATAGACCCGTACTCTATGCTCCAGATTATTCAAAGGAGTTTATTGTCCAATCAGATGCGAGCGAAATTGGGGCAGGTATTGTGTTAGCCCAAATGAGTAACGGGGAAGAACATCCCATAGTTTATTTGTCCAAGAAATTTAGTCAGGCTGAGAAAAATAATTGTACGGTAGAGAAAGAGTTAGCGGCTACCATTTTTCGAGTAAAAAAGTTAACTTATTATCTGGATGGCCAGGAATTCCTGATTCAGACAGACCACGATCCTCTCACGTATCTAAAAAAATGATGGGAACTAATGCGAGGCTAATGCGCTGGGCCTTATGCCTACAACAGTTCAAATTTAGAATAGAACATAAGCCAGGAAAAGAAAATGGGAACGCCGATGGTCTGAGCCGACTCATCCCTTAGCCTTTTTAAATAAACTACGAAGTTGTAAATATTAATTATCTAGCATATTTTTAATAGCAGTGTTTAGCATTTGTGTTTATGTATTGTTATTTATTATTGTGTTTCCAAGTGAGACAAGGTGGGTGTTATGTTAAAATTGTTCTCGGAAAAAGGTAGTTAAAATTAAGTGATAGGATATTTAAATGTGCCTTGCCTTGCCTTGCCTCACAAAGGGTGTTTGAAGGGAACGAGCTATCCTTGTGGAGCTTTCCTAGTCAAGCCCAGGAAAACTCTTTAGGGGGAAGGAGTTGTCATATCTCCACATTTCCTGCTGCAGGTGTACCCTTTGTCCCCAAGGCTCGGAATGTAGTCGAAATTATTGAACTTTTATGTGGGCAGTGAGAAAATAAGCAAGTTGTCTCCAGCTGAGTAATGTACGAGGATTTAGTGTCATGCCTGAACAATTATGCCTCCCGCGCTTTATGTGGAGGTCACCTTACAAAGGTGTTTTTGCTTGCATTTCTCTTGCTAAGTACAGATTTCCTTTGGCTGTGAAATCAGTCAAGGGGAGGCACTATTTTATACCGAATGGGAGAAGGACGCCTTGACCCCTGGATCGAGATTGGGAGAAGTCTGAGGAAGGTGTTTCTCCCCCCCCCCCTTGTGAATGTTGACCAGGGAAGGACCTTTTTTCGCTGCTGGGCAGACAGTTGAGATATAGATCTCTCAGGACTACGTTGGAGAGAGCTCTGCTCTCTCAGACCACTGCTATACACGATATCGGGGTTTGAAGTCCGGGTGTCCGGCAAACCAACCGCTCTGCAAAGTCAGAGCATTTGTAACCTTCATTTCTCATTAAATTTTTACAATTGTTGAGTTTATAAAATTTAGTCTTGAATATTTAATTCAACTTCTCCAATTTATTGCAAGCCCATCTGCCACTACGCCACAATCTATTATTATTTCATTTTATTATCGTATGCTTCATTTTAATGGTGTCAGATGTAATGCTGTTAAAGTTTAATTGAGTAATTCTAATGGTAATTTTATTTTTAGGGGCATATGTAACGTTTCTTTTTAGGAGGGAGGGGGGTCGGGCACATGATATCTTAAGATATCTCTCGGGGGAGGGGAGATCGTTTGTTATCGATATCATTTTTGATCTAACCAAAATTTTCTCTTTTTATATTTAACATGGTTTTGGTTTAAAATACTATGCTATCTTTGTCTAGATTATTGTCTATTTTTATGAAATTAGAAAATTATTATTAGAATCACTAAATTAATATAAAATTATTTAATTTATATAGATTTATATAAAAAAATTACATTGAATTATAAAGATATTTTTAATTTCTATTTAAAAATAGGAGGGAAAATAAATTAAATAATCCCTATAGTTTTTCCCTTTTTTGCCACAAAAATAAAATCATTTTGTTGCCATCATTAGAGAATGTTATTAAAATTAGAAAAAATATTATATCTTGAAAACTAATTAAAATTTTAAAATTACATACAACCATTTTTTAAATCCGCGGATTTTTATGGATAATTGGTATTAATTTCACTGTCAAGCGTTTAATATTTTAAGAGAAAAATATGTATGACACACAATCAGTCGTTAAATCAGTCGTTTCATAAAATCGTTTCACAAATTCGTTTCATTATGATTTTATATATATAGGGTATATATTAATGGGATAGTTCAGGTACATCCCTACATCGTTACTTTTTAACTTTTTAGACTGTGGTTGCAGATATTTTTTTAGAATGTCACTTCCATTTTTGGGAACCGGTTTCGAAAGCGAGAGTAATTTTATAAAAAAGTTTTTAACCAAAAATCGAAAAATTATCGAATTTTTAATCGAAAAAGTAAAAAAAAAAAGCGATGTAGAGATGCACCTTATCCAATTCAAAAATATATAAGTAAAACAGAATAAATAGAAATAAAAATGTCGAGATGCATCCTTACTGATTCGGTCTCAAGGCAGATGCATACTTCCAAGTTAAAAAATCTTTCTCTAACACTAAATTAAAAATAGAGAAAACACAATTTAACAATTTTATCTGACAGCTTTCGACGAGTTTTTAATTTCATTTTCTTGAAAGAGGTGGATTTATCAGAATCATATTAATGCTACAGAAATTTTTTAAGTCGCATATTTTTTGCTGTAAGAGTTGATCCTATATAATTGATCTATATAGTTGGTCATTAATAATTTGTGAATATGAATGTGTAGATAATATTAAACTGATTTACAGTTAATCCAAGGGGTTTGATATCTTGTAAATCTACGAAGTTATGTGCTTTTCCTTCAACTTCTCTCCCCTTCCCCTCATCCTTTTTTTTCGCTTTTTATTTGTCTTTTATTATTTATTTATTTATTTCGGTAAGAGCTGATTTTATCAAAAAATTATCAATATAGTTGTAAATATTTTTGAAAATATTTATGATAAATTTCAGTAGATTTGATATTTTGAGAATTCGTCGATTCTGAAGAAAATTATCAAACTCGTCAGTAATATTTTACAATTTTATCTGTTCTAAGAGTTCATACTCGATATAGATCTGCAAAACAGTTTCAGAAAATTCCAAAAATAACAATCGCAATAATAACAATTATTATTATTATTATAAATATAATTATATATAATAATTTATACATTATAAAAATACACTGGTTTCCAAAAATTAAGGAAAAATCACCAAAAATAGCGACAACTCGTTCAAAAAGAAAGCAATCCGTATGAAATTTGCATATATTATTAAATAAAAGATGCTGAATAAAAATAGCAAATGCAAATTAGTGGCTTTGCAATCGCATTGTGTCATCCGTGAGGCACATAAAAATGCACGTTAGAGAGTAAGGCTGCAGTTGTCGCTGTGATAGTGATATTATAAATCTAGGATAGCCAATTCATTACAATGACCTCGAGGCATCATTTGCCCGCAGAACTGCGATTTAGAGCTATTGGGAGATTAGAGGCAGAACAAAGTCAGACAGAGGTGGCTAGATGGCTAAATGTGAGTTCTTCGATGATTCATAGGCTTTGGCAACAATTTCAAACCACTGGTTCGGGTTCAAGATGGTTAAGCCAAGGACGGCCAGGGGTTTCGACAAGCGCCGATGAACGATATTTGCAGTTATGTGTACGAAGGAATAAAACCGCAACATCATCTCACCTTAGATCCTTCCTTGCTGCAGCCACTGGAAGGTTGGTGTCAATGTCTATTGTGCGTAGAAGGCTTCACGAAGCTGAACTTTACGCGACGCGACCAGCAATTTGTGTGCCTCTCACCTCATATCACCGGAGGGAACGTTTGATGTGGGCACGTCAACATGTCCACTGGACGGTAGATCAATGGAGGCATGTTCTCTTCACGGATGAGTCCCGATTTAGCCTCCAAAGCGATAGTAGGCGTTGTTTGATTTGGAGAGAACAGGGAACACGCTATCATCCATCAAACATTCGTGAAAGAGATTCATACGAAGGAGGCAGTGTCTGCGTTTAGGGTGGTATCTCTTTGGGTGGACGCACAGACCTCCATGTCTTTCCATATGGAACCGTGAATGCTCACGTCTATAGAGATGACATTCTTGATGCTTAAATGCTACCTTATGTCGGTGCAATAGGTATTGATTTCCTGTTACAGGACGACAACGCTAGATAGCACAGGGCTCGCATCGTGGAAGATTATCTTCAGCACCAGACAATTCCGCGCATGGAATGGCCAGCTCGATCATCGGACTTGAATCGCATCGAGCATGTTTGGGATGCTTTAGGGAGACGTGTCGTTGCTCTCAATCCCATTCCTTTGATCCTTGCCACGCTTATAACTGCTTTGGAAGAGCAATGGCTCCTACTTCCCAGCGAACTCATCGACCGCATAATTGACAGTATGACACATCGCTGTATGTGCTATATTGCTACTAGGGGTGATCATACGGCATATTAAAGGTATTTTTCCTATACCAAACTGGCAAACTGATTTTGTTAATTTTATAATTATGCTATTTTTTGAAACACCATGATTGTCTGGTAATTTCTTTTCATGTTATTTTATACCTTACTACTCGTTGTATATTGTGGCTGAGTTTCATTAAAATCTACATGTAATATTTTGAATTATCGCTATTTTTGTGATTTTTCCTTAATTTTTGGAAACCAGTGTATATTTACATAGTATAGTAATAGTATATTTATTAGAAGACCCACCTCATATTTATATATCTTATGTTTAATATATTTTACCAAAAAAAAAAAAAAACCAAGACTATATAGTATTATTAAATTATATATTAAATAACATATTAAATTACATATTAAATATATATTCTCATAATTCTGTTTATATTCACTCCACAGATCTTCATAATTCAAATGGTGATTTGTTTCGTTTACTTTTAATAAGAGTTTAATTTTTCATGTTCATTATCCATGCTACAAGTCAGTTTATATATTGTTCTCACTGAATTTTAAATTTTGGTAAATATCTATGTTAAATTGGTTTTATTTATAATATATATATATATATGTATATATATGAGCTAAATACCACATTTCCAATATTGTTCCAAATTTTGCCAACTTCTCTGTTTGATGTAGTTTGTTATTTTATGGGATTTCCATATTTTGATGTTGATTTGTAGTATTGTATAATGGTTCTATACACACACACACACACACACACATATATATATATATAATATAATTATATATATCATATAATACATTTATGTATATACACTATATTGCCATTGATTATGGGACACTTGCGATTTTAGACATTTTACTAAATATCTAGAAAAATACATGAGGAATCATCTCGAAACTCTTAGTGTATAAATATAATAGTATAAGTCATACATCTCCGAGAAGATTTTTTCCCGAAACTCCAAAGGGGACCGTCAACAAATTAAAAAAGAATGAATATCTTTTGAATAACCCTGTCAAAACTAATGTAGCAAAAGCGCTCAAACTCTAGATTGTGATTGAATGCCTTATTTTAATAAGCCTTGTTCATTTTTATGCAAATAGCATGCATACTCGCAGAGTAATTAAGGTTTTTATAAAAATGATCCCAAATTTTTCCAAGTTTTTTCCTTATAATTTTAAGAGTTCTTAATATAAAATATTATTTTTTTCAGAAAATATGACAAACAACATTGCACACAGTACCCTGTAATCAGAATTAAAAAATAATGAAAATTGTATAAAAAATGAGTTGGTTTACTAAATAATTTTTTACTGCGCATGCGTCAACGATATCAAAATTTTATTTGCATATTATGTTAGCTAAATGTATAGAGCAACTTTTGTGAAAGTCACAAAATCCTAACTTGAAAATTCTGACAATAATCGTCAATTGAATAAGTCGAAAATCCGTTATTCTCAAAATGAAGCAAAAACAAGAGGGGTTGTATCCATATATTCATTGATTAGTGTCAATATAGAATACACAATATGGGATGTACTACTGCATTTGGATAAAATCCCTCATTTTTTTGCTTCATTTTGGAAACAACGGATTTTGTCCTTTTTCTATAGACGATTACTTTCAGAATTTTCAAGCTATGATTTTGAGACTTTTACAAAAGTTGCTCTATACATATAGCTAACATAATATGCAAATGGAATTTTGATATCTTTGACGCATGCGCAGTAAAAAATTATATAGTAAACCTACTCATTTTTCATACAAATTTTATTATTTTTAATTCTGATTACAGGGTACTGTGTGCAATGTTGTTTGTCTTTTTTTCTGAAAAAAATATTATTTTATATTAAGAACTCTGAAAATTATAATGGAAAAACTTGGAAAAATTTGGGACCATTTTTATAAAAACCTTAATTACTCTGCGAGTGTGCATGCTATTTGCATAAAAATGAACACAGTGTATTACAATAAGGCATTCAATCATAATCTAGAGTTTGAGCGCTTTTGCTACATTAGTTTTGACAGGGTTATTCAAAAGATATTCATTCTTTTTTAATTTGTTGACGGTCCCCTATGGCGTTTCGGTAAAAAATCTTCACGGAGATGTATGACGTATACTATTATATTTATACACTAAGAGTTTCGAGATGATTCCTCATGTATTTTTCTAGATATTTAGTAAAATGTCTAAAATCGCAAGTGTCCCATAATCAATGGCAATATAGTGTATTTATGTATGTATTAAAATGTTATGTATTACATTATATTATATTATACAGGATGTTTCGCTACCAGACCGACAAACTCTGAGGGGTGATAGTAGACATAGAGACAAACCTTATTAAATGGGAAACCATGGGGCGCAAACTTCTTCTATAGGAGTTAGGGGCCATTAAAGTTTGAGGTCCAAAACTTCAAACGATGATAAAAAACGGAGAAAAGGGTCGATTTGTTTGCAGTGTTCACTAACATCATTCTTTATATCACGACTTTTTTAGAAAAAAATTTTAAAGGTTACGTTTAAAAATTGTCGATAGAGGGCGCTTTAGACTTTAGAGTAACGAACAACTAGTTTTTACCGTTATTTTGTGCATGGAGTTCAAGTTATACTAAAGTCTAGTCTTTAACTTAAATTTTAAGCCCAAAATCGGAAACATTGGGATCGGATAACTAGTGAAAATTGAACTGTGAAGAGAGGGGAGAATTTTAAACGCTCATAAACATTGGACAAACTAACCGATTTTGTTGCGGTTTGCATGTAGGTCATTCCCTTGGTAATTATTTTATTCAAAATGATGTACAGCTTTCATGGCCTCATTTTTTGATAGAGGGCGCTTCCGACACATCTCCGACATTTCAATGGCTTTACTCCTAGGTGTTTTACTACCAGAACAACATACTTCCAGAATGTTTTAAGGATGCAAAGACTACTTAGAATCACATAGGAATGTAACTTTGGAAATGCATTTTTTGGGAGGTACGGTTAAAGGAAACGGAGAAAAAAGCAACAGAAACAGTAGAGAAAGAGCAACCCATTAATGTGAAAGAAAACAGTAAATTTAAAGGTTTTACTAGAAAAGGTGTTCAAAATTACGACCAGAAATACTCCGGCAAGTTTGAGAATGACGGTAGATGGCGCTAAACGACGCGTGAACAGTGATCATTTTGAAGCTATCATTCGCAAACCGGTTCCAAAGGTAGCAGAAGGAAGTATTTGAACGATGAACAGCACGATGGGACTCATCGACATTTTACCAATGACGTTTGCTGATACTTCAAAGTAACATATGGATAGCGGTGGATAGGTCGTGGTGGCCTGGTTCATTGGACTGCCAGATCGCCAGACCGATCATGTATGGACTTCTTCTGCTGGGGTCAAGTAAAAAGTTGGGTGTATGAGACTTCCGTACCATCAGTTGAAGACCTCGCAGCTGATATTTCTGTAGCTGCCAGAAAGCTTTCTGAGATGCCAGGAATCTTTCAAAATGTGAGGAATTCCATGTGACGCCGCTATCAAGCATGCCGGACTACTTCTGATAGTAATTTCGAACATCTTTTCTAGTAAATCTTTTAAATAAACTGTTTTCTTTGACATTAACGTGTTGCTCTTTCTCTGCTGCTTCTGTTGCTTTTTTCTTTGCTTTCTTTAACCGTAACTCCAAAAAAATGCATTTCCAAAGTTACATTCATATGTGATTCCGAGTAGTCTTTGCATCCCTAACACATCCTGGAAGTATGTTGTTCTGGTAGTAAAACACCTAGGAGTAATGCCATTGAAATGTCGGAGATGTGTCGAAAGCGCCCTCTATCAAGAAATGAGGATACCAAACCAGTACTTCATTTTGATTAAAATAATTACCAAGGGAATGACTTAAACGCAAACCGCAACAAAATCGATTAGTTTTTCCAATGTTTATGAGTGTTTAAAATTCTCCCCTCTGTTCACAGTTCAATTTTCACTAGTTACCCGATCCCAATGTTTCCGATTTTGGGCTTAAAATTTAGGTTAAAGACTAAACTTTAGTATAACTTGAACTCCATGCACAAAATAACGGTAAAAAGTAGTTGTTCGTTACTCTTAAGTCTAAAGCGCCCTCTATCGACAATTTTTGAGAGTAACCTTTAAAATTTTTTTCTAAAAAAATCGTGATATAAAGAATGATTTTAGTGAAAACTGCAAACAAATCGACCCTTTTTTCCGTTTTTTATTATCGTTTGAAGTTTTGGACCTCAAACGTTAATGGCCCCTAGCTCCTACAGAAGACGTTTGCGCCCCATGGTTTCCTATTTAATAATGTTTGTCTCTATGTCTACTATCACCCCTCAGAGTTTGTCGGTCTGGTAGCGAAACACCCTGTATTATATTATTTATATTTATCTTCTAATATTATTTATAATTTTAATTATACATAATTATTTATATATTATAATATATTTAATATACAAAATAATACATAATAATTATTATAATATAATAAAAATATGTAATAATAATAATAATAATAATAATAATAATAATAATAATAAATAATATATGAATACAAAATAAATATAGACTCAAAAATAAATGTATAAATAAATAAAATTAAATATTGAAAATTATACTCATTTACAAGAATTTATTTAAAGAATTATAATATTTTATTAAGTGATAAGAAATTAATAAAATAAATATATAAATAAACAAAATTAAATTTTAAAAATTGTACTCATTACAAAGAATTTAGTTTTAAAATGATAATAAAATATTATCCGCCATTACTGACATTATTGTCATGTACCCCCAGCCGATTCGCTATATATCCCCAAGGAAGGGTATATCCGTGGTTGGGAACCGCTGCACTAAGAGCATAATGAACAAATCAACTATTTGTTACCACTTTAGTTTTTATCATTGATTTATGGACAAGATCAATATTTATCAATACTTTGTCAGGCCTTGTCACTTTTTATGCTTAGAAAACATATTTATTATTGAAGCTATGACAGGTTTCGAGATAACTTACAAAGCCCCCTCCTCCTCCTCCCTCTCCTGGGGTAAGGTTAACAATATGTAGTATTATCAGACTTATTTGAATATGTAATTTATAAGGTGCGCTTTTTTCCGGGTGCGCTTTTTTCCGGGCGCTTTTTTCCGCCTACCGATAGGTATATATATGTGTGTGTGTATATTTTTCTATACAAAGCTGATATTAGAAATATTATTACAGAGAATGTTTCACAATTACATTAAAATATCAATTTATATTGTTACATTTCGAGTTTTGGTTCTTGCATTTATAAATATTAAAAGAAAAGTAGAAAAATACATACCATCCAAGAGGCCTTCTAAAAATATTGAGTGGATTGTTGAATATGTGCATCCAGGTTGGCTCCTACCATTATTAGGATAAAAATCAACATGTCCTACAGCTTGTGACATTCCAAGAGCTGAAAAGAGATAATCAGTTAAAAAGCAACAAAATGGAAAATAAATGTTTAAATTTTCTTTTAAAAAGAGACCATTTAGTGGAATAATTCATAAGATAAATAACGATTAATATACAAAGTGTCCACTCTCAACGGTGGCCAATGGCTAATTTCTAAACCGTTAGTCATAGACATATAGTTCCAATTGCAAAAATGCTTTTAAAAAGGTAAATAATTGTTTTTCAAGCGATTTAGGTCCAAAAAAAAACCTTTTTATTAAAAATTACGAAAATAGAATTTTTATACGGTCCCCCGGTCCTATAAGTGATATTTAGTAAATTTTTACCACTACTCTAACAAGTAATACAAAAAAAGTCCCATTCCTCTGCGATTAAAACTGACCGAGTATTAGCTGTTTAAAGTTGAAGCATATTTTTTGCTGCAAATTAGGGGTCAGTCACAAATTTACTGGAAAAAATAAAGAAACGCAAGATATAAAATTTAACATTAAACATTGAGAGTAAAATAATTTTTACAATATAATTTTTAAATTTATGTTGATGATTGCATATTAAAGCAAAATTTGTACTAAAAATATAAGTAAAAAAAAAAAAAAATAACAGAAAGTTTGTTAATTTAGATTATGAAAAAAACAGTTACAATTGTTACAAAATGACATATATTTAAAATTCCATTAGATTACTTATACTAACAGAATTTGTAGTCCTATAAAATAAATAAATGGTACGCACCTAAAATTCTATTAATATTACGTATTAATATTACAATGTCATTGGATATAAATAAGTGTGCAAATTGAACCTCGATCGGATATTTGAAAGAGAGCTAAAATTTGAATAGAAATTTTGAACTAGGGAAACTTACATAAAAATAAGCTTAAGCAAGTTTTAAGCAAAAATAAGCTTATCAAAATAACATACCTTTTTAAAATAAAATTGCGATTTCCCAAAATTTTATTTTCTCGATAAAGAGAATTTTAAAACTCACGTCTTCAACTATTTTAACCAATCTAGAAGATAATTAATAAAAATTAACACAACTGTAAAACTTAAACGGTCGTAGCACCATTAGTTAAATTGCTTTAAAATATTTCTTTATCATGTTTAAAACATTTTTGTCATTGAAACTAAACGTCTATGACAAATGGTTTAGGAATTAGCTATTGGACAGCGTTGGAAATGGATGCCCTTTATAATAATTTAAGCACTTAGTATACGTTCCCTGAAAACTAAGTCCAACTCATTCGTTTTCAGCTACAGAAAAGTAGTTTAAGTCATGAAATTTAAAGTTTCATAACTCGCTCAATTTTAATGTTAGATCAATGGGACCTTTTTTGTGTTGCTTGATAGGGTGGGAAAATGTTTACTAAATATCACTAATAGGACCGGGGGACCGTATAAAAAGTTAATTTTCGTAATTTTTTAATAAAATCTTTTTTTGACCTGAATCGCTTGAAAACAATTCTTTACCTTTTTTAAAGCATTTTTGCAATTGGAACTAAATGTCTATGACTAACGGTTTAGAAGCCTTGTTATTGCCCACCGTTGAGAGTGGACACCCTGTATATATATATATATGCCAGCATAAGAAAAACGAAGAGTTGCATTAAGGTAAAAGTTTTTCTGTCGTCTTACAGTGCCGCCAAAATATCGACTGAAGGCTTTCTGTCATGTAGGTGTTTCAAAGATACGCACAAGTTTAACCCTTGATTACTACCTTTGGCATCCGATCGTTTATTACTAAGGATCGATCAAAACAGGTTTTTAAGACCGAAAATGAATTTTGATAATCTTTCTGTTTCCGGCCGAAAACGAAAACGGAAATGTTCAATTTTTTAAAGTAAGTAATACACAAATAAATATACATAATTCTCGTCGCTCAAATTCACTTTCTGTGCATTTGACAAACCTTTTTACTACCATATAAAATATGAAATGTATCTAATTCATAAATGAAATGAAATGCTTTTTAATTATACGAATTTCATCTAATAAAAAAATGTTTTAGGTATACATACCTCGATTTGTCTTCATATTGATTTTTGTAAATGATCACCTGTTATATTAGAAATGACTCAGAGCGTATTCGAAGCATTTCTGCAGTTTCAAATTAAAAATTTACAATTACTGTTAAATCTGCAGCTTCTATTGAGCACGTGAAACGAGTCTTCAAAGTTTAGTCGTAGATGCATTGCTTGCTTCATTATTAGTACTCAGATTTGGAGCCAGTCATGAACTTCATTATAAACAATGAAGTTCATAGCAACCAATAAAGAGTGTATTAGATTAATTTTAAACACGATTATTCAATCGATAATTAATTATAAGAGATATAAATTTTCCAAGTTGATGAAAATTCGAAGCAGGGATGCATTTTCTGAAGCCGCCAATACTCTTCTAACTGAGCCATCCCGGACGAATGCTGGAGGACTTTTGCACCCAAATGACCTCAACGATCACAGAATCTGGTCTAATACTATGGATCAGCTCAACAGAATAAATCGAAGTCAATAGTTGGAACTGCAGAAAACACTACACACGAAAACGTATTAGATTAATTTTAAACACGATTATTCAATCGGTAAATTAATTATAACAGATGTAAATTTTATCAGATAATACATCCCTGGTTCGAATCCCAGCCCGGACTTTTTTCACCCACTTGGAAAATTTACCCGTATTTTTACCCCAACTAGCAAGGCAATGCTATTAAAAAAAATGCAATTTTTTACGAAATAATAATTTATCAGAGTCTCGGTTGATGATGACACTCGCCTAAGGTTTTAATATAACAAATTAATCTGTCGTTACATAAGTTTAGACTACTTTGTTCGTCAAAAATCCAAACTTATTGAAATTGCGCAACTTTATTCCCCACCTATCTTATTAGTTGCATGTACTAAATGTACGAAATGAGTTGCAAATACAGATAATGTTTTTCCAAGATGTGTTAAATTAAATGTTTTTCTGTTTTGTATTTTTATGATTTTGATGAAAATAAAAATTAACTTTAAAGCTATATTCACGTGAAAAGAAGCAGAACTTCAGTATTATACAAGATATATGCATAAGCATTTTAACCTGAAATATTCATGAATTATAATCTAAGCAATGAATGCTGGTCTTCATAATTAATATGATAAAACATATCTTAGCTTGTACAAACTTAACTTTTAATTCATGTGACACAAATTGTAACGTAACTAGTGTGAACCGGTCTGTGAGACCGCAAGATCGAAAGATGAATAAAAGGCATGATTAACTCTCATAGGGTGGTGTTTTTGTACTAAACTTTTGGTACAAGACTATTATAATTAACATTAACTAATTTGTAAGTCTCTGGTGATAGTACTAAAAGTTCCAAATGAAAGAAAATTTCATTAGTGTTTGTAGTTAAGGTGAAACTTACAAGTTAAATTATGAAAATTGAAAAAAAGCAGTGATGTGTGAGACCAGCAACATTACGTCACCTGAGAATAATAAGGTTCTATCTGTGTTTTTGAAAAAATTGACTTACCGATATTGAAAGGTTTTATTTGTACCTATGAAGGTAATTCTGGATTAAAATAATGTCATATTATGATTGTAAGGTCATATGTAATTTATATATAACATCATTTTGATGCAAAAACGGCTTCATCGATACAAATAGAACTTATATATATCGATAAGACATATATATATATATATACAGGGTGATTCCAATTTTTTTTTACAATAAAAGAGGGGTAATAGTACACATCATGACAAACAATATTAAATAGGAGACCAAGGGTCCTAAACGTTTTCCAAAGGAGATAGCCGCCATTAAAGTTTAGGGATCAAAATTTCAAATAAACATAAAAAACGGAAAAATCGGTCGATTGATCTGCGGTTTTCACTAAAATTATTCTTTATGTCAGCATTTTCTTGAAATTAAATTATAAAGATAAATTACAAAAAATGCCGATAGAGGGTGCTTTAGACTTTGGAATAACGAATAACTATTTTATGCCGGTATTTTTTGCATCTCATTAAATGTTTTCGTAAGCTTAGATTCAAACTTAAATTTTGAGCTCAAAATCTGAAAGTGGGATTCGTTAAGCAGCACAAACTCAATTGTGTTCAGAGGGTTCAATTTTCAAATGATTATAAAAAACGGAAAAATTTGTTCATTAATTTGCGGTTTTCACTAAAACTATTCTTTATGTCGGTATTTTCTTAAAAATAAATTATAAAGATAATTTTCAAAAAATGCCGATAGAGGGCGCTTTAGACTTTGGAGTAACGAACAACTCTTTTTTGGCGTTATTTTTTGCATCTTATTAAATGCTTTCGTAAGTTTAGACTTAAACTTAAATTTTGAGCTGAAAATCTGAATAGTTGGGAGTGGTTAAGTAGACAAACTGAACTGTGTTCAGAGGGTTCAAATTTCAAATGATTATAAAAAAAACGGAAAAATTGGTCGATTCGTTTGCGGTTTCCGCTAAAACTAATTTTTAAATGAGTATTTTCTTGAAAATAAATTTTAAAGATAAATTTCACAAAATGCCGATAGAGGGCGCCTTAGATTTTAGAGTAGCGTACAACTATTTTTAACAATTATTTTTTAAATCTCATTAAATGCTTTCAAATGCATAAAATTAAATTTTAGGCTCAAATTCTGAATCGTTGGGAGTGTTTATGTAACGAAAAATTGAATTGTGTTCGAGGAGGGGGGTAGGGTTAAATTTCAACACCTGAAGACACTTCAATTTGCGCTACTTAACTACTCCTAATTATTCAGATTTTGAGCTCAAAATTTAAGTTTAAATCAAAGCTTCCGAAAACATTTAATGAATTTTTGCAAGCATTTAATTGGAACAAAAAAATAATGGTTAAAATTAATTGTTGGTTATTGTGAAGTTTAAGGTACCCTCTAATGGAATTTTTTGAACTTTATCTTTAAAATTTATTTTCAAGAAGATACTGACTTAAAGAATAGTTTTATTTTAAACCGCAAACGAATCGACAAATTTTTCTATTTTCTATAATTATTTTAAATTTGAACACCTCCCCCCCCCTTAAACACAGTTTGTACTACTTAACTACTCCCTACTATTCAGGTTTTGAGCTCAAAATTGAAGTTTAAGTCTAAGCTTCCGAAAACATTTAATGAGATGCAAAAAATAACGGCAAAAAATAGTTGTTCGTTACTCCAAAATCTAAAGCGCCCTCTATCGACATTTTTTGGAATTTATCTCTATAATTTATTTTTAAGAAAATACCGACATAAAGAATAGTTTTAGTGAAACCCGCAAATCAATGAACCATTTTTTTCCGTTTTTTTATAATCATTTGAAATTTGAACCCTCTGAACATAGTTCAGTTTGTGCTACTTAACCACTCCCACTTTCAGATTTTGAGCTCAAAATTTGAGTCTAAGATTACGAAAACATTTAATGAGATGCAAAAAATACCGTCAAAAAATAGTTGTTCGTTACTCCAAAGTCTAAAGCGCCCTCTATCGACATTTTTTGAAATTTACCTTTATAATTTAATTTCAAAAGAAAATGCGGACATAAAGAATAATTTTAGTGAAAACCGCAAATCAATCGACCGATTTTTCCGTTTTTTATGTTTATTTGAAATTTTGGTCCCTAAACTTTAATGGCAGTTATCTCCTTTGGAAAACGTTTAAGACCCCTGGTCTCCTATTTAATATTGTTTGTCTTGACGTGTACTATCACCCCTCTTTTATTGTAAAAAACATTTGGAATCACCCTGTATATATATATATATAAACAGATAGAACTTTATTATTATCAGGTGACGATTAGTTAAAGGTTAATTTCTGACACATTCTTTTTCATCAATAAAAGTGGATTTATAAGTAAAACGTAAGACGAACTTCTGTTTAATTAACAGCTTTTTAGTTTTATTTTTCATGATTATTATGAATAAATAAAAATTATTGGCTTACTCATAATAAAAGCTGTGCTGATGTGAAAAGAGAAAAATACAATATGAGTAAGTGTACTCTACAAGAAATATCTGTAAGTAAATTAGTCTGAAATAATAGATGCAAGTTAATTAACAAATTAAACCTGAATAAGTTATACAACAAATATTGATCTTTGACATTTCGTCCCTTTTACATATTCCTCAAAAGTATTTTTTCCTTTAGTAAAAGTGATTTTAATAATACGTTTTATTTTCCCTCCAAATACAATATGAGTAAGTGTATTCTACAATATGAGTAAAAAAAATACAATATGAGTAAGTGTACTCTACAAGAGATATCTGTAAGTAAATTAGCCTGAAATAATAGGTATAAGTTAAACAACAAGTTAAACCTGAATAAGTTAAACAGCAAATATTGATCTTCCCAAATCTGACATTTCGTCCCTTTTACATATTTGATTCCTCGAAAGTATTTCTTTTAATAAAAGTGATTTTAATAATACATTTTATTTTCCTTTGAAATTTATTTATTTATTTATTTATTTATTTTTTAATGAAATACTAATTATAATGTTTTTTAGAGTTATAACGTTTCTACAACAATATTCATAAACAATGTGACATTTTCTTTTCGCATCTTATTTTAAAACTAAAGATTCAATACATGATTGACCAAACAGTCTCTTCAAAATTTTCGTTTAATGGGAATGCCCAGTGGTAATATCGGAAAAAAACAGAATCGAAACATAACCCCCCCCCCCCCCCCGTCTTATTGATTTTTTGTTAGTGGCTTTAAATGAGACCACCCTAGAGAAAGCACCTTAGGCCTAAGCAATAGCCGACAAAGCTTGCTAAATTCCCTTTTCGCCGACTGAATGAGGTACGATTACGACTGATTTCGAGGGCTTTGTATGAAAGTGGTTTTGATTGTTGTGGATAGCACTTATCAGCTGTAAGCAAGTCATTTATAACCTCTGTGACGCTATTTACGTCTATGCTGTTTACAAGTACAAGCCAAGTATTTCATGCATCACAATAGCTTATTTCAGCATACATAAAAATTACCGGGACATTTCGCTGGTTTTATAAGTGGTGGAAAGGATATTTTACTGCCTTAAAAAAGAAAAAAACAGAAAAGGATTTTGAATGAAAATACATTCCTTAAAAGGTTCTTTTAAATAAAACACGATCTAAGCTAATGCGGTATTTTTCATTCCCCATTTTATTTATTTGCTGTAAGTAACACTAGTTGGTATTTTTAAACTTTTTCATTTTTGATTCTGGCTCCAAATATGACTTCCATTTTTGTCTATCACGTCAAAATTTTACAAAAAAAAAAAAAAAAAAAAAAAAAAAAAAGTTCCGTTTTTAATAAATTAATTAATGTAAACAAAAATTTATCACAATTTCATACAAAGTATTTCATTAAACACGTTATAAATAATTTTAAAAATGTCCTTATATGTTCATGATATTTCTTGTTCTTGTCGATAAATTTTCGAAATCACCTCGGGTTATTGTAAACAAACTATACATAATAGAAGAAAACTAAGAACAGTTCTGTAATCAGCTTGAAAAATGCACTGAGAGCAGTCATTGGTCTTTAGTCATCTGATATAATGCGGACTAGAGTAATTTATAAATTGCTTTAAGGAAAAATCAATTCGTGAAATATAAACTGTCAATTAAGTGTACCTAAACTATAAGTTTTAAAGAATACATTAATTATTAAATGATAGCTTAGAGAGCTGCACGGGCCGGGATTTCCGACCCGGCGCAAACGTAGGTTAACTTGGCCCCACCGGGCCCGGTGTGATAATTGAAAGTTCGGTGAGAACCCAGCCTGGCCCATTCATATTTTCGCAGTTCACGGCGGGACCTGTACAAAAATCACTGAAACAGGCCCGGCCCGATCTGACTGACTCAATTTCTACAAAAAAATCGATTTTTCAAATATGCAATTGCGATTTCTTTAAAGAATACCGCATACATATTTATGGGATATATTTACCGTGTATTTTAAAATTGCGATGTGTTCGCAAGACAGAAAATACACAACTTTATAATAAAAAGTATATTTGTGAAAATATTTATCTGTAATTTATTAAAGATTTTCTCAAATCCGAAAAATAGCTACTTTCTGGCACACTTTTGAATTCATTTCTTTTCGGAAACGCATAAGATTAGCAGGTGTTCTCATTCAGAAACTTTGTAATCAAATTGCGTTACCCATTTTTTGATTGAGGCAATATCTCAAAGATATTGCAACTTTAACAGAATCCTCTCAGAGATATATCTTTGAGAAGATTCTGTTAAAGACAGAGTTTTGAAACGGTTTTCCGAAACAGACATCACGGAAAATGAGAAAAACCTGAAGCTGTGACAAGAATATCTTAACCTCTTCAGACCTGACACAGTTTAACCTTCGTAAAAATTATTTAACACTTTGTTCCATCTATTTATACGTATAAAAACATAATTTTGTAATAAAAAGTAAAATAATTATTATTAGTTTATATTTACTAGTAGGTACACATATGTGCACCTCGGGTTCATACTGCAAAAAAAAAAAAAAAAAAAAAAAAAAAAAAAAAACATTTCATTTTTGAAAAAATTATTTAAACGAGAAATTTGGTGGACAATTGATACATATAAGCTTATTTTACGTACTATTTTCGAAAAAAAAAATATTTTTTTATATATAGAGATATATATTGCATTTTGTACAAATAACCCTTGTTCTTGATTTGCAGCCTTCATATTTACATTTTGAAGCAAAGTTAGCATTTGTTGAACGAGAAACTGTTCAATTTTGTCATATCTAATGTAGTAAATTGGCTTTTAAATACTCTTACGTTGTTTTTGCTGTGGTGTATTTGCGGAAACGTCTTCAAAATCGTTTTCAGATGAATAAATTTTGCGTGGTCTCTGCATTCGTCGTTCTTCACTTACTTTGCTCTTATATTTCACCAATACTTATGTACTACCCCAATCTGCTCTATAAAAATACCACAGGAGAGACAATCTATCTTTTCAAGGAACTTCACCTGTTTTGCAATTTCTGATATACATTATCCAACAAATGGAAATAACCAAATCTATAAAATGTATAAAAACTCTTGTTGACTACTTTTTTGTGTGAATAGAACAACGGTAGTAAGCTAAACACTTATCCTTTAAATCTGCACCACCCATACACGTTTTGTATTCACAATTGCAGGTTGTGTTACATTAATTTTATATTTTTGATCTTTAGACCACCTAACACAACTCCTCTCGGGATTGTTATCGATGGAAGTCGAAAGCAAAGTTACACATTTGCTATCTTTTCAGTTTAGTATACATATATCCTTCCCTTCCCTTAGTCTCTCATCCCACTCTCCAGTTACAAATCTCGATGATTGATTTTTTTATTTGTTCCTCCAAGTCTTTTGTTCATAATCATTCCAGTTTGGTAGATATTGTTCCTCAATAAAAAGTCGACACATTTTACACTAGTAAAAAAACTGTCCTAGTAAATCACCCGTGTGTTGTCTTTTGGGGCAATGATTCCACCTATACCTAATCATAATTATTTTGAATGATCAGCTGGTACTATTCCTTTTCCATGATATATTTAGCATGGTCATCCCTGGAGGATAAAATAAAGTTTTTAAATCTCAACGGATTAGGTTTTAGCGGCACATAATGTCTAGATCCACAACGTCCAGCAAATGGGATCTAGTGATCTCTATTCATCCAGTGATAAAGGTTTTGGCTTGGGCAGGGACAAACATTTAATTCTTACTGCATTCAAGATTAGATTTATTTTCCATAATTTGTCATCTGCTTAAAGATCATTTGATTTATCTGCAAAATGAAGAAATTTTCTAATCTCAAAAATTGAACACGTGACATAGTAGCTGCAATTCTAAGTACTGACAAGTCTTTTTGCCAATAGAAGCTTGCTTGGAGATATATTAAAGTTCCCATGTGTATGTGTACGCCTGCAACTTTTATAATTTCATATTTAGATGCATTTATTGAGCGACGGTTTCGTGTTTGAACAGAATATAACGGAATTAGAACTGTTTCAACGGAATTGGTTTCATATGATACTTTTTTCGCAAAATCTTCATTTAACTAATCTAAAAATGATTCAAAAGGATTTAGGATGCTGGAAAATCTGCTTTTAGATAATTCTCATCAATCAATGATCCTCGGAATACTATTAGAAGAAAAAAAGATTAAATAAATGTTTGCGAAAAGATAAAGTTTTATTCTCATCATTATTATTCTACTGCACTGTAAAAAAAAAAGGTCGATATACTAAAAAAACTTTAGTGATCCTTGTAATTACTAAAAAATTTTTAGTAATCTTAGTCGGTTACTAGAAAATCTGTAAGAATCACTAGAAAAAAGGTAGCAACGAATAGAGTTAATAGTTTTATATTTTTAATAGCTCTTACTAAAGCTCCGTTGGTGTGGCCTTGATAGCATAGTGGTTATAGTAACGGACTTCAGGCTGAAAGGTCCCGGGTTCGAAACTTGCCACCGCCAGATACACCCCGAATGTCTGTAGTGTCTTGTTAATAAAGGAATTATGAAAATCCGGTCGGAGCAGTAAGGAATGTTTAGTGCTGCCATCTATTGCGGTTTTGCCGAAAATCTTCCGCTTCGGAAGTTTGGATGCAACTCGAAGCTCCTCCGCTTCGGTTGCACGTAATGGTTATTAAAAGTAATTTTGGAGCTATTACTAAAATTTGCTTTGTGGCTTATACTAAAGATTTTTAAGTTAGTTATACAAAAAATTCTTTTGTTCAGTTTACAAAAGAAATGCTTGTTTCACTTGCAAAAAGAAAAGTTTGTAATGGTTACTAAAAAATTCTGTGGAATACAAATTTACTAAGAAATTTTTAGTAACCTCTTGAATTTTTTTTTACAGTGTGTGCTGTAACACAAGTTTTAAAATTTTACTTATTTTCAGCTTTCCATAACAAAGGCTTTTTAGGTTAAACTTTATTGTTACATGGATTCGGGATAGATACTGGAGCAATATCCTCAATCTATCTTATGTTATATCTGTGTCACCTTTTTTTTTTTTTTTTTTTTTTTTTTCTTTTTTTTTTTGCCAGAAGGCACACCATCACCATTGGCCTCATCAGTTTATTTACTCTTACAAAGATAAAATAATTATGATTTTTAAAAATTAATGATTAATTTAAAACATCAACATGAATTATTCTTATTTATAATTAGTATAAATTTTAAGTAATTCCACAACTTTAGCATTGCACCAATTAGATATCATTCAGTAGAATTTTTTTGTGTGAGATGACTTCTTTCCAAAATCACAGAATTGAAACCGGAGGTGCACATATGTGTACCTTACAAATTACAACTAATTTAAACATATATTATGATCTAGCTAAAAAATTTAAATGATTTATGTAATACTGAAGAGTTTATAAGCATTCTTAAAAATTATTATGAATAAATATTTATTTTCTAATTATAAAAATGTACTTACTTTTTCGACATTTTATATTTTTCGCCATTGCTCGTTTTTTCCCTCCAAAATCATATGAATTAAGATTGCTAGTGCCATTTTTTTGCTGAAACTAGAAAAAGTTAACGTACACAAATAACATCCACTCGTCTCAGTAAAAAAATTTCAAATATTAAGTGAGATACGCAGTTGAAATCAGAGGTACACAAATGTGCACCTCGGGTCTGAAGAGGTTATATTTCAATAAATCATTTATTTATAAAAAATGGAAAATGCTATTCGATTTCAAATACCTTCAATAGTCAGACATGTTAATTTTAATTCTTTACATTCAAAAATTAATCAGAAAATATGTCAAAATTTCGCGCTGTTGAGCAGTGAATTTGAGAACTACCTTAAGGTATATTTCCAAAGATTAAGTTTACAGAAATTTATTATCGCTTTAGTATTTTAAAAAATGTATTTTGGCTGCCCTACACATCCTAAAAATAATTAAGTTCAGTTCCCACCCGATTCAACCATGTACGTAAAAATGCAAGCCTTATCTCAGCACGGAACGAGTCTGCTGAAAAAATAAAATAAATGTGGTTCAGACTCCGTGTTCGTTGCGTATCTTTATGGTGGGCATGTTACATTTCTGTATTGATGTTGTCAAACTAGCATCGGCTGGTGACGCATATTTATACTTAATATCGCAAGTCCTTCACTTTAAGTAAGGTACCCTGGGGTAATAATGCCAGGCGGGGTAATAACGCCAAGTGCTTATATTTTGCATAATTATGAAATAATCAGGTAAATGACACCCATGTGCTCTGCGCAGAAGGGTTTTGAGTCATATAAATCGCAAAAAACAGTTTCAAGTTAATTTGTTTCATTTTTAGGTCTTATTGTTTTTACAAGCAGCTAAAATTAACGCTTGATCTAAAATTTGCGAGATAAGGTTTTTGATGTGAAGACTATATTTTTTATCTGGAAATACTTTGTTTATTACATAAATTTGTAGTGTATTTCATGTACTTTCAAAATGTTGTAGAAGATTTTGTACATCTTCTCGAGATAATTTGTAGTTTAGGATTTACTGCGCAATAAGTATCCCGGGGTATTAACGCCAGGGATTGGCGTTATTACCCCGGTTGATTCCCAACAGTGGCCGAACTATATCCGAAGGGGGTTTATATATTAATATGGGACAGCCTTATCATCATTGTTGAAATGGTAAGATTAAGGGGGGGGGGGTGCCCAATACTTAAAAATAATCTCTCTATTTTATTTTTTATTATATTATTATTATTTTTTTACTAATGTAAAAAATAATTTTTAACTCTTGTAAATAAATGTATATCAAAATGTTTTCGAGATTCAAATTCGAACATCTTCAAAATCAGGTTTCTATTAAATTTCCACTGGACTGTTCAATTGAATTCGAAATTTCAACTGTCCGCTTTCTCAGAGTTCCGTTTTTCAAAACTTTATAAATTTAACATTTAACCGATGTGACAGAAATTGTAACGTAATTAATGTGAAGCGGTTTGTGAGACCGCAAAATTGAAAGATGAATAGAAGGCGGGAATAACTCATAGGATTGTGTTTTTGTACTAAACTTTTTATACAAGAGTATTATACTTAATATTCACCTATTTAGTCTCTGGTGGTAGTACTAAAATTCCAAATGAAACAAAATTTCGGTAGTGTTTGCAATTAAACTGAAAATTAAGTGTTAAACTAAAAACTTAAAAGAAAAATAGTGGTCTACGAGACCAGTAACATTAGTTAAAGGTTAAAAGGCGATCCATGATTAAAAATTATAGAATACTGTTCTTGCGCTAAACTTTTTGTACGGAATTAATTCTAATTAAATTTAATCTATTCAAATATTTCTAATAATATTACGAGAACTCCAAACGAAAGAGAATTTCAGTTGTAAACTATAGTTAAACTCGAAAATACAAGTTAAACGCTTTTTTTTTGGGGGGGGGGGGATACAGTGTTTAGTCAGATTCCTAACAGCAGTTAAAGGTTAATTTTGTTGCTAATATAGAGATAATGATATACAGTTGGCAAAAAAAGTATTTGTACACTCTAAAATTTTTAATTTTTAACTAAATAAAAACAGATATTTTGTCAAAAATGGTTTTAATACAGTCTGTTTATCGTGCGTTTTAAATTACACAACAGAAAATTTCGATAAAGATGTAAAATAATTTTCTAATAGGAAAAGTTTAAAAATTTCTTGCAAAAAAAGTATTTGTACATTTCTCCATCCTGATATGTACTGTGTTTTATAGTGTTTATGGTTCAAAGGACTACTTTTACAGAAGCTGATAATAATTTTTTGAGTTCATATTATATTTTTCTGACATTTAATCTAATTTGCTCTTGAAATAATTGAGTATAGAACCTAATACTAGAGAGGCACCTCTAGATATATGAAATCCTATGATTGAGCATAATAAAAATTTAAATTAGCAACAAGAATTTGTAAAAGCTATTAAATTACTATTTACAACTATTGGATGTATAGTGAGAAACTATGAATAAATTAAAAGCATCGAAATTCAATGAAAACCAGGACTTCTTAGCAAACTAACAATGAGGGAAAAAAGGAGTGTTGTTAAAAAAGCTTTAAAAAATCCTATGCGTTCGGTTCAAAAATTTGCTGGAGACCTTGCGACATCTTCTCGCATCAGAGTAATACCTCAAACAATAAAAAATATTCTTCTCAATGCAGATTTAAAAGGAAGAACCTCAAGGAAAAATCCATTCATCAGCGAAACAAATAGGCGAAAACGCATACTATTCGCTTTCGCATACAGAAGTAAATCATTGGATTTTTGAAAAACAGTAATTTTTTCTGATGAGGGAGAATTCGAAATTTTCTTACCATCAAGCATTCGAAAAAATTGGCGTAAAAATAAAACTGTTCTAGATCCAAAATGTATACTTCAAACTATCAAGCATGTTGGGGGGAATATTATAATTTTGGGGTGCATAGCTTCTAATGGAGCAGAACATTTAAAATTTATTGACAATGGAAAGACAGGTTTAACATACATTGATGTGTCGCGCCATAATTTATTAAACTGTGCCAAGAAATTATGCATAGAGGAAGCTTTTCACTTTCTGCAGGATAAAGACCAAAGCATACTGCTGTAATCATCAGCACATGCTTACGACAATACTCCAAGACGACTGGTAATTCTTCTAAAATCTCTAGACTTGAATCCAATAGAAAATTTGCAGATGCTATTGGATGCAAAAATCTGAAAAAAAAATATGTATTGGTAAAAAACAGTTTTAAAGAAGCTCTTATTGTGTCATGGAATAACATTAACCAGACCGATACAAAAAAGTTGATGGAATCCATGTCACAACATCTAGAAGTAGTCATAAACGCTAAATGAATTCGCACAAAATATTAATTTGTATCATTTTACTAAATTTTCATTAATTATATTACGTTAATATAGTGTACAAATACTTTTTTTGCATTATATTTTTGTATATTTGTTTATTATAATGTAAAAAATCGATTCGTTTAATTTTGTTTTTGCTTCTATAATATTATAATGCGTTAAATTAATGTATTACAGTATTTTTTGCTTAAATCTTTTGTTTAATTTCATTATAATTTAAAAAAATGAAGTGTACAAATACTTTTTTTGCCAACTGTATAACCATATGAATTATGTATAAAATTGAATAAGAGATCTCTTTGGGATAATATTTTTTAATCAAAAATTTTATTCAATTTATAAAAAATTTATTAAAGCATGCTCTTTAAAACTAGACAATTTAACTGTAGGTTTGGAGAATCCGCATTAGTGTGGAGTTATGGGTTAAAAACTATTTACTAGATTACTATAATAGTATTAACCCTTAACTGCTGTGACAAAAATTGTGGCATAACTTACTGTGAGCGGCCTGTCAGACCGCTTAATCTAACGATGAATAAAATGTTAAATTAACTTTTAGAATATTATTTTTGTATTGAACCTTACATACAGGACTATTATAAATAAAATTCAGCTATTCAAAAGTCTCTAGAGATAGTAATAGGACTCCAAATGAAACAAAAATTTCCCGGTATCTATAATTAAACTAAAAATTGCAAGTTAAACTCTGAAACTTGAAAAACTCAGCGGTATGTGAGACGCTAACAGGAGTTAAGGTTTAACAAAAATATGCATTACATATAACTCTAGTTATTATAAAACTTCACTGTATTAAAATATTACATTATCAATTGTTAAAACCATGCCATGTTTCTTATAATCATATTTAAGCGGGACTTTTTAAACAAAGAGGAACACCGGGTGTTATATTCTGTTGAAGCTCCCCTCACTCCTTTTTCTTTCACTTTCACAAAAAAATCAATATTTTCTATCGCATAGAATGCATACATGGGAATATAAATACTGATTCAAATAATCCGTGCAATGTTTCTAATAATTCTATTTAAATGGTCATTTTTAAGCAAAACGTAGCTTAGAATCTCATATTCTTTTGCCTCCTCCCCCCACCACCACCACACCTTTCTATTTTCTTTCAGAGCCACAAAAAATTGTACATTTTCAATAGCTTAGATTGCAATTTGTCAATTTCTAGAGCTTTAGAGTTTGCATTTTTAGAATTGGGCAATCTACATGCCATTATTCCATCTTATTTTATAGTTTTGTTTGCATGGCGTTATTACCCATATAGGTTGGTATTAACGCCAAATAGCATTGGCCAAGAAAAAACGCCATTACATTTTATGAATACATATCTGTTAAATTATTTTATTTTGTATAGATAGTCAATGAGTTGCTGTATCAGATCGTATGTTTGTTTGAAAAATACAATCTAAAACTAAGCCGTGAAAATTGGTAGAACCTTAACGTGGCGTTATTACCCCAGGGTACCTTAGTTGATATTTTATTGACTTAGCGTGAAATATTATATTGAAGCAGCGGGCCGGTTTTTGTTTTTTGACCCGTCCGGCTGGCACTTTTATTTTGTCTGAAAAAACCCTCTTGGAGGTTCACATCAGTTCGCCGGCTAAGCAGGAGTCCCTGCAGACAGACCTTTATCATACCTATACCAATTTTTCTTATCAAAATATTTACCTATAATTTCTTGTTTCTTAAGTGCATTTATTTAACGAATAGTAAAATATTCTAGCATTTGTTTTGTAGACAAAAGATGAAATGCTTAGGCTCCAAATAAGATAAAACAACTTAAATTCAGAAAAAAATGTCGGATTTTTTTAAAAATGCAGGTTTTAAGGATCCTGCAGGAATAAACGCACGCAGGCTAATGCTAAATATATGAGAGGTTATTTTCTAATATCTCGTTTGCATTTCGACTTATATATATATATATATATATATACATATTTTTTTGCCTTGGTTATCTGAGATACATCTGTATATGCTACGATTTTAGTTTTTCGATATTTATTTTAGATATTTTTCTAAATTTACTTTCATTTTCGAGACCAGTTCCAAAAATAAAAGTGTCATTCTAAAAAAATATCTGCAAGCAAAATCGAAAAAGTAAAAAAAAAAAAGGAGCGATGTAGAGATGGACCTCAACTATCTAATGCAAAATAAATAAATAAAAATAAAAATAAGTCAATAAATAAATGTTGAAATGCAAACAAGATATTAGAAAATATCTTCCCCTCCTATAGGTTTAGCATTAGGTCGCGAGTGTCTTCGTATGCAGGTTTTTTGTTCAACAAATCCAAAACTTTCTAAAAAATTTTCTTTTTTAAACGCAAAAATATAAAATTTGCATAGCTGACTTGTAACCGTTTCCCTGTCTTGCCCGTACAACGTACGTGCAACGTGTTTTTGCCAATCATGATTTACCCATACCACATACGGACATCCGTACTCTAATCATGATTTATTATTATCACCAGCAAAATTTTATTGTAAAATTTATATTATTTAATCCGAGTATTTTTCGGTTTCAATTAAGCAAAAATTTCTGTTTTTAGAAACCGGTGATAAAAGATTGAAACTTTTGAACATGAAAAAAACAAGACATTATTTCAAAGTTTTTTTCAAAAATATTGATCAGTTAATTGGTTAAAGCGATTTCGAAACAAATGCCGTTTTCTATTTTTTTGGTAAATAAATTAATTATTGAGTTATAAACGATTTTTGTCAGGTAACAACAGGATTTTCTTCTTCCCCTCATTGTCGCGTCCTTAAATGCGGTTGAAAGTGATAGTATTTTCTGAAAGATCTTTTGTTGCCTTCACCAAAATATGGAAAACGTTACTTGATAACGCAGTTTCCGAATAAGAACACTTGATAACGTAGTGCGTTAAAAAATAATATGCGTTAATAAAACTTAAAACAAAAATGTATTTAGAAATGTGTTGGAAAACAGTTTTTTTGGATTTGAGAAAAGCCTGATAAATATAAAATTCGTTGTCTGTCTAATGGTTGGTGTATTTTATTTCGATTTCTTCTATCCTCATTTTGAAAAGTTCTGATGAGTTAGTCAAACAAAATTTATAAATTATAATTAATTAATAACATGAAAAAGGTAAACAATTCGCGTGTAAATAAACGCATGAAAAATAGAAAAATAATGAAAGAAAAATAGAAAAATAATAAATAGAAAAGCTGTGAAACTTAAATTTTATAAAGTTTTGTGACATTTCAAACACATGTTTGGGTTCCTAAAAGCTTGCATTTTAATGTGGTATAAGGCAATGTTTGCGAAAACCTGAGAATTTTTGAAATACATGGATTTCAAACACTCTAACTAGGGAACTGCAAGAAGTGTAAGTCACCGATTTTCATGAAAGTGGTATCGTTGGAAAGATCTCACCGAGAACAGTAAAAACTCAATGGAACTACAAATGGAACTACTCAAATGGAACTACGTCGCAAATGAGCCGTTATCGAGATATCCGACAACTTATGTCACTTAACTAGTGCATACTTAATGGGGGACCGTAAAAAATTTTAGTCTAGATTTTAATGAAAGTGGTATCGTTTAAAAGATATCATCATGAGGGAGAAAACACTCAATAGAACTAACTACCCGTCGGAAATGAGCCGTTTTCGAAATATCCGATAATTTATGTTACGTAGCTAGTACCTACTGTTCTGGTGCACACTTAATGGGGGACCGCAAAAAATTGCTTTCTCGATTTTGATGAAAATGGTGTCGTTGCATTGTGAGAAGTAAAAACTCAATGGAACTAACCATTTGAAATGAGCCGTTTTCGAAATATCCGACAATTTATGTCACTTAATGCAGTTTCCCAGCTGTGTGCATTAGAAATGTGACACAAATTGTCGGATATCTCGAAAACGTCTCATTTCCGACGGGTGATTCCATTGAATTTTTTTTATCCTGACGATGACATCTTTTCAACGACACCACTTTAGTTAAAATCGAGACTAAAATTTTTTGCTGTCCCTAATTAAGTATGCACTAGTTACGTGACATATATTGTCGAATATCTCGATAGCGACTTATTTGCGACGGGTAATTCCATTGAGTTTTTTCCTGCCCTCGATGAGATCTTTTCAACGATACCACTTTCGTCAAAATCGGTGACTTACACTTCTTGCAGTTCCCTAGTAAGTGGCTCTCACATAATTTTCCGCTCCTGGAAAACATAACAAATTGTCTGTAGACAAAAATATTTTTTAAAGAATATTATATTATAAGAATTTTCTAAAATAAGTAATGTAAAAAATTATTTTAAATTAAACTATGAAATCAAATTCAATGTACACGTATCCTAGATTATATAAGTATTTACATAAAAATGCTAAAAAACGCAAAGACTTTCTGGGGGTTAAATCTGTTCTAATAGATGAAACACGGTAAAAACGCACCGGTAAAAGAGCGCCGGAAAAAAAAACGCACTGGAAAAAAGCGCACGTTTTTACAAATCACATATTTAGATAACTCTGATAATAATACACATGGTTAATCTTAGAATATAAACACTAAATTGAGATTTTTTTAAAATTTGAAACTCCCTACTTTATCAGACTGAGAAGGGGGGGGCTTTAAAAGTTATCTCAAAAACTGTCAGGGGCTTTAAAAGTTATCTCAAAAACTGTCACTGACTCAATAAAAAAAAATTGAGAGGTACAGAGAATTAGAATATAAACACTTGGTACTTAAATGTATTTTTTTAATTCAGACTCCATTGTTCTTCTGTGATGTGTGTGTGTGTGGGGGGGGGGAAGAGTTGTCTACAATGGAACAATGTGAGCAGCTTCTTGGATTACCTAGTTGCGTGGCAACTTAACATCCAGTATAGAGGTAAGTCTTATTGCTGAGGCGTTAGGGAGCCGTTAAAAAGAAAACTGTTTAAATGCGGCAGGTGGCCACAAGTTAAAAATTATCTATTAATAATTAAAAAAAAAAGGAGAAAAGTAAAAAGTAAAAAAGTACATGAGTAAACATGCAGTATATCAAGTTAAAAAGAAAAACAAAAAGAAAAAGAAAAAAAGAGAAAATTCCATTATATCCAAAAGGCCATGGCCAGGCGATAAAGCTACCAGGGAAAACCCCAACCGTAAAACAAAAGACTCTTTTCAGAGACCATACATTTTTTTTTATATAACATAGAAGTAATGCTAATAATAGCAGAATAACTAATAATTTTTTTAAATTTTTTTTTTTAATTTTTAATAAAACAGAACAAGACAAAAACAAACAAAGAATTTAAGTTTATTAAAGAAGAGAGGAAAACTCAACTTTCATCGTTTAATAAAAGCGTAAATTTAGGGCGTTTTCTGTTAATAGGGTCCGAAACCTCGTAGTCTGGTAATTCCGCAACAATTTGGTTGGGAAGGTTATAACCAGACTTATAGAAATTGTCTACAAACTCCGAATCTATCTCTTATATAAGGGTGGACATAAAAAAACTTTGCCGATATATGGAGCTCTAGAGGCCAGTTCGTTCTTCCGATCGAGGTTAAATTTCAGATATAGCTATTCAGAGGTATGAGCTCGAGATTCTGTAAACGGCAACAAAATGGTGCTCACGGTTACGATTATAGTTACAGAAACTCGACATTTTCCAATGACAACACCCATTTTTTTTCATCGCAAAATACTCAGCGCATGCAAAAACCCTAAAGAGCGTTGAAACGTTATGGTTATTGCAATAAACGGACGTGTTATGCTCACACAAAAGCAGCTCTACGAACGGCCCCCAAAAACACGACCAAGGCGCACGAAGAAAATTTGAATATGCCAGAGACAAAATACCATTGACGGAACGTCTTTTACCCGATAGCCATCGAAGAAGAGGGATAAAAAGTAGGGTGGGAATGTTAGTTCTTCAGTCGGAGCTCGCAGATGGCAACAAAATGACTTCGTTCGTGGTGAGTTGGTAAAAATATGATCAAAATGAGATGATTGCTGCGAAAACCTGGCGCGTTTACCATCGCCAAATACGTGGCCTATACATCTCACAAGCTCTTCGTGAGTTAGTAATGAGATTCAAAGAAATTGGCTGCACCTGTGATAGTCCGCGATCCGGAGGACTAATTGTTCCTGAGGATACTGTTATGGAAGTACATCACATAGTAACTAGAGGACGCATGCAAACTACAAAAGGTGCATCTCGTGTATTTGATATACCAAAATCAATGGTCTTAAAGTTACTGCGCTCTGTAATCCGCACGTTTCCTTGCCGATACCAGCACGCCCAGATGTTGGAAGTGAGAGACTATCAACAACATATAGACTTTGTTAATAAATTTCTTATCCAATATGATGGAGATAACGATCGGCCTCTTCGCATATTTTGAACGGACGAGGCACATTTCACCTTAACTGGTAACGTCAATGGCCTCCGCGATCCCCCGACCTCACTCGTATGGATTTCAGATTCTGGGGATATGTAAAATCTAGAGTGCACATGTGCAATCCGCAAATTTTGCCGGATTTGAAAGATTCTATCAACGTGAGATTGCAAACATCCCTCAGTCGATGTAACGTTCGGTTGTATTGTCCACAGTCGCCACCATGCAATGTGCAATTGCCTGTGATGTCACCCATATGGAAAATGTGTAATCAAAATAAAAGTTTTCTTTTCTCCTAACTGTGTTGTAATCAGAGATTAGTGTACCGACTCTGTATCACACTCAAATTTACTTCTTGGTAATGAAAATTATGTTTTTTATGTGGGGGGGGGGGGTCGCAGAACAGTTTTGTGCATATCGTGTGCGTTTCTTGCTATACACGTACGGTTCCAACGCTCTTTAGGGTCTTCGCATGCGTTGAGCATTTTGCGATGAGAAAAAAAAATGGGTGTTGCCATTGGAAAATTTTGAGTTTCTGTAACTAAAACCGTAACCATGAGCGCCATTTTGTTGCCGTTCACAGAATCTCGAGCTCATATCTCTGAATATCTATATCTGAAATTACACCTCGATCGGTTGAACGGACTGGCCGCCAGAGTTCCGTATATCGGCAAAGTTTTTTTATGACCACCCTGTATTTTAAAAATATTATTTATAATTTGATTATTCATAGTTTTAATTATACATAATAATTTATATATTACATAATAATAATAATAATAATAATTATTATTATTATTATGAAATTACATATTAGCATTTTATAATATTTTGTATTATCTATACTAATAAAATAACAAATCGCTCTGTCTGCGTGTGTGTGTGTGTGTGTGTGTGTGTGTGTGTGTCTGCGATGGCTAGCAAAATCTATGGGACGTACGAAGCTCAAAATTTTTATGAGAGTAGCCCAATATCTCTCCTGATGCACCTGAGCTTCAGAATTTCGAAATTCTATTTATTAACTGAGTAATTAATTAAATTCCAAAGATCACTCTCATAAAAAATCGCCTTTTTTCTTCTTTTTTTCTCTTCATTCAGTTATGGTTGGTTGGTTGCATAAAATTTTCGCATAAATAATTAAAAAAGCTGGGAATAGACCTTTAAAATTCATAGACTGGCAAACTGTCAGTTTAAATGATGATTTTTTATCACAGCGGTTGTAAACCATGGAGGAAAAAGATAGGTGGTGGTGAAGTGAACCGAAAAAAGGGTTGCAATATTAAATCATTTATCGCTCAAATTTTAATGTCCCAAACAAAAGCATGTGGAAGTGATTTTGTATTAATAAGACGAATTGAAAGAAATGAATTACAGCCGAAGCGTATTTTATGAAGAAATAGTAATTTTTTAAAATGGTCTTTTTTCTATTATATTATTTATTTTTAAAAAAATGTTTGCTTTTAAAATAATTGAAATTGATAAATTCGAAATAATTAAATGTCAAAATAAAATAAAATAAAATATTGAAAACATTTGATTTGAACTAAAAATTGTATTACTAAAAGGTTTCTTTTTTTTCAGAACTTTTTAATACTTTATAACGTAGATGAAAATATGGTTTTAATATAACAACATATTAATAACTCTATATCAATATATAAAATATATTTATGAAAACATTCTTTTAAAATCATGCGCGAAAACTTAAATAACAAATATTAGTCTAAAATCTAGATTTCAGAGTGCAGACGATTTTAAGACATTAATGAAAGAATGCTAACTTTTCAAGCAAAATCTTAAATGATGCTTCTATATTGATATTTCAAAGTGACGGCTAGGTTACATTTATGTTATATTTAAGTTACGGTAGGGTAATTTTAAGTCGCAGTTAGGTTACAGACAGATTATGGTTATGGTACAAAAGTTTACGGTTAGGAATTTGTCCACAGAGTCAACATTACGCATGCTTTGATTAAAAATATACACTTTTGTTAAATGGCTCTGAAATTATAATACTATATACCAATCTTTTATCATCGCGTATCGATTCATTCAAGGTATAGTCGGATTTAAGAATGATATAATTAGTTTGAAATTCAAAATATTTCACTTGGGATTTCTATGTGAAAAAAATAATTAGTTACGTGATTTAACAGTGATTTTTACGGGTAAATATCAACACTTTAACACGAAACTAACGCAATCGTTGGATACATGTTCCCTCCCGTGTTTCTCATTGCTCATTTTAAGTATTTTTAGAGCTTAATATTAGTTGTTGTTTTTAAAACCGATTTTTCACAAAGTCAGCTGCAACGTATTTCAGACAATGCATTTCTGCATGCTTCCAGTTATTGATAAAATCATACAAATTTCAAGTTCGTTTAATATTGTTAATACGGACCCGGGCAACGCCGGGCGGGTCAGCTAGTATTTCTATAATACTTAATATAATATATAATAATTAATATATTACTGTAATATAATAATAACAAATAATATATTAATAATACATAACTATCAATTAAATATCAAATTAAATATAAACAAAAATGAAAATAAATGTATAAATAAATATAATTAATTATTAAAAATTATACTCATTAACAATAATTTATTTAAAAAATGATAACATTTTATTAAATCATAGTAAATAGATTAAAATAAATAAAATTATATATTAAAAATTATACTCATTAACAAGAATTTATTTTTAAAATGATAATATTTTATTATCCGACATTACAGACACAAATGCCTTGTACCCCTAGGAAACTCGCTACGTGTACTCAAGGGTACGCGTACACCTGTTTGGGAACTGCTGGCCTACGAGATTGATATAAATGAGACATTTGTTACAATTTTAGTTCTTATCAATTATTTTTCAACAAATTCAATATTTATAAATTCTTTGTCACTTTTCCTAGGTCACATTTTTGCGCTCTTGTTTTTCCGGCCACTTTTTTCCAAGATTCTAGAAAATATCCCGACAAAATGTTATTGTCTAGAGCCGTGATAGATTAGGAGTTTGTAGACCCCGCTCACCTCCCACAGAAGAACAAGGGAGAATGAATTTTAAAAATATCTGAGTTTATATGAGTTAATAAAATATTATCATTATTTAAATAACTTTTTGTTAATGATTATAAGTTTTAAAATTTAATTGTATTTATTTATACTTTTATTTTTATTTTTATTTATATTGAATTTTACATTTAATTTATATTTATGGATTATTGATTTAATATTTATTTATTATAAATTATTTATCGCTTATTTTTATTAGTTATTATTATTATTTTATTTATAATTTTTTATTATTATTATATTATATTATATATTATATAAATATAAAATAAAATATTAATATGTAATTTTATAATAATAATAATAATAATTATATAATATATCCATTATTACATATAATTAAAATCATAAATAATATTTAAAAATAAATAAATATAAGAGATATAGATTCGGAGTTTGTACCCCCCCCCCCCCCTACTACACACACACACGACAGAAAAAGAAAGGAGACTGAATAAATAAAAAATCATTTAAGTAGCTAGGGTTTATATTCCAATTCTCAGTACCCTACAAAATTTTTTCATAGAGGCAATGACAGGTTGAGATAACTTTTAAAGCCGCTCCCCTCCTCTCTCCCTCCGTATCTAAATCTCGAGAGAGGAAGGACGCTCAAATCTCAAAAAATCATCTCAATCTAGTGTTTATACTCTAAGATTAACCATGTGTATTATTATTAGACTTATCTAAATATGGGATTCATAAAAAGCTGCGTTTTTTTTTTTTCGGGTACGCTTTTTTCCGTGGGCTTTTTCCGCCTAATCCTAATAGATGGATGCGTAATATGTGAGTGCTAAAGTGTTATTTAAAATGAAAGTTCCAATGCTTCTGGAAATTTTCTGTTCCTTTGAACTTTTTTTATTTAGTATCTAATACTGGAAATCAACGGGTCAGATGTTATAAGCAAATGTTACTACAAGTCTTCGTTACATGCTCTTCCATTTATTTTTCTCGTATGGGAATCCCAGTACTTTCGAAACTCTTTACTAAGAACTCAGTTAGCTTCTTCCAATAATTGTAAAATTGAAAAATCAAAACGTATAATTACACATTTTCCATAAATCATTATTTTATATAGTAGGCATATAATATCACCCATATTTTGAGATAAATTGCTTAGCTGTTTTCTTTGCAAAATTGCACTTCTTTTAACAATTTTATGAATCTTACTCATTTGCGAAGATTTTGTAACTCAAATGGAACTCAGTGTTGAACATGGTGTATCTAAAATTGCAGTAATAACTTTTCCATCAATCACGGGTAAATAATCTTGTGATCAATGACCAAATTTGCATAATAGGCTTCACATTTCTTTTTCTTTTTCCAGTCGTTGATACAATTTTAAAGTATTTTAACTCAGAAATTCGGATCTAACAGGTCAACAAGATCTGGTAGAAAATGTTATTAGGTTTTGACAACTATTTTTCTACTAGAGTACTTTGGAATTCTTTTTGCACAAAACAATTGCGTAAAAGATCTATTGAATATTATTCATCAATTGCTGGGGCTACAACCCTAACTGTTCAATGACACGATTTCTCTTAAATAAAAGCACTATTTAAACTCTTTACAAACAGAAACTGATTTCTGTTTGTTCAAAAAATTTCAAGCAAAAAAAGTTAAGAAAAACAGTAAGAAAACAAAAAAAAAGAAAATATTATTTTTTTTTTATAAAACAGAAATAAACAAAAAAATTAATTAAAGCTAAGTTTAAAGAACTAAAATCTCGTCTATAACAACTCTGCATTGAAATAAGTCGTAGTATTTTATAGTAAAATGTTGTAATTTTGCAAAACAATTTTAAACAAATTAATTTTATTAATATGTGAACATCACATATGTTGTCAGTTAAAAATTAAATAAATATGGAATTTTCCATAAAAATAATTTGGATATAAATAAAAACTGGATATATAATAAAATTAATGTCTGTTAAGGTTTTTCAATCTTATACTTTTCTTTTAAGTTTAGTTTAGTTATCCACAGCATATCTCTATATTTCTATTTGAAACCAAAAAGTACGGAGGTGTTTGTAAAAACCATTAAGACACCTTTGGTATTATTTATTATGCTCATATGAACCTAAATCTAACAAAAAACATATATAGAGCCTTATACCCTCATGATAATCCTATGTTCGCAACCGCCTATACTCTGATCCACTGTGCGCCTGTGCGCCTTTTCATACATTTTTCGTACTCTGATTGAGGTACTATTTTGAACTCCCTTAGCGAATTTTCTTTTATGTACGGAATTGATTCAAAACATCTTCCACGAAGCTCTTATTTTAGCCTCAGAAACAGAAAAAATTCATAAGGGACCATATCAGGAAAGTACGACGTTTGTTCGGTGACATTCGTTTCGCATTTGGCGCAAAACACTTGCCCAAAGATAGCTTCATGCGATGGAGCATTATCGTGGTGCAAAATTTTTACAAAATATTAGAGGAGTTTAATATATTCGACACACAAACTTTCGTTTGGAACATAAAATTTAAGGCAAACTCTATATTCAATAAATTTTTCTATTATAAAAAAAATCGCAGAGTTCTCAAAATTATAACAAAAAACAGCTATTGCAACACACTAAGTTTGGCTAGCTCTCAGACTCTGCGTTATAATTTGGTACAATGGTACCAACCTATAGAAAATAGTGGTGTGGCATCTATTATGCGAGCCTTTTAAATAATAAATTCCGGGTGATTTTTACACCAGAATGCATATGTAAAAAGAAAGATCGGGGCTTACCTAAAAATGTAAGTGATGATGAGTCTGTATGTATAGCATCAACAAAATCAGCGTCTGTTGGATCAATACGGACTGATGGTGGCATGTTCTGGAAATATGGTTGGGCTGGATCCAATGCTGAAAATAGTATTATTTTACTTAGTAAAGTTAAGTTAATATTAATAACAAATGCAATCATAAGTAATTTCAGCTACAGATATTTATTATATACATATAACCATTATAAATCAATGCAAATTATCATCAGCAATAGTGAAGATACAAATTATAAATGATTTTTTATGCAAATTAAAAATGGTGTATAAGCCTTTATAAAATTTCTTGAAACTGGCGAACATAACAAGAGAGAGAAGGGATTAAAAGTATAGTAAACTTTGGAAAAATGGAAATGATTGTGGAACTAAGAGAAAATACCCAGGAACAAATCACACTGAATTCCATAAATAACACGTACAGTTTCATCCTTGCACACTATAAAACTGGAGTGATAGGCATTTTCACTCTTTTTAGATTGGACTTTATACAAATACACTCCTTAAAGAGTGGAATTCCCAACTCTATAAAAAGGAGTGAAATGTTCACTCCGTTGTCGAGAGTGAAATATCTCATTCCATGGTCGAGAGTGAAAAATCTCACTCCGTTAACGACAGTGAAAGCCCGGCATTATACACTGGAAGAAAATATCCGTTAAACTTTGAATATATGGAGTAAAACAATGAAAAGTACGAAAATATGTCAACTCTTAATTTTCAAAAACTCCGTTCAATAATATAACCTATAAAATTACGTCTTTTTGCTATTAAAACGCACTCGTTTTCAAAATAAAGTGTCACTCCTTCGAAAGAGTCAACGGTCACTCCGGAGAACAAGTGACTTAGATATGTATTCCTCATCAGCCAATCAGAAAGCTTCTTGTCGCTTATGATGATAAAAATGTGTCCGCCATTTTAGAATTAACCATTAACCTTTCGTTTCCTCGGTCCACATATTTGGACCTCCATTCCTATCATTTATATTAATAATATTGAAACGTAATTTAAATTTCGATCTTGGAATGATGTGCTCCGATATCTTATGATTCAAAATAATCCACATAGATTAAATTTCTTGTTCTGGAGTCAATATGGAGAAAAATTAATTCAATAAAAAGCAATAATACTCAATTAATACTCAGTGACGAAAAGGTTACACTTCACATATCTTATTTATCAAACAAAGGATTATTATTCATAAAACAAAAGATAATATTTAAAAAAAAAAAAAAAAAAAAAAAAAAAAAAAAAAAAAAAAAAAACGGTAAGTCAATTTTAATTTTAACTTTTTATTTTCCGAAAGTAAGTTCTTGAATGTTGAGATAAAAGTTTTACTTTATACAGGAAGCTATCTACTATCGTTATGTGCTCGGAGAAAAAAAAATCGCTGACGTAAAGATTGGTACTTTACACTTAATTCATAACAGAAGATAAACATCAGTTTATGATTACTTTATATTACTGTTTTACGGTTTTCTCATACAATACTTTTTTCCGAAGTTAGATACATAATGCAATTATTATGTTATTACGATATGGCTTCAGACTGAATATTAGTGTTTATTAAGAAAATATTTTCTTACATAATACCGTTTTAAGATTTTTGAAAGATTTTTTTTTTTAAATTACTAATAATATTTTAAATTATTTGAAATTCCAAATCTTCATACTAATCTTTTCAGATTTTGCCAAATTTCTAAAATAGGAATTTTTCATTATATATGTCAAAATTTTTGAGAAATTGTTGAATTTATTAATCAATTTATTTCTGCTATTGTAGTATGTTGCTGGTTAATAATACAATTATAAAACACTATTTATTATTATTAATCCTTTTCAAATTGGTATATTTATTTTTTTAAACTGTATGTAAGTATTTTTTTTTTTTTTTTTTTTTTTTTTTTTTTTTTTGCTATTTATGATTTTAATCAAACATTTAATTATAGATTTTCTGAAATAACTTATTAAATGTCCCTCTATTGTAAACTTTCCCCCCATTTATGACGCATGTTATGGTTAACACCGAAAAATAAAACATGTTATTTAAGCATTGAAATAAAGTGCTTTTTATGCCTGATGTTTACAGATAAAACTGCTTTAGTAATTTTAAAAGTTTGCAGCATCACTTATGTTAGATGAAATTATTTATTAGAGATAAATAACTCATTAAAATTGTTTTTCCAACAGTAAGAACAGTACATATGTAGTCATTTCTTTTATTTTATACTTTCTTCATTTTTTATTCCTACATGAGTATATTCCTATAAAACTTTAACTCACATTCATAGAATACTATAGGGTAGATGTAGCAGTAATGTAAACCCCTGAATCAGTGGCATAGCATTTTGTTTGGGGGGGGGGGGGCTGAAGATCGAATATACCGAATGTTGATTTGAAATTACCGAATGATTGTGATTATTTTTTTCTATTCTTGTACATTTATGCTTATTAAATTTTAGAATGAGCATCGTGAAAATAAATGTATAGGATAAATGTAGGGAAGCTCGACCTTTTCAAGAGAAGGGACACTTAACAAAAATGCCTGGGTATCGAGGACCACATCAATAACACGAAGAGAATTCTACTTTAAGGAGGTGATCTGTGGCCTATAATGAGATAAAAAAATTGGGTCTCGAAGTGGAGGGGTGGGGGTTCTCTAGATTTACTTACCCAGCCAAAATATCCAATTTAGCTGGTAAGGATATATCAACAATTTTTACGCTTGTTGAAACCTTGCGATAACAGATATCGCAAGGTTTATTTTCAAGATATAATAATAATCCTTCACTTTTCGGGAGACTAAAATTTGTTTCGTTGAAAGTGCTTGAAAAAAAAAAAAATAAAAAAAAAAACATAAGTGCTGAATAAAAAATGTGAGCTTTATAAACAGAGTCAAGAGAGGGCTGATTAACAAGATTTTCCTGATCAATGAAATTCCTGATTTTTCCGCGCCCGATCAATGAAATTTAATTTTTCCACTCCTAAAAAAATGATTTGCGCTTTTTTTAAAAGCCGATCAAAAAATTCGCGATTTATTCCGCGCCTGATCGAGATAATTCACAATTTTTTCGCACTCGATCGATGAAATTCGCGATTTTTACGAAGCCGATGCATGAAATTCGCAATTTTTTTTTACCTCTAATCAAGGAAATTCCCGAATTTTCCTAGCTTGATCGATGAAATTCACGATTTTTCCAAGCCTCATCTTCGAAATTCACGATTTTCCCGGATGTGATCGACGAAATTTGTGATTTTTCCTCAATTGATCGGCAAAAACTGCGATTTTTCTTCGCGCAATCGACAAAATTCGCGATTTTTCTGTGCACAGTCGAAGAAATTAGTGCCTTTTCCCATCCTTGATCGATGAAATACGCATTTTTCAGCATACGAACAATGAAATTCTTTATTCTTAACTGACTGACGATATCTGCATTTTTTCACGCCGCAAATTGATGAAATCCGCGATTTTTTCTCACGATAAAATTCCAAAAGGCATAATTTTTCAGTAGCCGCTCGAAGAAATTTTCAATTTTCCCCGCATCATCGACAAAATCTGCAGGTTTTTTCATGTACTATCAACGAAATTAGCGATATTTTGTTCCAAATTGACAAAATTCGTGAGTTTTTCTTACCCGATCGACCATATTCGCAATTTTTTCGTTCCCGATCAAAGAAATCGTCAAATTTTACGTGCCATATCAGCGAAATTCGCGATTGTTTCGTTCCCGATAGACTAATTCGCGCTTTTTACGAAGTTGATCAACAATATTCGCAATTTTTCCGTGCCCAATCGACGAAATTAGGGCATTTTCCCGTTCTTGATCGATGAAATACACATTTTTCCACGCACAAACAATGAAATTTGCGATTCTTAACTGATTGACGAAATCTTTATCCCCCCCCCCCCCCGTCAACTGCCCTTAAATATCCGTGATGTTTTCTCGTGATAACTGACGAAACTCACAGTTGTTCTGCAGCCGCTCAAATAATTTTTCAATTTTTGCGCATCATCGTCAAAATCTACGATTTTTTCATGTCCTATCAACAAAATTCACAAGTTTTTCGTATTCGATCACCCGACATCACTCTTTTTACAAAACTGATCGACCATATTCAGGCTAATTTTTCCCTGATCGTTGAAATTGGCAATTTTTGCGTTCCATATCAACGAAATTCGCGATTTTTTTCTTTCCCGATTGACCATATTCGCAATTTTTCTGTTCCCGTTCGACAAAATTCGCGATTTTTTCAGTGCCTGATCGACAAAATTGGTGATTTTTCCGTGGCTTATTAACAAAATACGCGATTTTTTCGTTCCAGATCAACAAAATACGCGATATTTTCGTTCCAGATCAACAAAATTTGCGATTTTTTTCGTGCTCGATTGACAAAATTCGTGAGTTTTTGGAGACATACAGATAAAATTCGAGATTTTTCGAAGATCATTAGACTTAACTCGCGATTTTTCCATGTCCGATAGACGATATTTTTGATTTTCCCGCGCCCAGTCAACGAAATTTGCGATTTTTTTTGCGCAGTAAACAGACAAACAGGTGACTTTTCCGCAACTTATGAACAAAATTTGCAATTTTTTCACCCATCATAAAAAAATTTAATTTTTTTTTTCTTGCCCGATCAACGGAATCTGAGATTTTTCGCGTTCAATCGACAAAATTCGCGATTTTTCAGTGCTTGATTGATAAAATTCGCGATTTTTTCGTGCCCGATAGGCGAAATTTGCTATTTTTTCGCACTCGAACACCGGAATTCGGGATTTTTAAGTGTCTGGGGAAATTTTCAATTTTCCTATCGCAAACTAAAGAAATTTTCGATTTTTTCCTGCGACCTATGCACAAAAATTGCAACTTTTTCTAGATATACACTGACGAAATTTACGGGCCGTACGTTAACCCATCTCGGGCCGCAGGTTGTGCACCTTTAATTTAAAAACATTTATTTTATTTTTTTTCCTTTCACAAACTTCAGTCACAAGATCGGAAAAGAAGATTCTGGGGTGTGGGGTTGTTCGTTATCGTTACGGCTCTGAAAGCAAGACAAAGATTTGTTTCCGTCTTGTTGCATTTTTACGAGAGAATGCCGGAAAGGGGTAATCGACACGGAATGAATAATAATAATAATAATAACAACATAATGTAAATAGTATAACGCTAATAATTAAGAAAATACTTAGTAGTTTTAAATATGTTTTATGTTTAATAATAAATTTTTAAATATATTTTTAAAAATTCTTAGAAGGAAAAAATACAAGTGAAATAATGCAATTTTTCAACGAAAGTGAAATTACCGAATGTAATGAGCATTCCGAAACTATTTAATAGTTTTAAATATTGACAATTTTTGCCCATCAGTTTCGTAATAAATTTTTTAATAAATTTTTAAAAATTCTTAGAAGGGAAAAATACATGCAAAATGATGCAATTTTTGAACGAAAGGGAAATTACCGAACATAATGAAATTTTAGAGTGTAGGGTATGAGTAGTCTGAAAAATTTTTGATAGTTTTAAATATGTTTTGACATTGTTTTATGTTTTGTAATATTTTTTTTTTTTATCTATTTTAGAAAATTCTTAGAAAGAAAAAAATACCACCGAAATGATGCAATTTTTGAACGAAAATGAAATTGTCCAATGTATTGAGTATTCCGAATGTAATGTATGATTATTCCGAAAATATTTTATAGTTATAAATATTGACGATTTTTGTCCATCAGTTTTGACACTGTTTTAAGTTTTGTAATAATTTTGTAATATATTTTTTAAATTTTTTAGAAAGTTAAAATCCAGCACGAAATGATGCAATTTTGAAATGTTTTGTAAAAACTTTATTAATATATTTTTTAAATTTCTTAGAAGAGGAAAATACAGCAAGAAATAATGCAGTTTTTGAGCGAAAGTGAATTTACCGAATGTTATGAGTATACCGAATGTGGGTCGGTGTCGCACCCCCCTACACCCCCCCCCCCCCTGTAGCTACGTCCCTGCCCTGAATGTTTTTGGTTTGTAAAAAAAATAACCAATAAAAATTTAGCTTTTATTTATTTTATTTTTTTTTTTGTAACTCACCCTTGCATATTTTATAATTTAGCACTATTGTTGACACTCTTAATTAAACCAATCAGGAAGCAGAAAATAATGTTTTTAAGTTCCACTGTTTTTCATTGAAAATCTTGATAAACACACTAAGAGCTGGCTTCATTTAATAAATTGATGAATCAACATATATAATAATTTTTTAATAAATTTATTCCTTATTTTCTTGCAAAATTTTCAAATTATTTTGTTTTTGTAGTTGAAGAAAACTTTGAATTTCATATACTTAATGACATTTATAAAACTTCATTCATTTTTGAGGTTTTGAGAGGAGTGTCCATTACTGGAATATTTAAGTAGTCATTTTCCAGTAATGTACACCTCGTATAGGCATTGTTAAAAATGCAATTTCGGTTATGTTTATGGTGCATAAAATATTTTGAGTTAATTAAAAACTTAAATAATCAACTTTAATTTTTAAATTGTACTTACCAAAATATAATGACACCAAAATTTTTATAAATAGTTGCTTTTAAGTTATATTAATGTGATTAATAAAATTTCAATATCTTATTCATTTTATTATTATCTTTTTAATTAATCTAACTATGTTTTGACTATTCTATAATCTGGCAATCAAATCATAGATGAAGCCGAAAATATTGTTTAAGAGCACAGTCAAAGAGGGGCTTATAGGGCTTAATCGTTCACCATTTAAATAAAAATCACTTAAGTTACAGAAGTCGTTAAAAACATATTTTCTCTCTTAAATATTTGTTTATTTTTACTTTATTAATTTTGGCTGCAGATATATTTTTTAGAATAACACTTTCATTTTTGATACGGGTTTTGAAAGTGAAAGAAACTTTAAAAAATATCTGCGACCAAAATCGAAAAAGTAAAAAAGATGCGATATAGAGACGAACTTCAGCTATTCAATGCAAAATAAATAAATAAATGAATAAAATGTCGTAATGCAAACGAGATATTAAAAATCCCTCCCCATAGGATTAGCATTAGCTCGGGAGTGTCTTCGTCGGCAGGGACAGATGCCATTATGGGGATGTCCATTACATGCATATCTACTCTATATACGGGAATAAAAAATTGAAATTAAATATGATTTACCATGTCGTTTTATAAATACGGGTTGTATTGATATGTGCTTTTCAGAAATAAAATTTTAATTACACATAAAAAAACATAGAAAACGTGCATTATGATTTAAATAATATGTAAAACTTAATGGGTATGTGAAAAAAAAAATATTGACTGTTTAAGATTTTAAAATTGTATAATAATTTGTACACTGTAAAAAAAAAAAGGGTCGATCTACTAAAAACATTTTAGTGATCCTTGTAATTACTAAAATTTTTTTAGTAATCTTACTCGGTTACAAGGAATCTGTAAGAATTACTAGAAAAAATCTAGCAACGAATAGAGTTAATAGTTTTACATTTTTAATAGCTATTACTAAAACTCACTCGGTGTGGCCGTGATAACCTAGTGGTCATAGTAGGGTCATTCCATGTAAAATGAGCAAAAATCCAAAAAAAGCCGTGGCTCCACAGGAGCCGATTTTAATAAAATTTTATACACATGTTCAATTTATATTCAAATGAAGCTCGTCAAAATATCTCGATGAAAAATAACTTTTTTTAGCTCTTTTGGACCTTTAAAAAACTTGTGATTTAGAACGGCATGCGCACAATCGCCCAAAGTTGCAAGTTTGAAGTTCTGTTTCTTGGAAACTATTAAACAAAAATGATTTTTTTTACAATATTGTAATCTCTGAAAAGCAATCTTTATATTTATTGAGTAAAAATAATCTTATAATATCATAATTAATCTTAAATTCGTTGTAAATATTGAAAATTTGCAAACTTTTGAAAAATTATAAATGCTATAAAATTTAAAGGATTTATAAAAAACATCTATTAAATTGATTACTGGTGTATCTTAACGTATGAAGATTAAGTTTTCCAAGTTTGAACGTTGTTATTTATTTCCTTCATTAAAAAAATAAAAAATAATAATAAAAGAAAAACGTAGAAACTTTAAAAAAAAATTACAAAATCATAATTTTTCCTCTTATTTATCCGCACAAAATAAATAAAGGAAAGGTTCGACAATTATAATATTGCACAGCCATAAAGATCAAAAAGTCCAAGATACACTCAAAAAATTTCAATAGCGCCTTTTGGATTCCTAACATAATAAAAATGGGTTCAAAAAACTAATATTCCAGACATTCTGAAGATATCTTTCTTTGAAAACACGCGCTTTTTGCAGGATTCTTGATGAAAAGAAGTATATGTGCTGCCATCTACATTTGTTATTTGATTTTAAGTTTAAAATACAATTATTTATTGAAGAGCGTCTTTTTTTTTTTTTACTCAAATTTAAAATATTCTTGAGGCAAAAATAAACTGAAAGCAAGAAAAAAAAACTTCGTATATTTAAAATATACACTTTTATCTATAATATCAAAGAGGTTAAAGCTTTCGAAAGCTTTTATTGAAAGCCAAACAAATGATAAAATCTTTGAATTTTTAATCAACAGTTTTCACTGTTTAATTTTTTTTCTCATTAAGGTATAAAAAAGGGCAAGGATTAAATTTTAGATGCATTAAATATATTCCATTAGCTATAACGTCAAAAATTTTTGAAGCTGTAATAAGTGTCCTTCTTTATAAAAGAAATAATTGAAATATTTCATTGTTTCCACATTTTTTTAAAGTACTTATTTATTTTTAAATTATGGAATAAAAACACAATTACTAAATTACGCGAATCAGTTACTTACAGTTCATTCTTAAGTGTAAATAATTTTTAATACAGTGTTTTCATTCCTAAGGCTAATAATCAAACTTGAAATTTCAAGCATGTACACAAGACCTCGATTTCGTATCAACTGTAATGTAAATTTTTGTACTAAAATAAACAAGTCTGAAACCTAATACTTTGCGTTTCCCCGTAAATGATTGTGTTCTACTTATATGATGATTTTCAATAAAATCTGTGACATGACAGCCACACCGGATTTGCTGATTTTGTATGGAATGACTCAGTACCGAACTCCAGGCTGAAAGTACCCGTGTTCGATGCTGGACGCCACCAAATATGCACCGAATGTATGCAATGTAAGTATTTGTTAAATAAAAATCCTTTCGTAGCAGTTACCATGGGTAATGGTCTCTGAACTTTCCCTCCCCTTTAGAAACAAGTCAAAATAGAGCAGGTCGCAATGTTTGGTGCTGCCATCTATTGCGAATTTACCGAAAATCTTCCGTTTCAGAAGTCTGTCTTTTTACCCACTGGATGCAGCTCGAAGGAAGCTCCTGCCCTTCGGGCACACGTAATGGTTACTAAAAATAATTTTTGAGCTATTACTAAAATTTGCTTGGTGGCTCATACTGAAAAGTTTTAAGTTAGTTATACAAAAAATTATTTTGTTCAGTTTACAAAAGAAATGTTTGTTTCACTTGCAAAAAAAAAAAAAAAAAAAAAAAAAAAAAAAAATTACTAAAACATTTTTAGTAACCTCTTGAATTTTTTTTTACAGTGTACTTATGGGCATTTTAAAACTATCATATATTTATGGGGCTACCAATGAAAGAAAACACAAGGGGAAAGATTGGAATAAAATAGTTTATTACTCTCAATAATCTAATTTAATTCATATGTAACTTCAATTAAGTTTTCCCTTATAAATTTCAATTAATGTTACATACTATAAATTAAATAAATATTGTCAATAAAGTGTTTTATTCCAATCTTTACCACGCTTGTATTTATTTTCATGGTATGTTCTAAAGGATACGATTCTTTTAAAATGCCCATAATAGCAATAAAAAAAGAATTCATTGCCAAAAAAAAAATAAAAAAATAATAAAAATAAAATAAAATAAAATAAAAAATAAAAAGAAATAAAAAAAATAAAAATAAGAATAATAAAATAAAATAAATAAATAAATAAACATTCACTTCTATAAAAAAGTGACTACCGACTCCTACTAGGAGAGAAAAAACGCACTTCTTTAGCAAAAGTGAATAGTCACTCCTCAGAAAGAGTGATTATTGACCCCTGTTTAGAGTGAATATTCACTTCCCAGGAGTGAGTATTTACTCTTTCAAAGAGTCAACGATTCCCCTTTTGCTCAGAGTGAATAGTCACTCTAAAGAGGTTGGACATATTTTGAGTCTGCGATAGAGTGAGTATTCACTCTTTCTGAGTGAATAGTCAGTCCTTTTTATTTAGAGTACATAAGTCATAGCAAGCTAAAAAATGAAAAGTTTGGCCTATCGTACACAGTAAATCCAGAAATTGTAGTCAGGAGTTGCTTAGGATAAAAAATGAAATGGATTAATAATAGACACATATCACCTAAAATTGTATTAAATAAAATGTTATATAGGCATTATTTGAGTGCTTCGACCCAAGAGCCATGATAAAATATTTGTAATGTTGTGAAATACTCATTATATAAATACCTTCTATTTTTAAATAATAAATAACCATTGCAGATAATTTTTCCAGACAACATAGCTCTTTTTAGTACTCTACCCACCCATCCATCTTATTATATATTAATTTTATTTAATTTAATTTTATATTTTAATTTGTATTGCTATTTTATGCTTATTTAGATTTATTTTTTTGCATATTTTTATGCAATGTGTCAATTGTGTCGTAAGATCTTTGATGTTTTAATCGTATATAAAAGAATATATAATAATAAAAAAGAAAACCATGATTTATGCATGTTAAAATAGTTTTTTAAATATTGTTGTTAATGAGATGAGAAGAACATACTCTATATTCTATTTATATAATTGAGTAGTACCTCATGGGAAACTGAAAGATGAAGATGTGATTTAAAATGAGTAAATGTACCATATATGAGACTAACCTTTTAATCAGAAACATCATTAAGTTCATATGAAAGATGAAATAATATGTTGCGATTAGTTTGATAAAATCGGTAATTATTAATAATAACTAGTTATTATTAATAATAATCGCAACTTTTGTTAAATTTCATGAATATTGCATATTAATCATATTTACTGGTTATTATTATTAATTACCAATGAAGTTAGATCAATATGATTAATTGAGCTTAGTAAGGAATACGTCCCTTACCGGAACATGTACTATCAAAACAATATGAAGCTAATGATATAAAATAATTGCCAAGGAATTATGATCAATCAAAAAAACGTGTCCTATTAATATGACGCCAAGGCTTAATGGATTAAAGATAATTACTTTCATAATTACTGAATGAATTAGGTAAACATTTTAAGCACTGAAAAAATAGAAAAAAAATAAATAGCTTAAATACCAAAAGTAAGCATCCCTTTAGTAGACAAGAAATCCTGATGATTTTAAGCGGCGCTTATAATTCGAACTGTTGTGAAAAGGATAGGGAAATGGGGATGGTTTGGAATGAGGGGAGGAGGAGGGTATATCTGGAGTTTATGAAATTTCACAGGACTTTTGGAGTTTGCAAAATAAAATAAGATCAAATTATTTTTTTATAATTTAATTTCTCTTTTATAACAGGTAAATAGTTTGCATTAATAAAATTAATAAGTCTGTAAAAAATTACTTAAAATAGTTAAATTATATATCAAAGAAATACTAAGATAAAAAATATAAAACTTTAACTTAATATCTGTTAAATCTTAGTGCATTAAAATCGAGGAAACCATTAATCATATCCTTTAAAAGGAACATTCCTTTTAAAGTCTGGTAGCACACATGGCGAAGTTTACCATTCTGGTACAATGATATGTAAAATGATTAGATAAAAACAATTTACAATTCAATTAGGAGATCTAAAAATTCAAAATTGAATTTCAGCTGTTCCTATCTACAATCGGAAAATAAAACGAATTTTTTAAGGAACCCTGTACATGATGTAGAAATTTGTTTCTAACAAAATGCATTCCAAAATTTTGTTAATACATACATTTTGAGTTAACAATTCACTTTCAGCAATTTCCTCTAATAAGGAGAATGGTATGCGAATACTTTTGTGCAGCCCTATATATAAGGTATAGAATTTATATATAAAGAGTAATATGCAAAAAAGTAATTAAATTTAAAAGTGCATACTGAATTTTAAAACGCACTCGTCAGCTTATATTACGGAAAGAGAGTACTCTAATCGATTTCTTTCGCGCATCCCTGTAAATGAAATTAAAAAAAAATGCTATGAATGCTTTTTTTAACTTAATCGTAGTAAAATTCAGTGATTTATATCAGTTTCAATATATTTGAAATAGCGTAGTGGCATTAAAATCCTCTCTAAATGATTTTTCTCCATATATCATAGTGTAATCGAATTCTTTTGAGTGTCCCTGTAAATGAACCATTAATCGTACATACTTCATATGCTATACCAAACATTCGTTAGTGACCCTAAATAAGCCCTATCAATTGCATGAAATCGGAGTATATTTAGCGACTAACTAAACCATTAAACGCACGTACGTCATAAAATACCAAATATGCTTTGGTGACCCTAAATATTATCAATTGCATGAAAATCCGAGTATATTTATGGGAGTTAGAGAACGGACAGACGGCCTGACAAACCGAGCGCATAAGCACTTTTCAATTTAGTGCTAAAAATCTGCTGATATCGGCAAGTTGTTGCCAGAAGACTAAAAAAAATGTGTGCGATCGCAATTCTTGTCATACATTTGCATAATAGTGAGGTTCCGACACGAAATAAACAAACACATTTGTTATTAATTTAATAAATTGACTGAACGTGATTGATAATTATTAATAATCACCAGTTAGTTTGATAAATTGTCATAAATTAATCATATTAACCATATTGAATAATATTTAGTTATTATTAGTAATAACCAATTAATCTAACTAACTGTAACATATATACTATATATATATATATATATATATATATATAATTAAATAAAAAAACAAAATATATGATATAGATGATTCATTAATAATTCATTAGGATGAGCGAAGCGAATCCTCTACTAGTCCACTCAAATTACAATTTGTCGTACGCTTTACAAAAAAACTATTCAATATTTTAACTTCAAATTAAACACAAAAATAAATTATGATCTGTAGATTTGCAGAATATAATTTTTTTACAGTAAAACGTTAAAAATATTATTATTTTAATTAATTTATTTTACATGCATTTCCAATACGGACGCATTTTAGCAAACAAATAAAAAATGAAACGCGTATATTTTCAGAAAAAAAAAGTTTAAATCATGGAGTAAATAATTATAGATAGAATCATGATTAATTTATTAAATAAACCATGTTTTCATTATCCCGCAAAATCGTTTGCACAGATGACACTTAAACATTTTAAAAGAATTGTATTATGGATTTTTTTTTTTTTTTTTTTTTTTTTTTTTTTTGTAAACTGGCAACAAAATAATTGTAAACAAATAAAATTAATTCTTAAATTTGTTATATAAATGAAAAATTAAAAGATCTGCGTGAAGTTGTTGGTTCAAGCTCTTTATAAATATTTTTGCGAAGGTCATATTGTGGCTAAATAATATCGACTCATTAATCAGAAGGATTTTATAGAAAAATAAGACTTTAATAAGTTCGCAAACACAACAATAATTATTCGTGAAAACGTCACTGCGACAATGAGAGAGCGCTTCGTTAAAAGGTAATTCCATTAATTGAGTTGCCATTCGCAGAAAGTAAAAAGTTCTCCCACGCGGAGAGAATTACAGCAATTCTCATACGCTAACATGTATAAAAACGAAGAAATTAAAATAAAATGTTTTACAGTTAAAAATTCATAGTATCAACGAAAGCAGATTTCAAATGTTTTTTCCAGAAAATAGGATTTTCAAGAAGTAACTTTCTTCAAGCTTTCTTCAAATATATTATTCTAAAATACACTGTAAAAAAAATCTGTAACCTTAGTAATCTAAATTAACCGAAATCTCTTATGCTTACTAAAATTTTATGTGTACACTGTACAAGAAAATGATGTCAATCTACAAAACTTGTAAGCAAAACTAAAACCATCTGTAACTTTACAAAAGAATTTACTAAAATTTTGGTAACTTTACTAAAATTTTATCTATAATGCTCGTTATCGTCACTTAAAAAGTTCTTGGAATACGATTTCCCAAAAAAATTCTTAGTAACCTTAAAATTTGTTTGATTCAAAGTGCAAATCTGTATATGTTACATGAATTTTTATTGTTGCCGTTACATAAAAAGTTCTTGGAATACAATTCTACTAGAAAATTTTTTGTAATTTTCCCATTTTTTTTTTACAGTGTAGCTATCAAAGATTATCGGATGTTGATTACAAAGATTGGAAACATGCATATTTCAAACAATTAAAAAACACCAGTGGCTACTTGAAATTGTAAAAACATCTTTAAAAGAGCTTTTAGTTGAAAATTTAAAAAAAAATTGTAAAAGTTTGCTTCGAAAATATCTTATTATGCCAGTTTTACACATAAATAAAAAATTAAAATGCGCCAAAACATAAAATAACGTTTTTGTTTAATAAAGATGCAAAAATAATAATAAAAAAAATATTGTTACTTTCAAATATCTGTTTTATAAAATAATGCTTCGCGAATCCAAACAAAGCATGGCTTTTGCTAGTTTTAAATAAATGTAAAAATAAATGTACTAGCAGAATAAGAAATTAATTTTTTATTAGAGCATTGCATAAATATTTAAATACATAAAATAAAATAAATTATGTTCGTTAATAAATCTAAATTAACAGTTTAAAACATTGAAAATAATAAATAACAATTAAATTGCCTTCAATATTGGATACAATTTAAAATACTTAATTATGGGGGAGGGAAAATGATAAAGAATGAAACATTCAATCAACACCTATACACATTTTATGCTATTGTAATAAAACTTAGTAAGGATGAAATATTTATTTGACATTGTCCTCTTTAAGTTAAAAATTGAAATAAAAATTAAATATTGACCAATATTATGTAACTAGAAGATAGACCGTCAAAATGAAGTGTTTGCATTTTTAAACGGATAAAAAGTTACAACAACTGTGGTCAATCATAGCCACTTTAAGCTTAAACAATTTTGAAAAATACAACAATTAAACATGGGGGGGGGGATCTAAAAAAAAGACTATTTCAACAGAAAACTGCATTCAAAACTATAAAAAAATTATGTGGTGGATGGGAGTGGGGATTGGAATGAACAAATGGTAAATACATAAATTTAAAAAAAATAAAGTAAGGCAAAAAATTAATTATAAAAGAATATAGTGTGAAACTACAGCCAAAAAATGTATTAAAATACTGAGAAAAGAAAACACTGTATAAGATCGAAAACAAATGTCAACAGTAAAGAGTAAACAATCACTCGTGAGTCGTGATGTGACAATGGAGTCATTCTCAAGAGTCATTCACGACTGTAAAAAAAATTAAAGCAACCCGAATATAAAAATTCTAACAATATTGCATTTAAAACGCACCTTCGCTTTCCTCAAATAAAAAGTTTTAATTAAATATTGTTTTTGAAATCGTGAAATGATTTCAAAGAGCAGTTAAATGTAGTGACGTCATTTACAGCTCCCACTGTAAATCTGACCAATGAGAACGCTGCATTACGACTATGGGACGTTTTCATTGGTCAGAAAATAGATAGCTTTTAAAATCGGAGGTAACTTTTCCCAATATTTTTTATTGATTTGGAATTTGTCATTTTTGAATGGCAACAGCATTAATTTGCTTACGCTTACATCGTTTGTTTTTCTCGTAATTTATCGTTTGTTTTTCTCGTAATTGCTGGATGTTTTATTTAGAACTTAAACATTATAATTAAATAGTTTTTGCAGGTTTTAAAGAAAATGAGTAATGAATAAATCTTTTGCATGTATATTTCCATAAGTTGAACAATTAGAATATTTGTGAACGACTCGGAATACTTAAGCCTAACATGGTAGCAATAAGCTTTTTTTCCCTCATACATGGGTTCACCCCGGAATTGTTATACACGGAGGGGTTTTATATATATAATACAAAATAAATAAAATCTTTACAATTTTAGCCTTTTCCAGCAAAGTTGAAAAGTGTGCTTATGCATTCGGTTTGTCTGCCCGTGTGTCCATGTTCTAACTCACATAAATATACTCAGATTTTTCATGCAAACGATAAAGCTTATTTAGGGTCATCAAAGCATGTTTGGTATTGCATATGAAGTATGTACGACTAATGGTTCATTTACAGGGACACTCAAAAGAATTCGATTGCATTATGGTATATAGGGAAAAATCGTATGGAGCATATTTTAATGACATTATACTATTTCAAATGTATTAAAACTGATACAAATCACCGAATTTCACTGCGATAACGTTAAAACAGAACAGTCATTACATTTTTTATTAATTTACAGGCACACATAAAAGAAATCGGTTAGAGAACTGTCTTTGCGTAATAATTGTTGGAGAGTACGTCTTAAAAATCGGTATGCGCTTTTAAATTTAATTAGTTTTTTGCAAATTACTTTTTATATATAAATTATATTCCTCACATACAGGGCTGCACAAAAGTATTCGCATACCATTCTCCTTATTAGCGGAAATTGCTGTAGAGAAATTTTCAAGAGAAATACATGTATCTCTTAATGAACTAAATTTTGGAATGCATATTGTTAATAGATACAAATCTCTATATCATATACAGGGCTGTTAAAAAATTGGATAATTTTCCGATTGTGGGTGAGAACAGCTAAAATTCGGTTTTGAAATGTGTTACACATATCAAATGAGACGTTATTATTATTTTTTTTAATGGTTCAGTTTTGTTACATTATTCTGTATGTGTTGGAAAATACTTCATAATTTATGCTTGAAGCATGATTTTTTTCTTTCTTGTTTAATCTTATTTCGTCATATAATTTTACATTTTTATTTTATGCTTTTTTAGATTTTTTTCAAAAATATTTTTAAGCAATGCGTCAATTTTGTCGTGAGATCATTGATTTATTAATAATATATAAAAGAAAATACGTTTTTTAAAGGAAAACCAAACTTTAATGCATTATAAAATAATTTATTAAATGTTGTTGTTAGTGAGATGAAAATAACATATTCTTTATTCTATACATATGATTCAATAGTAAATTATGATGAACTGAAAGATGAAGGTGTGATTTAAAATGAATAAATGTACCAGATATGAGATTAACCTTTAAATCAGATATCAATATTAACTTAATCCAGGGTGATCATAAAAAAAATTGCCGATGTATGGAGCTCTAGCGGCCAGTCCGTTCAACCGATCGGGTTGAAATTTCAGATATAGTTATGAGGTATGAGCTCGAGATTCTGTGAACGGCAACAAAATGGCGCTCACGGTTACGGTTATAGTTACAGAAACTCGAAATTTTCCAATGACATCACCCATTTTTTTCAGCGCATGCGAAAACCCTAAAGAGCGTTGGAACGGTATGGTTATTGCAATAAATGAACATGTTATGCTCGCACAAAATCAGATCTACGAACGGCCCCAAAACAAATACGACCAAGGCGCACAAAGAGAATTTGAATATGACAGAGACAAAATATAATTCACGGAACGCCATTTGCCAGATAGTCAGCGTAAAAAACGGATAAAAAGTAGGGTGGGAATGTTAGTTCTTCAGTAGGAGCTCGCAGATGACAACAAAATGACTTCGTTCGTGGTGAGTTGTTAAAACTATTATCAAAATGAGATGAATGCTGCGAAACCCTGGCGCATCTACCGTCGAAACCACCGCCAAAGACGTGGTCTGTGCATTTCACAAGCTCTTCGTAATTTACTAATGAAATTCGAAGAAATTGGCTGCACCTGTGGTAGTCCGCGATTCGGAACGAACAACTGTTCCTGAGGATACTGTTATGGAAGTGATTCCCATAGTAACTAGAGGACGCATGCAAACTACAAAAGGTGCATCTCGTGTATTTGATATACCAAAATCAATGGTCTTAAAGTTACTGCGTTCTGTAATCCGCACGTTTCCTTGCCGATACCAGCACGCCCAGATGTTGGAAGTGAGAGACCATCAACATCATATAGACTATGTAAATGAATTGCTTATCCAATATGATTGAGATAACGATCGGCCTCTTCACATATTATGAACGGACGAGGCACATTTCACCTTAACTAGTAATGTCAATGGCCTCCGCGATCCCTCGACTCACTCCTATGGATTTCAGTTTCTGGAGATATCTAAAATCTAGAGTGTACATGTGCAATCCGTAAACTTTGCCGGATTTGAAAGATTCTATCAAAAGTGAGATTGCAAACATCCCTCATGCGATGTTTGCAATCCTCGTTCGGCTGTATTGTCCACAGTCGCCACCATGCAATGTGTTATTGCCTGTGATGGCACCCATGTGGAAAATGTGTAATAAAAATAAAAATGCTCTTTTCTTCGATCTGTGTTGTAATCAGAGATTAGTGTACTAACTCTGTGTCATATGCAAATTTATTCGTTGCGCCCCAATCGTGTTTTTTTTATGGGGGGGGGATATTCGCAGAACATTTTTTGTGTGTGCATAACGTGTCCGTTTCTTGCTATACACGTACGGTTCCAACGCTCTTTAGGGTTTTTGCATGCGCTGAGTATTTTGCGATGAAAAAAAATGGGTGTTGCTATTGGAAAATTTTGAGTGTCTGTAACTATAACCGTAACCGTCAGTGCCATTTTGTTGCCGTTCAAAGAATCTCCAGCTCATATCTCTGAAGAGCTATATCTGGAATTTCACCTCGATGAGTTGAACGGACTGGCCGCTAGAGCTCCATATACCGGCAAAGTTTTTTTATGACCACCCTGTATAACGGATGAATTAACATATTGTTACGAATTTTGTAAATAGTTAGTGTTTGTACTGTAAAATAATGTAAATAATCTTATTAAGCTTATTTATGTACTTCTTATTATTGTTATTATTATTTATTTATTATTATTTTATTTATTTATTTATTTTAAGTGTTTTCCTCTAACTCAAGGATTGCACTGCCCGGGACGTGCAGTCGTTGAGGAGGGGGCAGTGTTACGAATTTTGTAAATAGTTAGTGTTTGTACTGTAAAATAATGTAAATAATCTTATTAAGCTCCATTTCTTTACTAATATTAGTTTGTGATACATTGTCTCTGTTATCAAGCAAACTTGTCTATTATTTTCAGTGTATGTCTACGGCAGATTGGCGAAATATTAGAGATATCGCCAAGTTAGCGTCACTTTTGGCGACTAATTTTGGTCGCCAATTTTGGCGATATATCGCCAAATTGGCGACAAACTTGGCGATTGTTGGCGATGGTAACCCTTCCCTCTCAATGGTAACCCGCCTTTAGGCCTACTGATACATTGAATGTTGTTCCGTGGATTTTTCGAGATGGTTCTAGAAATTTCCCGCAGATGCTGCGAGCCTATATAAGAAGAGAAGCGATGCGAGCTGTTGTTATTATTTACCAGTCAGGCATTGAGTGAGCTACTAGAGATTGTCCAAGCAAGTTTGCTTGATGTATTGAGTTTTATCTACGTTGTTTTGAATGTGATATAGTGTTGAGACATTGTAAAAAGAGTCTCTGCGACCTATATTTGTACTTGTTCGATAGATTTGAACAGTTATTTTGGAGTATCTAGTAATATTTGTGAGTTTCGAAGACTCTGTTGTTCTGAAGATCTGTAAATAAATTATTTTCTACTTTTCTAAGAGAAAAGAGTTTGAAGTTGTCTAACCATAAGAACGAAAGAACCCTATATACGCTGCAACATTTGGTGTCAGAATTTGGGATCTTATGGCGAAAACGAGAGCAACGGAAGAGCAACTGAATGAGTTGTTGAAAGCTATTAATGGATTATCAAATAAAATGGATAAAGGCCAAGAGGAGTTGGCGGAAAAGATGAATAAAGGCCAAGAGGAGTTGGCGGAAAAGATGAATAAAGGCCAAGAGGAGTTGGCGGAAAAGATGAATAAAGGCCAAGAAGAGTTGGCGGAAAAAATGAATAAAAACGAAGAAAGAATGGAAAAGTTGACAAATAAAATTGACAAATGCCAAGAAGATGTGACTGAAAAGATTAATAAAGGCCAAGAAGAGTTGGCGGAAAAAATGAATAAAAACGAAGAAAGAATGGAACAGTTGACAAATAAAATTGACAAATGCCAAGAAGATGTGACTGAAAAGATTAATAAAGGCCAAGAAGAAATGAAGAAAACTTTAGAAGAAAAATTCTCGTCGGTAGAGAGATGAATAGGCTCGGTAGAAGAGAAAATAGAGGAAGTAGAAAAGAAAATTCAGAATGAAGTTAGTAATGTTGAACAGAAAATGGAAAGGAAAATGGCGGAAGTAGAAGAGAAAATACTAGGTGAAGTAGATGAAAAGCTAAATAAAAAAGTACAAGATCTTGAGAAGAAGCTTTCAGCGTCCAGTGGTAATTATGAAGAATTTAGAAATCCGCCTGCTTCTCCCGTGCACATCAAGCTGTCGACATACGACGGAAAGAGTTCCTGGCAAGTTTACAAGACCCAATTCACCATTGTAGCCGAAGCGAACAAATGGAGTGACGAGGTGAAAGCTTGTCAACTGGCAGCATCTTTAAGAGGAGAAGCCGCCGACGTGCTGCAAACATTGCCCGATATGACGCAACTCAATTTTGAGACTCTAAGTTGTGCACTTGAAATGAGATTCGGCGAAAAATTCTTCAAGGATTATACGAGAATACAAATGAAGAGCCGCCATCAAAAATCGAGTGAAACCCTTCAAGAATTTGCCTCGGAAATTGAACGGCTGGCAAATTTAGCATTCATTGACTGTCCAACAAATGTACGGGAAATGCTCTCACTGCAATATTTTGTAGACGGAATAAAAGATCCAGAAGTGCAGAGAGCGGTACGAATGGCAGATGTACGGGATTTAAAGGCTGCACTACTATATGCCTTAAAGTTGGAAGCAGCTACACAAGCCAGCCGAAGAGATCGTCATTCAGTCCGAGGGGCAACGGTGAACAAAAGCTCAGACACTGAGAACGACGTCTTGAAAGAAATTAGGAAAATAAATCAAGAACTTGAAGCTTTAAAATACGGAAGAACAAGTTCAAGAAGACAGAATCTCACGTGCTGGGGATGCGGTGATACAGGACATCTCCGAAGAAATTGTCCCAAAATCCACGAACGTGAGATAAATTCAAACAGTCAGCAGGGAAACTAAATTTTGGCCATCTCGCGGGGCGGAGGTTGCCAGGGAATGAAAAGCCCCATCTGAAGATCCTCCAGATATCAAAAATGAGTGGCGGTGATAATGAATTATATGTGATAGGCTTTATTAACGGAATTCAGTGCCGTATGATTCTCGATACAGGAGCCAATGTGACAATAATAAGAGAAGATTTGGCTCGAAAATTGAAATCTAAACTCATCTGGACTCCATCATGCGTTACCCTGCAAACTGTGACGGGCGACAAGATAGGCATATATGGAAAGGCAAATTTAACCATCGACTTTGGTGGAACGAAATATTACCATACGGCATATGTGGCTGACATAACAGATCCTTGCTTAATCGGACTATATTTTCCGAAGAAGTTTGGCTTCAAACTTGATTTCAAAAATAACAAAATGCTCTCAAAATTTGAAGAAATAAGTCTTTTTGGATTAAATAACGAAATTGAATGTAAACAAGCAGTAATAGCCAAAGAAGACATCAATCTAGATCCAAGAACAGAATTTTTAGTTCCAGCTGTAATTAAAAATGAAACTATAATTAGTTTCATTTCCGATTTGGCCATATAGATTATCCAGAAGACAATAGTATACAAGCAGGAGTATTGGTGGCTTCATCTGTAGTGGACCTCTCGAAGAAGACCATTCCAGTCAGAATTGCTAACATCAGTGATAAGACGAGGACTATCAAGAAAGGAGAGGTGATAGCATCATGCGCTCCTGTGACGTGCATAAGTCAAAATTCCAATCACTCTCAGAAATCTTCAGATAATTTAGTCAAGGATTTGTTACAAAATACGGACTTAGATCCAAGTCAAAGGGATGCTGCGGAAAGTTTAATTAGAGAATTACAAAGTTTATTTTCCCAAACATCTGAAGACTTTGGACGAACTAAAATGGCACAACACCGTATTGACACGGGAGATCACTCTCCTATTAAACAGCACCCTAGACGATTACCTTTTGCCAAGCAAGAAGAGGTGCAGAATTTAATTAAGGATATGGAAGAAAATGACGTCATCGAACCATCAACAAGTCCATGGGCGTCTCCCATTGTATTAGTAAGAAAGAAGGATGGTTCTACAAGATTTTGTGTAGACTACCGCCGACTGAATGACGTCACTAAAAAGGATAGTTACCCTCTACCAAGGATCGACGACACTTTCGACACACTTGCGGGCAACACTTGGTTCTCGACTCTGGATCTGAAGAGTGGTTACTGGCAGGTAGAAATCCATCCGGACGACCGCGAGAAGACCGCCTTTACAACGGGACAAGGATTATGGCAGTTCAAGGTAATGCCTTTTGGTCTGTGTAACGCACCTGCAACTTTCGAACGGCTTATGGAAACGGTTCTCCGGGGGCTGTCATATGAAGCATGTCTTGTTTATCACACTGTCAGAAAAATTCGTCAATATACACTAAGTTATCGTTATTTTTTCACAAATAATTTCTGTTCTCCCAGAAAACGTATTTGTTCTGTGAGTTCATTTCGAGCGTCGAAAAATGAGGAAAAGTTTCCGTTTATATCCAGCACGCATGCGCATTGGGTCTGTTAGTAATAAGTTCGAATTTATTTTTAAAATGAAAAACAAAAATATTCTATTGATTAAAATGTCTAATTTAGTTTTAAAAGACAAAAATGTTTTCGAATTTAAAAATAAATAACAATTACTTTCTTTATTCGTTCAAAAATTCTCACAAATAGAACATCCATGTTTTTTCTCTAACATTCTACGTAATATATTTAAAATTCACATTTTTATACTATATTAATACTAAACGTAAAAAAAACCCAGCCACAGTTTCATTAAAGATGAAATCTTTCCGAGATTAACTGCATAATTAAAAGCTTTTTAACGAAATACACCAACCCACACCATATGAAATGAAGGGTTCTATTTTAACGCACAATCATCATGAGCAGCCGTAGCGCCGTGGATTAGCGTTGGTCTGGTAATCCTGGGATCCTTGGTTCGATCCCCGCCTCTTCCGCATTGATTTTTTCCAAACTTTTTTCAAGTGACGGATATTTTTCCTCTTTTGACAGAGAAAAAAATAAACAGAAAATCGTCAATATACAGACAATTTCTGGCAGCAGTGCTGCCAGTGCATTTTCTGTGAAAAGACGGAAGTTTTTTTGAGAGTGCATATATATTATAAAGCAGAAGTTCTGAAACTTCCACACCAGTGTTTTCAAAAACTACCCGATGGATTTTTTTGCTGATTGTATCATTCGATAGGAAATATTTTTGCGGAGGTTTTTCATTCAAATATACAGGGATAAGTATGATTTTTGGTTATAAATTTTGTATTTTTCGGTTATTTTTGATGAAAGGGTTGCCAGTAGTTATTTTTGGCGAAAATTATCATTACTAAACAAATTAAAAATGATATATCTGTTAGAAATATTACAAACATCTTGCAAATAAAAGCAGAAAATAACTATTGATAATAATAATAATAATTAATAATGATAATAATAATAATAATAAAGAAAAACCATTTAATGAGGCATGATATTATAAAAAAATATTTATCTTAAAAGAAATATTTGTAACGCTTAAAAAATAACTTAACTGAAATATTACATTTGATGCAACATTTGGCGACTTATCCTTGCGTTAGAATAAAAAAAATAACTTGAAAATTTGATTAAATGAATTTTGAACGATATTTATTTTCCTTTTTATTATTTTTTTCTCTATTTTATCAAATTTCGGTAGTATATAACTTACTCCAGAAAAAGGCAGATCTAATTATAAAAGTAATTGTGAATTATATATTTGTTTCTTTAAATTTTTTTTTTTTTTTTTTTTTTTTACTTTTGTTGGCAAAGAATTAAGTCAAAAATGCATATGTTTAACATTAGGTCGCAATGATGCTGTTTTTTCCAAAAGAAGATAATTTTTGGTATTCAATTGTAAATTCAATAAACATAAGTTAATATTTTAAAAATTGTAATCAAATATTTAAATTTTAGATTTAGTGTGAAATTCTGCCACACGTATATATACTGTAAAGTAATGTCATTCTCTTTTAAAAGTTTTTCACCGCAATTTTGAAAATTGTAATCAACATACTTTTTTTGCGCCATTTTGTCAAATTCTCTTCCAGGGAAAATTAGTTTTAAAATTTACAAACTGAACAAGGGTATCTATGCAATTTAAATGAAATTTATGCAATTTCGCGTTATTACTATCGATAAATTCGATATTTTGAAATAAAAATTGCCTGGTGAAAAAAAAATGGCACAGATGTCATATATGCACCACATTGGCGCGATTGCAACAAAACGTCGATTTTATGTTCATATGGTAGCTCGGCTGTTGTATATTTATTAATAAACTATTTACTCTTATTTATTTTTTTAATGATGTAAATTGTTTTATTTTATAATTATCAGCAAAACATTATTTATTTATTTTTATTTCCTTTTTAAAATAATACAAAACAATTAAAAAATATATATGTAACTGATTTTTTAAAACGAAGTTTTCGCCAAATCGGCGTAAAAAAGGAAAAAAAAATTGCACAAATGTGGTGCACATAAGGCATTTGTGCCAAAATATTTTACAAGTCTGTTTTAATTAGCCATTTCTTCTTCAATTTTCTTCATATTTTTCCTGTGTTAGATAATATTTAAAATGATATTGGACTAATCTTCGATAATTGAGCATCGCCAAATAGCATATTTACTATATTATTGAAAGTTTTATTGGCACGGATATTATATATCACCGAGGTAACTAATAGACTTTAAATTGGCATTATTTTTTCTGAGATATATTAACCCGATTATTAATATTTATTTATAAATAAAATGCTTATTTATATTATAAATTGTTTAAACTGTTTTGTTATATACTTAATAATTAAACTTTTTTCATAAATTTTTATTACTATTTAAATAATAGAAAATAATTTAAATATACACATGTAACTGGTATTCGAAAACAATGTTTCCGCCAAATTAGTATAAAAAATTATCGCGCAAAACTCGGCGCATATGACAACTTTGCCGTTTTGTTTATGTATTAAGAAGATTTCTAGATCATCAACAAGATCATAGAAAATTTCTCAGATTATTTTATTTTAGATTATTAAATTTATGCTTTTTCATTACGAAACAAACAAAGAAAAGAAAATTTACTACTGATGCAACTACAGACTTAACGACTGCTTGGTGTTATATTTTTAAAAAAATCGAAAAGGCGATTTTTTAATTATTTGTTTACATTTTTTGTTTACATTATTGTAAACATTTTTCCATTTTTATATACGCATCACCTTGGCATGTTTTTTTTAATCTGACATCAGTTTGGCAAACACTGCGTTTTCAAATACCAGTTACATGTTATATTATTTTTAATTATTTTGTATTATTTTAAAAAGGAAACAATAATAAATAAGTAAAAATTAATTAATAATTATGGAATACAACAATAAAGAAAGAAAAAATTAAAGAAAAGTAAAGAAACAAAGTTTATTAGTAAATAAACAACAACAACCAGATTACCATGCAATCCATAAAATCACAATTTTGTTGCAATCGCACCAACGTGATGCATACATGACACCTAATCAAAATATTATTGGCTATATTATTATTTATATTTTTTATCTTATTTGGTACTACTTGATTAACCCATCGACCAAAAAACTGCCGCCAAAATAAAAGATTAAATGTCAATAATGGATGATCGTAAATGCCACATTCATTTGAAATTAAACATGTTACATGCATTTGTTACGTCATTAACTACTTTTTAATTCGACGTTTTATTTGTATTTCTATTAATATTTTCATAATTTATTGATTCTTTGGTTATTTAAAATAAATGTTATATTCGTTTGTATAATATGGTGAATCGTTTTGCAATATGTATAATTTGGCGAAATTGATCTATGGAATCATAAAGTAGTATCTATTATTTATTAAAATTCTAGATGGATATTTAAGTTGACAGAACTGGCGTCTTTTTCAAGTCTCCGTAGAGGCATTCGCCAAGCTGTCGTTAATTCTGTGTTTTAGCTTTATTATGTATTTTTCATCTGTAGTTATTTTATTATCCGTAATATTTGCATTGTGCAGGAAAAATATTCGGAATATCAATGATATAGAATTAAAAAAAATATATTTGCAATTAATTTATCAATCATTCAGGTTAAAAAAATACTTTAAAATTGGCTAAGAAAAAAATATACAATACCGACAGTAGAATTTTTTTATGATGTTTTATGTTGCAGTTTTAATTAACATTAAGCCCTATCAACATAATTTTATTAAAAATTAACTATTAAATACTACTTCATTTCCCCGTCGAAAAAAAAAAACTATCGCCAACATATAAGATTAAATGCCAATAATAGATGATTGTAAACTTCACTTTCATTTGACAATAAACACGAAATAAGTCTGATTCATTTGTAACAAATCGTTATAAGCAATACTAATGTTTCACGCCAAAAATCATAATGGAATTGATTACAAGCTGAAAGTTTATTTTTCTACAAAATTTAGCATCAAGATTATTCCCGAATTAACAGCTACATATTTGCAACTGCAGTGCTGTCACAGGCGACTATTTTTTAACTCTAACTGGCACCACTTTCTTTAAACAGAAATCCTTAACATATACTTAGACAACATTTGCAAGAAAAATTTATTTTGAGATTTATATTAGAAAAATAGTGGTGCGAACGGAATATAAAAATAGTCGCCTGTGGCATCCCTGCAACTGTTTTTTAAAAATGAAGAGGCAGTGAAACTGATGTAATTTTAATTTTACCCAAATAATTCGGCTTTAAAACACACCTTTTATGCTTCATTGTTCTAATAAATATATAAGTTAAACACTCTTTTTTACATTTCTCTGCTATGTACTTTGCTGGAACTGACCAAGGTAGGTAGAAAACTGTAGTAGAATTGCCAGAAGAGGACGGTTATTAAAAAATGTAATGCAACATGTAACGAGATTGTATTTAGGCTATAGGATCTGCATATAGTGCAAGTTCAGATTCGGGAGTTTAAGAACTAACAAATGATAATGTGCTATTTGAAAATTAATAGAGTTTGATAATCATTGCAATGATTTCTAACAAAATAATGTGATGAGTAGAGAATATTTTAATTTCTGCTGTCACAACGGTCTCATTTTCATATCAAACTCTCTATAAATGATCAAATAAGAGAGATGGTACCTAATTACCCAAATTTTCTACAAGGCATACAATAGTGGTATATCGCAATGACATTGGCACTGGCATCGTTTTCAACATTGCGGAAGGACATTCCAGGCGATGGTCTACACTCCTTTAAAAAAGAAATTTTAAATCACCATTTTGTTTGAATCAAGATTTGTTTGGAAAAATGGACTAGCGCAGCGGGCATAGCCTGCTAGTTTAGATGATATCATAATCATAGGAAAATCTTTTGATGAACATCTGAACAACCTCAGGCGGGTGTTACAAAAATTAAAGGAAGCTAATTTGAAGTTAAGCCCTTCGAAGTGCAGCTTATTTCGCAATGAAGTCGCATACCTTGGACACATCATTTCGGCGGAAGGAGTTAGGACTGATCCGGAGAAGATATCAGCCTTAAAAAATTGGAGTCGTCCAGCAGATGTTCACCAGCTGCGGAGTTTTCTAGGATTATGCACCTATTACAGAAAATTCGTCAAAGGCTTCTCGATGATTGCAAGACCACTTCATAAATTAACAGAAGCCAATCAAAAATTTATCTGGACACAGGAATGTGACGCTGCTTTCGAAAAGCTCAAGGAGGCCTTAACATCCACTCCAATTCTGTCATATCCTGAAATAGATAAACAGTTTATACTTGATACGGATGCAAGTAACGAAAGCATTGGCGCTGTACTGTCCCAGGAAATCGACGGCCAGGAGCATGTTATCGCCTATTTCAGCAAGTGCTTATCAAAGGCAGAGCGAAACTACTGCGTAACAAGAAAAGAGCTTCTTGCTGTAGTGAAAGCCATAGACCATTTTCATCACTATCTTTACGGTCGAAAATTCCTGATCCGAACTGATCATGCTTCTCTAGCTTGGCTATTGAATTTTAAGAACCCAGAAGGCCAGATAGCCAAGTGGATACAAAAGCTTCAAGAGTACGATATGGAGATACACCATCGAAAAGGCTCATCACATGGAAATGCAGATGCTCTCTCAAGAAGACCCTGCTCAGAGAATTGTAGATACTGCGACCGGGTTGAGAAGAAATTTAATGTCAAAGGTCCTATAATAAGACAAGTTACAACTGGATCTACATCATCGCAAGATCTGTGGAGTGACGAGAGCCTGCGAAAAGATCAACTTGCTGATCCTGAAATTAAGCCAATTCTAGAGCTGAAAGAAGAGTCCAACAGGAAGCCCAGCTGGCAAGACATGGCCCATTACCATCCTACGACTAAACGTTATTGGGCTCTCTGGGGTTCCTTACATTTGAAGAACGGCATCTTGTACCGAAAATGGGAGTCTGACGATGGAAAGACATGTAGATGGCAACTACTACTCCCTAAGTCGAGAATTTCTATGGTCCTTCAAGAACTGCATGGTAGTTCCACAGGAGGTCATTTTGGTGTGATGAAGACCCTGCAAAAGGTTCGAGAGCGTTTCTACTGGAATAATGTTCGCAGTGATGTGGAGAAGTGGTGTCGAACTTGTGACACCTGTGTAGCACGTAAAGGTCCAAAGAGGCGCACCCGTGGACGATTGCAGCGGTATAATGTAGGAGCTCCTTTCGAACGAACTGCTCTAGATATCCTGGGTCCTCTTCCTAGAACATCTGATGGCAACAAGTACATCCTCGTTGTCATGGATTACTTCACCAAGTGGCCTGAAGCCTACGCCATTCCTAATCAAGAGGCGGTAACCGTAGCAGACATACTGGTTCAACACTGGGTTTCCAGATACGGAGTTCCTCTTCAAATCCATTCTGATCAAGGAAGAAACTTTGATTCGGCTGTGTTTAAGGAAATGTGCGGACTACTCGGCATGGACAAAACTCGAACTACACCTCTACATCCTCAATCGGACGGCATGGTGGAGCGGTTCAATCGTACTATCCTAAATAGCCTCTCTCTCCTGGTGCCTAGAGACCAACAGGACTGGGACAAGAAATTTCCTCTTTTGCTGCTTGCCTACAGGAGTGCCACTCATGAGGCCACTGGTTACTCCCCTTCTCAAATGCTCTTTGGTCGTGATCTTCGTCTGCCTGCGGATCTTTTGTTTGGCCGTCCTCCTGACGCTCCTTTGTCGCCTGAAGAATACGTGGATGGACTCCAGGCACGGATTGAGGAGGTTCATTGTCTAGCGAGGAACCGAATCGGACTGGCATCAGAAAAGATGAAGACACGGTACGACATAAAGGCAACTGGACATGAGTTCAACGAAGGTGACAAAGTTTCGTTGTGGAATCCCATACGTCGTAAGGGACTGTCGCCAAAACTACAAAGAAACTGGGACGGTCCTTACACAGTCGTCAACAGGCTGAATGACGTCGTCGTACGCATACGAAAATCGCCACACACCAAGCCCAAGGTCGTACATTATAACCCGCTAGCCCCTTATTTTGGCCAAAGTGATTAGAAATTCAAAACTTGAATTTCAGACCATGGTCATGAAAGTCACTTTTTGTAAATATTTAAATAGTAATTAGTTCTTATTTATGTACTTCTTATTATTGTTATTATTATTTATTTATTATTATTTTATTTATTTATTTATTTTAAGTGTTTTCCTCTAACTCAAGGATTGCACTGCCCGGGACGTGCAGTCGTTGAGGAGGGGGTAGTGTTACGAATTTTGTAAATAGTTAGTGTTTGTACTGTAAAATAATGTAAATAATCTTATTAAGCTCCATTTCTTTACTAATATTAGTTTGTGATACATTGTCTCTGTTATCAAGCAAACTTGTCTATTATTTTCAGTGTATGTCTACGGCAGATTGGCGAAATATTAGAGATATCGCCAAGTTAGCGTCACTTTTGGCGACTAATTTTGGTCGCCAAATTTGGCGATATATCGCCAAGTTGGCGACAAACTTGGCGATTGTTGGCGATGGTAACCCTTCCCTCTCAATGGTAACCCCCCTTTAGGTCTACTGATACATTGAATGTTGTTCCGTGGGTTTTTCGAGATGGTTCTAGAAATTTCCCGCACATGCTGCGAGCCTATATAAGAAGAGAAGCGATGCGAGCTGTTGTTATTATTTACCAGTCAGGCATTGAGTGAGCTACTAGAGATTGTCCAAGCAAGTTTGCTTGATGTATTGAGTTTTATCTACGTTGTTTTGAATGTGATATAGTGTTGAGACATTGTAAAAAGAGTCTCTGCGACCTATATTTGTACTTGTTCGATAGATTTGAACAGTTATTTTGGAGTATCTAGTAATATTTGTGAGTTTCGAAGACTCTGTTGTTCTGAAGATCTGTAAATAAATTATTTTTCTACTTTTCTAAGAGAAAAGAGTTTGAAGTTGTCTAACCATAAGATCGAAAGAACCCTATATACGCTGCAACAATATATATGTATACTGTATACATGTAATTAAATAAATAAATAAACATGAATAGATGATTCATTAAATAATTATTCTTTTTAAATAAATATAAAAATAAATGTCCTATATTATAGCAGAATAAGAAATTTAAATCTTTATAAGAATATTGCAAGATCATTTAAATATATAAAATGACTTATATTTGTGATTAAATCTAAATTAACAGTTTAAAATGTTGAAAATAATAAATAACAATCAAAATGCCTCAACTCTTGTATACATTTTAAAATTCCCAATTTCTATAGTGTCATTAAGATTCTTTTTTAAATATTTATTTATTACAATTCTTTGTATTTCGGGAGTAGAGAGAACGCAATCTCCTCAGCCCCTCCTCCCTTGGGGAAAAATTGAGGAGAGAACAATCATATAAAAGAAAAGGAGCATGAACTTACGGCATCATGTTGAACGAGCAATCCTTCAGTTAGATAGATAATTCTGATATAAACATTCGATTGCCATTGCCGAATGAAATGTTTTTTAGGCGACTAGGTGGCTATTCTATGACGTTTGCTACAATCACTATAATAAAAAAAGAATATTTCCCAGTTAAACTGATGGCATTGTGCTCACAGGTTACGCATACTAATTGCACATTACAGCTTTATATTTTCAAGGGTTAATTCCATTCGAAAAAAGAAATTAACAGAGGGGAAACAGCTCCCCCTTTCCGCTTTTTATACTTAATCATTTAACCCCTAAACTAATCAGGGAATGCTTTATCATATAAAAAATTTATATCCAAAATTCAGAGCAAATCGGAAAATTCTTAATAGAAACCCATTAATATAGTTTAAGAGGAGTTATCTCCCTCTTTTGTACTCAACCATTAAACTTCTAAAACTATTCAGAGATTTGAACGAAATCTGATAATTCTGCATGATAAATCCATTTATATAAATTAAGAAGAGGGACATTAGAATCCCCGTTCCCCCTGTTTATACTTATCCAATGAACGCCTAATACCAATCACGGTGGCGCATCATCAGAATGATCCTATATCTAAATTTTGAACAAAAGCTGTTAATTCTGCATGAAAAACCCATTTATATCAATTAAGGGGAGGGGCATCAGCGCCGCTTTCCCCCTCTTATACATATCGAATGAACCCCAAAAACTAATCAGGGAATCTCCTTATCAGGATATACCTGTATACAAAATTTCAAATGAATCGGATATTTTTATCATGAGTTATCACGTTACGCACGAACGAACATACGTATATACATACAGAACTATCGAGCACATAAGCTCTCAGGCTATGATAGCCTGTGAGCTAAAATAAAAAGAATATTGCCCAGTTAAACTGATGACATTCAGCTCAGAGGCTATGCTTACTAATTTTACATTACAGCTTTATATTTTCAAGGGTTAATTCCGTTCGAAAAAAAATTTAAAAAGGGGAAATAGCTCTCCACTTTCCCCTTTTTTATACTTAATCATTGAACCCCCTAAACTATCAAGGGCATGCTTTATCATATAAAAAATCTATATCCAAAATTCAGAGCAAATTGGAAAACTCTTAATAAAAACCCATTTATATAATTTAAGAGGAGTTATCCCCCTCTTTTACACTTAACCATTAAACTTCCGAAACTATTCAGAGATTTGAACGAAATCTGATAATTCCGCATGAAAAACCCATTTATATAAAATAAGGGGAAGGGCATTAGAAGCCCCGTTCCCCCTGTTTATACTTATTCAATGAACACCTAATAACAGTCACGGAATCGCCTCATCAGAATGATCCTATATCTAAATTTTGAACGAAAACTGTTAATTCTACATGAAAAGTCCATTTATATCATTTAAGGGGATGGTCATGAGCCCCCCGTTCCCCCTCTTATACATATCGAATGAACTCCAAAAACTAATCAGGGAAGCGCCTTATCAGGATATACCTATATACAAAATTTCAAGTGGATCGGATATTTTTATCAAGAGTTATCGCGTTACGCACGAACAAACATACATACAGAATGGGCGGGCACATAAGCTCTCAGGCTCTGATAGCCTGTGAGCTAAAAAAGAGTAAATCTTATGCATAAAAATAATCGCAAACTAAAATGTATGAGGCATTTACTTAACAATATATTTTATGTGTTTATTAAGTTAATTTTATTTTTTAATCTTTCTCCTTTGTTAAAAAAGTAATTTTAAAAGCATTTAAAAAATATTAAACATATAATATGGTTTATATTTATGCGAAAGTCTGATTTTTTGTATTTTCTTTTAAATCATCTGCACAAATTTTGTAAAATATTAACCCATTATCTGCTGGAAATATTCGAGCAAAGACTGTTATAAAATAGTTTTGACTCTTTGCTTAAAAAAAGAGAAAAACCCCATGATGACTGTAAGCGATTTGGAATATTTAATGAAGAATTAAATATTAAATTTTCATAAATTTAGAAAGATTTAATCTATATTTTGTTCATATGTTTGTCTGTTTTATGTACATCTGATTACATCAAAGTTTTTGATAGCTCCTGTAGATGCTCTCTTTTTGCACCATTTTATAATTTTTAAAATAATAAAGCTATATTTTAATTGCAGTTCTGCTAATAATACGACCGATTTATCATTAAATATTAGTGTGATAGAATTTTTTTTAAACAATAAGTTATTTCGGCGGGGAAGGAATTAAAATTATATTTTTCAAAAATACGAAAATTAAAACTAATAAACTTAGATAGCATAAACATTCACAGGTAAAAGAAAAAAAAAACTGCTAAAAATAACCTGTTATTCGTCCAAGTTTAGTCTTGTTTAGTCTTTCTCCGGCATATCCAGCAATATGGGCCCCAAGACTATGTCCAATAATATGGCAGTTCATGGAGGACAATCCGAAAACATTCTAGAAAGAATTTTTGAAATTGTGAAATTAACCTAATATTACGTATTACATAACAGCAAAAATAAATAAATAAATAAATAAATAAAATAAATAAATAAATAAATATATAAAATAAATAAATAAATAAAATAAAATAAAAGATTTCTTTATGTGATCAACTAAAATTAAATGTATGGAATGTTAAGTATAGGGAAGATGGGGATGAATGGGACATTCGCAATATTTTAGGCAATGACCTTTTTAGCAATTTCCAACAAAGTTGAAAAATACTTATGCATTCGATTTGTCTGTCCGACTGTCCACGCTCTAACTCCGCTAAATATACTCGGATTCCCGTGCAATTGATAAGGCTCATTTAGGGTCACTAACGAATGTTTGGTATTGCATACGAAGTATATACGATTAATAGTTCATTTACATTGACACTCAAAAGAATTCGATTACATTATGGTATATGAAGAAAAATCATTTGGAGAGTATTTTAATGACACTACGTTATTTCATACGTATTGAAAGTGATATAAACAACTGAATGTCACCACGATCACGTTAAAACAGAGCATTCATAGCCTTTTTTATTCATTTACAGCACTGTCTTTGTGTAATAATTGCTGGAGAGTACGTTTTAAAATTCGGTATGCGCTTTTAAATTTAATTAGATTTTTGCATATTACTCTTTATATATAAATTCTATACCTCATACACAGGGATGCACAAACGTATTCGCATACCATTCTCCTAGAGGAAATTGCTGAAGGGAATTTTTCAGCTGAAACATATGTATCGCTTAAATGAATTAAATTTTGGAATGCATTTTGTTAATAGATACAAATTTCTATATCAGGGGGTTGCTAAAAAATTCGGATACTTTTTCGATTGTAGATGGAACAGCTGAAATTTTGTTTTGAAATGCGTTATACATTTACATATGGTGAAATGAGACGTAATGTTTTAATTTTTAAAATCATGCAGTTTTGTTGCATTATTCTGAATGTATTGGAAAGTGCTTCATAATCCATGTTTGACGCATGATTTTTTCTTATTTTTAGTTCCTTTTTATCCTTTCCTTGTACCATAATATGCTTTAGAAACAAATAAAAACCACATTCCTTTTTTCTTTTTTGTGTGTGTGTGTGTCTGCGATAGTTAGCGAAAACTACGGTACGTACGAAGCTCAAAATTTTTCTGAGAATAGCCCAATATCTATCCTGATGCACCTGATGCTCAGAATTTCAAAATTCTATTTATTAACTGAGTAATTAAATTCCAAACCTCACTCTCATAAATAATCGCTTTTTTTTAGCTTTTTCCCTTTTCATTCTCTTATGGTTGGTTGGTTGCATAAAATTTTCGCAGAAATAATTTTAAAACTGAGACTGACCTTTAAAATTCATAGACTGGCAAAATGTCAGTTTAAATGAGGATTTTTTTTTTTTTTTTTTTTTTTTTTTTTTTTAAATCATAGCTGCTGTACGCCATGGAGGAAAAAGATAGGTGGTGGTGAAGTAAACCAAAGAAAAGAAAGGTTTGCAAGAGGAAACCATTTATCGCTGAAATTTTAATGTCTCAAAATAAAGCACGAGGAAGGAATTTTGTATTAATAAGACGGATTGGAAGAAATGAATTACAGCTGAAGCATATTTTACGAAGAAATCGTAATTTTTTTAAATGTTTTTTTCTATTATATTATTCATTAAAATAAATGTTTGCTTTTAAAATAATTGAAATTGGAAAATTAAAAATAATTAAATGTCAAAACAAAATTAAATAAAATATTGAAAACATATGATTTGAAGTAAAAAATTGTATTACTAAAAGTTTTCTCTTTTTTTTCAGAAATTTTTAATACTTTATAACGGAGATGAAAAATGTTTATGATTTAACAACATATTTATAATTCCATGTCAATATATAAAATATAGTGATGAAAAGATTCTTTTAAAATCATGCTTGAACACTTAAATAATAATATTAATCTAAAATCTAGATTTCAGAGTGCAGACGATTTTAAGACATTAACGAAAGAATGTTGATTTTTCAAGCAAAGTCTTAAATGATGCTTCTATGCTGATATTTCAAAGTCCTATGATAAAAATAATCAAATAATTCTTGCCTATGATTGATCTAATTGTATCTTTCATGCATTCTGATCGTGTATTACAGGCAATAATGGCACAAAACGTTATTTTTTAAACGAAATTTTAGTCATCTATTCAATAACAGTTTAAAAGGTAAAAAACAAAAACAAAAAAATACTGGTTTAAACCAGTTTGAATTGATTGGAATTTCAAAGCACATGGTTTTGTTGGTGCTTATTTGGACTTAATGTCGCGGATTTTAGAGTTACATTTTTCGCGTCACCCCAAGACATTATACTGCCACTCTATTAATTTATTTTTACTATATGGTTGTACGCATATTTTTGGCATTTCGAACATTAGAATGTATGAGTCATTAGCTGTGTTGCAGTAAAAAACATTACACAACACTTTTCTATGAGTTTATTTTTTTAATCATTGATTAAATTTAAATGTGTTCTATTCAATTTAAAATTGTAATATGGCTTTAATTTGTTTTTAAAACAAAAATAAAATAGCTGTTTGCCGTACAATTGTTTGTATCAGCAAACCATTCATTCACCATAATAAATTATCAAATAGCTAAGTAAATTATCTATCAGAAATAGCCATAAAAAGAATAGTAGCAAACTGATTATAACCTTAATGTTTAGACTAATTTAAACATAACCCGATTCCAACCAGAAAAAAAAAGAAAAAGAAAAAGAAAAAAATACGTGTGGCACTCGGGGACTGCCGCGGTAAAGCTATTGCATAGCATTTTTTATCAACTTATGCAATTATAATTATTAAAATTTGGCCGCGCTACGAAAATTGATCACGAGTTTAAAAAAAAATAATTTTTCGACCCTCTCCGTGGGGAGGTCTTCGGTCACCAAAAATGAACACTCTCTCATAATAAATTACCAAACAAAATTTGGCCGTGCTGCGAAAATTAGATCGCGAGTTATAAGCATTTTAAATTTTTCCACCCTCACCGTGGGGGGTCTCCTGTCACCAGAAGTAACACTGTCTCATAATAAATTACCAAACAAAATTTCGCCGCACTACGAAAATTAGATCGCGAGCTATAAGCATTTTAAATTTTTCGACCCTCACCATGGGGGATCTCCTGTCACCAAAAGTAACACTGTCTCATGGTAAATTACTAAACAAAATTTGGCCGCACTACTAAAATGAGTTCGCGAGTTATAAGCATTTTAAAATTTTCGACCCTCTCCATGGGTGATCCTCTGTCACTAAATATTAACAAAGTCTCATAATAAATTACCAAACAAAGTTTGGCCGCGCTACGAAAATTAGATTGCGAGTTATAAGCACTTTAAATTTTTCGACCCTCACCTTGGGTGTCTCCTGTCACCAAAAGTAACACTGTCTCATAATAAATTACAAAAAAAAATTTGGCCGCGCTACGAAAATTAGATCGCGAGTTATAAGCATTTTAAAGTTTTTCGACTCTCACCGTGGGGGGTCTCCTGTCACCAAAAGTAACAATGTCTCATAATAAATTATCAAACAAAATTTGGCCGCACTACGAAAATTAGATCGCGAGTTATAAGCATTTTAAAATTTTCAAACCCTCTCCATGAGGGATCTCCTGTCACTAAATATTAACACTGTCTCATAATAAATTACCAAACAAAATTTGGCCGCGCTACGAAAATTGATCGCGAGTTATAAACATTTTAAATTTTTCGACCCTCACCGTGGGGGGGGGTCTCCTGTCACCAAAAATGAACACTCTCTCATAATAAATTACCAAACAAAATTTGGCCGCGCTACGAAAATTAGATCGCGAGTTATAAGCATTTTAATTTTTTCGACGCTCACCATGGGGGATCTCCTGTTTCCAAAAATAACACTGTCTCATAATAAATTACCAAACAAAATTTGGCCGCACTACGAAAATTAGATCGCGAGTTATAAGCATTTTAAAATTTTCAAACCCTCTCCATGAGGGATCTCCTGTCACTAAATATTAACACTGTCTCATAATAAATTACCAAACAAAATTTGGCCGCGCTACGAAAATTGATCGCAAGTTATAAACATTTTAAATTTTTCGACCCTCACCGTGGGGGGGGGGTCTCCTGTCACCAAAAATGAACACTCTCTCATAATAAATTACCAAACAAAATTTGGCCGCGCTACGAAAATTAGATCGCGAGTTATAAGCATTTTAATTTTTTCGACGCTCACCATGGGGGATCTCCTGTTTCCAAAAATAACACTGTCTCATAATAAATTACCAAACAAAATTTGGCCGCGCTACGAAAATTAGATCGCGGGTTATAAGCATTTTAAATTTATCGAACCTCACCGTGGGGGGTCTCCTGTCACCAAAAGTAACACTGTCTCATGGTAAATTACCAAACAAAATTTGGCCGCACTACGAAAATTAGATCGCGAGTTATAAGCATTTTTAAATTTTAGACCCTCTCCATGGGGGATCTCCTGTCACTAAATATTAACATAGTCTCATAATAAATTACCAAACAAAATTTGGCCGCGCTACGAAAATTAGATCGCGAGTTATAAGCATTTTAAATTTTTCGACACTCACCATGGGGGATCTCCTGTTTCCAAAAATAACACTGTCTCATAATAAATTACCAAACAAAATTTGACCGCGCTACGAAAATTAGATCGCGAGTTATAAGCATTTTAAATTTTTCGACCCTCACCATGGGGGATCTCCTGTCACCAAAAGTAACACTGTCTGATAATAAATTACCAAACAAAATTTGGCCGCGCTACGAAAATTAGATCCCGAGTTATAAGCATTTTGAATTTTTCGACCCTCACCATGGGGGATCTCCTGTCACCAAAAGTAACACTGTCTCATGGTAAATTACTAAACAAAATTTGGCCGCACTACTAAAATGAGATCGCGAGTTATAAGCATTTTAAAATTTTCGACCCTCTCCATGGGTGATCCTCTGTCACTAAATATTAACAAAGTCTCATAATAAATTACCAAACAAAGTTTGGCCGCGCTACGAAAATTAGATTGCGAGTTATAAGCACTTTAAATTTTTCGACCCTCACCTTGGGTGTCTCCTGTCACCAAAAGTAACACTGTCTCATAATAAATTACAAAAAAAAATTTGGCCGCGCTACGAAAATTAGATCCCGAGTTATAAGCATTTTGAATTTTTCGACCCTCACCATGGGGGATCTCCTGTCACCAAAAGTAACACTGTCTCATGGTAAATTACTAAACAAAATTTGGCCGCACTACTAAAATGAGATCGCGAGTTATAAGCATTTTAAAATTTTCAAACCCTCTCCATGAGGGATCTCCTGTCCCTAAATATTAACACTGTCTCATAATAAATTACCAAACAAAATTTGGCCGCGCTACGAAAATTGATCGCGAGTTATAAACATTTTAAATTTTTCGACCCCCACCGTGGGGGGGGGTCTCCTGTCACCAAAAATGAACACTCTCTCATAATAAATTACCAAACAAAATTTGGCCGCGCTACGAAAATTAGATCGCGAGTTATAAGCATTTTAATTTTTTCGACGCTCACCATGGGGGATCTCCTGTTTCCAAAAATAACACTGTCTCATAATAAATTACCAAACAAAATTTGGCCGCGCTACGAAAATTAGATCGCGAGTTATAAGCATTTCAAATTTATCGAACCTCACCGTGGGGGGTCTCCTGTCACCAAAAGTAACACTGTCTCATGGTAAATTACCAAACAAAATTTGGCCGCACTACGAAAATTAGATCGCGAGTTATAAGCATTTTAAATTTTTCGACCCTCACCATGGGGGATCTCCTGTTTCCAAAAATAACACTGTCTCATAATAAATTACCAAACAAAATTTGACCGCGCTACGAAAATTAGATCGCGAGTTATAAGCATTTTGAATTTTTGACTCTCACCGTGGGGGATCTCCTTTCACCAAAAGTAACACTGTCTCATAGTAAATTACCAAACAAAATTTGGCCGCGCTACGAATATTGGATCGCGAGTTATAAGCATTTTAAATTTTTTGACCCTCACCATGGAGGGTCTTCTGTCACCAAAAGCAACTCTGTCTCATAATAAATTATCAAACAAAATTTGGCCGCACTACGAAAATTAGATCGCGAGTTATAAGCATTTTAAATTTTTCGACCCTCACCTTGGGGGTCTCCTGTCACCAAAAGTAACACTGTCTCATAATAAATTACAAAAAAAAATTTGGCCACGCTACGAAAATTAGATCGCAAGTTATAAGCATTTTAAAGTTTTTCGACTCTCACCGTGGGGGGTCTCCTGTCACCAAAAGTAACACTGTCTCATAATAAATTACCAAACAAAATTTGGCCGCACTACGAAAATTAGATCGCGAGTTATAAGCATTTTAAAATTTTCAAACCCTCTCCATGAGGGATCTCCTGTCACTAAATATTAACACTGTCTCATAATAAATTACCAAACAAAATTTGGCCGCGCTACGAAAATTGATCGCGAGTTATAAACATTTTAAATTTTTCGACCCTCACCGTGGGGGGGGGGTCTCCTGTAACCAAAAATGAACACTCTCTCATAATAAAGTACCAAACAAAATTTGGCCGCGCTACGAAAATTAGATCGCGAGTTATAAGCATTTTAATTTTTTCGACGCTCACCATGGGGGATCTCCTGTTTCCAAAAATAACACTGTCTCATAATAAATTACCAAACAAAATTTGGCCGCACTACGAAAATTAGATCGCGAGTTATAAGCATTTTAAAATTTTCAAACCCTCTCCATGAGGGATCTCCTGTCACTAAATATTAACACTGTCTCATAATAAATTACCAAACAAAATTTGGCCGCGCTACGAAAATTGATCGCGAGTTATAAACATTTTAAATTTTTCGACCCTCACCGTGGGGGGGGGGTCTCCTGTCACCAAAAATGAACACTCTCTCATAATAAATTACCAAACAAAATTTGGCCGCGCTACGAAAATTAGATCGCGAGTTATAAGCATTTTAATTTTTTCGACGCTCACCATGGGGGATCTCCTGTTTCCAAAAATAACACTGTCTCATAATAAATTACCAAACAAAATTTGGCCGCGCTACGAAAATTAGATCGCGAGTTATAAGCATTTTAAATTTATCGAACCTCACCGTGGGGGGTCTCCTGTCACCAAAAGTAACACTGTCTCATGGTAAATTACCAAACAAAATTTGGCCGCACTACGAAAATTAGATCGCGAGTTATAAGCATTTTTAAATTTTAGACCCTCTCCATGGGGGATCTCCTGTCACTAAATATTAACATAGTCTCATAATAAATTACCAAACAAAATTTGGCCGCGCTACGAAAATTAGATCGCGAGTTATAAGCATTTTAAATTTTTCGACACTCACCATGGGGGATCTCCTGTTTCCAAAAATAACACTGTCTCATAATAAATTACCAAACAAAATTTGACCGCGCTACGAAAATTAGATCGCGAGTTATAAGCATTTTAAATTTTTCGACCCTCACCATGGGGGATCTCCTGTCACCAAAAGTAACACTGTCTGATAATAAATTACCAAACAAAATTTGGCCGCGCTACGAAAATTAGATCCCGAGTTATAAGCATTTTGAATTTTTCGACCCTCACCATGGGGGATCTCCTGTCACCAAAAGTAACACTGTCTCATGGTAAATTACTAAACAAAATTTGGCCGCACTACTAAAATGAGATCGGGAGTTATAAGCATTTTAAAATTTTCGACCCTCTCCATGGGTGATCCTCTGTCACTAAATATTAACAAAGTCTCATAATAAATTACCAAACAAAGTTTGGCCGCGCTACGAAAATTAGATTGCGAGTTATAAGCACTTTAAATTTTTCGACCCTCACCTTGGGTGTCTCCTGTCACCAAAAGTAACACTGTCTCATAATAAATTACAAAAAAAAATTTGGCCGCGCTACGAAAATTAGATCGCGAGTTATAAGCATTTTAAAGTTTTTCGACTCTCACCGTGGGGGGTCTCCTGTCACCAAAAGTAACACTGTCTCATAATAAATTACCAAACAAAATTTGGCCGCACTACGAAAATTAGATCGCGAGTTATAAGCATTTTAAAATTTTCAAACCCTCTCCATGAGGGATCTCCTGTCCCTAAATATTAACACTGTCTCATAATAAATTACCAAACAAAATTTAGCCGCGCTACGAAAATTGATCGCGAGTTATAAACATTTTAAATTTTTCGACCCCCACCGTGGGGGGGGGGTCTCCTGTCACCAAAAATGAACACTCTCTCATAATAAATTACCAAACAAAATTTGGCCGCGCTACGAAAATTAGATTGCGAGTTATAAGCATTTTAATTTTTTCGACGCTCACCATGGGGGATCTCCTGTTTCCAAAAATAACACTGTCTCATAATAAATTACCAAACAAAATTTGGCCGCGCTACGAAAATTAGATCGCGAGTTATAAGCATTTTAAATTTATCGAACCTCACCGTGGGGGGTCTCCTGTCACCAAAAGTAACACTGTCTCATAGTAAATTACCAAACAAAATTTGGCCGCACTACGAAAATTAGATGGCGAGTTATAAGCATTTTAAATTTTTCGACCCTCACCATGGGGGATCTCCTGTCACCAAAAGTAACACTGTCTGATAATAAATTACCAAACAAAATTTGGCCGCGCTACGAAAATTAGATCCCGAGTTATAAGCATTTTGAATTTTTGACTCTCACCGTGGGGGATCTCCTTTCACCAAAAGTAACACTGTCTCATAGTAAATTACCAAACAAAATTTGGCCGCGCTACGAATATTGGATCGCGAGTTATAAGCATTTTAAATTTTTTGACCCTCACCATGGAGGGTCTTCTGTCACCAAAAGCAACTCTGTCTCATAATAAATTATCAAACAATATTTGGCCGCACTACGAAAATTAGATCGCGAGTTATAAGCATTTTAAATTTTTCGACCCTCACCTTGGGGGTCTCCTGTCACCAAAAGTAACACTGTCTCATAATAAATTACAAAAAAAAATTTGGCCACGCTACGAAAATTAGATCGCAAGTTATAAGCATTTTAAAGTTTTTCGACTCTCACCGTGGGGGGTCTCCTGTCACCAAAAGTAACACTGTCTCATAATAAATTACCAAACAAAATTTGGCCGCACTACGAAAATTAGATCGCGAGTTATAAGCATTTTAAAATTTTCAAACCCTCTCCATGAGGGATCTCCTGTCACTAAATATTAACACTGTCTCATAATAAATTACCAAACAAAATTTGGCCGCGCTACGAAAATTGATCGCGAGTTATAAACATTTTAAATTTTTCGACCCTCACCGTGGGGGGGGGGGTCTCCTGTAACCAAAAATGAACACTCTCTCATAATAAATTACCAAACAAAATTTGGCCGCGCTACGAAAATTAGATCGCGAGTTATAAGCATTTTAATTTTTTCGACGCTCACCATGGGGGATCTCCTGTTTCCAAAAATAACACTGTCTCATAATAAATTACCAAACAAAATTTGGCCGCACTACGAAAATTAGATCGCGAGTTATAAGCATTTTAAAATTTTCAAACCCTCTCCATGAGGGATCTCCTGTCACTAAATATTAACACTGTCTCATAATAAATTACCAAACAAAATTTGGCCGCGCTACGAAAATTGATCGCGAGTTATAAACATTTTAAATTTTTCGACCCTCACCGTGGGGGGGGGGTCTCCTGTCACCAAAAATGAACACTCTCTCATAATAAATTACCAAACAAAATTTGGCCGCGCTACGAAAATTAGATCGCGAGTTATAAGCATTTTAATTTTTTCGACGCTCACCATGGGGGATCTCCTGTTTCCAAAAATAACACTGTCTCATAATAAATTACCAAACAAAATTTGGCCGCGCTACGAAAATTAGATCGCGAGTTATAAGCATTTTAAATTTATCGAACCTCACCGTGGGGGGTCTCCTGTCACCAAAAGTAACACTGTCTCATGGTAAATTACGAAACAAAATTTGGCCGCACTACGAAAATTAGATCGCGAGTTATAAGCATTTTTAAATTTTAGACCCTCTCCATGGGGGATCTCCTGTCACTAAATATTAACATAGTCTCATAATAAATTACCAAACAAAATTTGGCCGCGCTACGAAAATTAGATCGCGAGTTATAAGCATTTTAAATTTTTCGACCCTCACCATGGGGGATCTCCTGTCACCAAAAGTAACACTGTCTGATAATAAATTACCAAACAAAATTTGGCCGCGCTACGAAAATTAGATCCCGAGTTATAAGCATTTTGAATTTTTCGACCCTCACCATGGGGGATCTCCTGTCACCAAAAGTAACACTGTCTCATGGTAAATTACTAAACAAAATTTGGCCGCACTACTAAAATGAGATCGCGAGTTATAAGCATTTTAAAATTTTCGACCCTCTCCATGGGTGATCCTCTGTCACTAAATATTAACAAAGTCTCATAATAAATTACCAAACAAAGTTTGGCCGCGCTACGAAAATTAGATTGCGAGTTATAAGCACTTTAAATTTTTCGACCCTCACCTTGGGTGTCTCCTGTCACCAAAAGTAACACTGTCTCATAATAAATTACAAAAAAAAATTTGGCCGCGCTACGAAAATTAGATCGCGAGTTATAAGCATTTTAAAGTTTTTCGACTCTCACCGTGGGGGGTCTCCTGTCACCAAAAGTAACACTGTCTCATAATAAATTACCAAACAAAATTTGGCCGCACTACGAAAATTAGATCGCGAGTTATAAGCATTTTAAAATTTTCAAACCCTCTCCATGAGGGATCTCCTGTCACCAAAAATGAACACTCTCTCATAATAAATTACCAAACAAAATTTGGCCGCGCTACGAAAATTAGATCGCGAGTTATAAGCATTTTAATTTTTTCGACGCTCACCATGGGGGATCTCCTGTTTCCAAAAATAACACTGTCTCATAATAAATTACCAAACAAAATTTGGCCGCGCTACGAAAATTAGATCGCGAGTTATAAGCATTTTAAATTTATCGAACCTCACCGTGGGGGGTCTCCTGTCACCAAAAGTAACACTGTCTCATAGTAAATTACCAAACAAAATTTGGCCGCACTACGAAAATTAGATCGCGAGTTATAAGCATTTTAAATTTTTCGACCCTCACCATGGGGGATCTCCTGTTTCCAAAAATAACACTGTCTCATAATAAATTACCAAACAAAATTTGACCGCGCTACGAAAATTAGATCGCGAGTTATAAGCATTTTAAATTTTTCGACCCTCACCATGGGGGATCTCCTGTCACCAAAAGTAACACTGTCTGATAATAAATTACCAAACAAAATTTGGCCGCGCTACGAAAATTAGATCCCGAGTTATAAGCATTTTGAATTTTTGACTCTCACCGTGGGGGATCTCCTTTCACCAAAAGTAACACTGTCTCATAGTAAATTACCAAACAAAATTTGGCCGCGCTACGAATATTGGATCGCGAGTTATAAGCATTTTAAATTTTTTGACCCTCACCATGGAGGGTCTTCTGTCACCAAAAGCAACTCTGTCTCATAATAAATTATCAAACAATATTTGGCCGCACTACGAAAATTAGATCGCGAGTTATAAGCATTTTAAATTTTTCGACCCTCACCTTGGGGGTCTCCTGTCACCAAAAGTAACACTGTCTCATAATAAATTACAAAAAAAAATTTGGCCACGCTACGAAAATTAGATCGCAAGTTATAAGCATTTTAAAGTTTTTCGACTCTCACCGTGGGGGGTCTCCTGTCACCAAAAGTAACACTGTCTCATAATAAATTACCAAACAAAATTTGGCCGCACTACGAAAATTAGATCGCGAGTTATAAGCATTTTAAAATTTTCAAACCCTCTCCATGAGGGATCTCCTGTCACTAAATATTAACACTGTCTCATAATAAATTACCAAACAAAATTTGGCCGCGCTACGAAAATTGATCGCGAGTTATAAACATTTTAAATTTTTCGACCCTCACCGTGGGGGGGGGGGTCTCCTGTAACCAAAAATGAACACTCTCTCATAATAAATTACCAAACAAAATTTGGCCGCGCTACGAAAATTAGATCGCGAGTTATAAGCATTTTAATTTTTTCGACGCTCACCATGGGGGATCTCCTGTTTCCAAAAATAACACTGTCTCATAATAAATTACCAAACAAAATTTGGCCGCACTACGAAAATTAGATCGCGAGTTATAAGCATTTTAAAATTTTCAAACCCTCTCCATGAGGGATCTCCTGTCACTAAATATTAACACTGTCTCATAATAAATTACCAAACAAAATTTGGCCGCGCTACGAAAATTGATCGCGAGTTATAAACATTTTAAATTTTTCGACCCTCACCGTGGGGGGGGGTCTCCTGTCACCAAAAATGAACACTCTCTCATAATAAATTACCAAACAAAATTTGGCCGCGCTACGAAAATTAGATCGCGAGTTATAAGCATTTTAATTTTTTCGACGCTCACCATGGGGGATCTCCTGTTTCCAAAAATAACACTGTCTCATAATAAATTACCAAACAAAATTTGGCCGCGCTACGAAAATTAGATCGCGAGTTATAAGCATTTTAAATTTATCGAACCTCACCGTGGGGGGTCTCCTGTCACCAAAAGTAACACTGTCTCATGGTAAATTACGAAACAAAATTTGGCCGCACTACGAAAATTAGATCGCGAGTTATAAGCATTTTTAAATTTTAGACCCTCTCCATGGGGGATCTCCTGTCACTAAATATTAACATAGTCTCATAATAAATTACCAAACAAAATTTGGCCGCGCTACGAAAATTAGATCGCGAGTTATAAGCATTTTAAATTTTTCGACCCTCACCATGGGGGATCTCCTGTCACCAAAAGTAACACTGTCTGATAATAAATTACCAAACAAAATTTGGCCGCGCTACGAAAATTAGATCCCGAGTTATAAGCATTTTGAATTTTTCGACCCTCACCATGGGGGATCTCCTGTCACCAAAAGTAACACTGTCTCATGGTAAATTACTAAACAAAATTTGGCCGCACTACTAAAATGAGATCGCGAGTTATAAGCATTTTAAAATTTTCGACCCTCTCCATGGGTGATCCTCTGTCACTAAATATTAACAAAGTCTCATAATAAATTACCAAACAAAGTTTGGCCGCGCTACGAAAATTAGATTGCGAGTTATAAGCACTTTAAATTTTTCGACCCTCACCTTGGGTGTCTCCTGTCACCAAAAGTAACACTGTCTCATAATAAATTACAAAAAAAAATTTGGCCGCGCTACGAAAATTAGATCGCGAGTTATAAGCATTTTAAAGTTTTTCGACTCTCACCGTGGGGGGTCTCCTGTCACCAAAAGTAACACTGTCTCATAATAAATTACCAAACAAAATTTGGCCGCACTACGAAAATTAGATCGCGAGTTATAAGCATTTTAAAATTTTCAAACCCTCTCCATGAGGGATCTCCTGTCACCAAAAATGAACACTCTCTCATAATAAATTACCAAACAAAATTTGGCCGCGCTACGAAAATTAGATCGCGAGTTATAAGCATTTTAATTTTTTCGACGCTCACCATGGGGGATCTCCTGTTTCCAAAAATAACACTGTCTCATAATAAATTACCAAACAAAATTTGGCCGCGCTACGAAAATTAGATCGCGAGTTATAAGCATTTTAAATTTATCGAACCTCACCGTGGGGGGTCTCCTGTCACCAAAAGTAACACTGTCTCATGGTAAATTACCAAACAAAATTTGGCCGCACTACGAAAATTAGATCGCGAGTTATAAGCATTTTAAATTTTTCGACCTTCACCATGGGGGATCTCCTGTTTCCAAAAATAACACTGTCTCATAATAAATTACCAAACAAAATTTGACCGCGCTACGAAAATTAGATCGCGAGTTATAAGCATTTTAAATTTTTCGACCCTCACCATGGGGGATCTCCTGTCACCAAAAGTAACACTGTCTGATAATAAATTACCAAACAAAATTTGGCCGCGCTACGAAAATTAGATCCCGAGTTATAAGCATTTTGAATTTTTGACTCTCACCGTGGGGGATCTCCTTTCACCAAAAGTAACACTGTCTCATAGTAAATTACCAAACAAAATTTGGCCGCGCTACGAATATTGGATCGCGAGTTATAAGCATTTTAAATTTTTTGACCCTCACCATGGAGGGTCTTCTGTCACCAAAAGCAACTCTGTCTCATAATAAATTATCAAACAAAATTTGGCCGCACTACGAAAATTAGATCGCGAGTTATAAGCATTTTAAATTTTTCGACCCTCACCTTGGGGGTCTCCTGTCACCAAAAGTAACACTGTCTCATAATAAATTACAAAAAAAAATTTGGCCACGCTACGAAAATTAGATCGCAAGTTATAAGCATTTTAAAGTTTTTCGACTCTCACCGTGGGGGGTGTCCTGTCACCAAAAGTAACACTGTCTCATAATAAATTACCAAACAAAATTTGGCCGCACTACGAAAATTAGATCGCGAGTTATAAGCATTTTAAAATTTTCAAACCCTCTCCATGAGGGATCTCCTGTCACTAAATATTAACACTGTCTCATAATAAATTACCAAACAAAATTTGGCCGCGCTAAGAAAATTGATCGCGAGTTATAAACATTTTAAATTTTTCGACCCTCACCGTGGGGCGGGGGTCTCCTGTAACCAAAAATGAACACTCTCTCATAATAAATTACCAAACAAAATTTGGCCGCGCTACGAAAATTAGATCGCGAGTTATAAGCATTTTAAATTTTTCGACCCTCACCATGGGGGATCTCCTGTTTCCAAAAATAACACTGTCTCATAATAAATTACCAAACAAAATTTGGCCGCGCTACGAAAATTAGATCGCGAGTTATAAGCATTTTAAATTTTTCGAACCTCACCGTGGGGGGTCTCCTGTCACCAAAAGTAACACTGTCTCATGGTAAATTACCAAACAAAATTTGGCCGCACCACGAAAATTAGATCGCGAGTTATAAGCATTTTTAAATTTTAGACCCTCTCCATGGGGGATCTCCTGTCACTAAATATTAACACAGTCTCATAATAAATTACCAAACAAAATTTGGCCGCGCTACGAAAATTAGATCGCGAGTTATAAGCATTTTAAATTTTTCGACCCTCACCATGGGGGATCTCCTGTTTCCAAAAATAACACTGTCTCATAATAAATTACCAAACAAAATTTGACCGCGCTACGAAAATTAGATCGCGAGTTATAAGCATTTTAAATTTTTCGACCCTCACCATGGGGGATCTCCTGTCACCAAAAGTAACACTGTCTGATAATAAATTACCAAACAAAATTTGGCCGCGCTACGAAAATTAGATCCCGAGTTATAAGCATTTTGAATTTTTGACCCTCACCGTGGGGGATCTCCTTTCACCAAAAGTAACACTGTCTCATAGTAAATTACCAAACAAAATTTGGCCGCGCTACGAATATTAGATCGCGAGTTATAAGCATTTTAAATTTTTTGACCCTCACCATGGAGGGTCTTCTGTCACCAAAAGGAACTCTGTCTCATAATAAATTACCAAACAAAATTTGGCAGCACTACGAAAATTAGATCGCGAGTTATAAGCATTTTAAATTTTTCGAACCTCACCGTGGGGGGTCTCCTGTCACCAAAAGTAACACTGTCTCATGGTAAATTACCAAACAATATTTGGCCGCACTACGAAAATTAGATCGCGAGTTATAAGCATTTTTAAATTTTCGACCCTCTCCATGGGGGATCTCCTGTCACCAAATATTAACACAGTCTCATAATAAATTACCAAACAAAATTTGGCTGCGCTACGAAAATTAGATCGCGAGTTATAAGCACTTTAAATTTTTCGAACCTAACCATGGGGGATCTCCTGTCACCAAAAGTAACACTGTCTCATAATAAATTACCAAACAAAATTTGACCGCGCTACGAAAATTAGATCGCGAGTTATAAGCATTTTAAATTTTTCGACCCTCATCATGGGAGATCTCCTGTCACCAAAAGTAACACTGTCTGATAATAAATTACCAAACAAAATTTGGCCGCGCTACGAAAATTAGATCCCGAATTATAAGCATTTTGAATTTTTGACCCTCACCGTGGGGGATCTCCTGTCACCAAAAGTAACACTGTCTCATAGTAAATTACCAAACAAAATTTGGCCGCGCTACGAAAATTAGATCGCGATTTATAAGCACTTTAAATTTTTCGACCCTCATCGTGGGGGGGGGGGTCACCTTTCACCAAAAATTAAGACTCTCTCATAATAAATTACCAAACAAAATTTGGCCGCGCTACGAAAATTAGATTGTGAGTTATAAGCATTTTAAAATTTTCGACCCTCACCATGAAGGGGGGGGGGTTTCCTTTCACCAAAAATTCACACTGTCTCATAATAAATTACCAAACAAAATTTGGCTGCGATATGAAAATTAGATCGCGAGTTATAAGCATTTTAACTTTTTCGACCCTCACCGTGGGGGTCTCCTGTCACCAAAAATTAACACTGTCTCATAATAAATTACCAAACAAAATTTGGCCGCGCTACGAAAATTAGATCGCGAGTTATAAGCATTTAAATTTTTCGATCCTCACCATTGGGTTGGTCTCCTCTCACCAAAAGCTACATTATCCTATCTTGTTTTATCTTAAGACGATTCTTTTCTATACACATTCTATCAGGAATTTTTATTATTGAAACTATAGGTTTATAGTAACTGAAATAAGAAATATAAGTTTGAGACTTGATATCCTCTAAATATCTGAAAAATACCGCGTCAATGTCTGCCGAAGTCTACCGAAGGATACCATGCCGAAGTCTGCCGAAGTGAAACGACGCTAGCCGAGTGTTAGGTTTTTTCGTTACGGATGTGTTAGGATATTTCTCGTTACGGAATTTTTGGATTCGGTCGCCGCGCTCAAAGCCCGCGATAAAAGCTATGCAATAGCTTAAAAAGAAACAGACCACACTCCGATCTGTGATACACAAAATTTCCGTGAGTATAAACCCGACCCTGACCTAAAAATTCTGTTTGGGAAAAACTATGGATTTGATAACTGACCCGAACCAAATCTGAATCCCGCAAAAATGTTCAAGTGAAGCATAACCCGATTCAAACAAGGAAAAATAATTTTTGTGGGCATGAAATCTGACCCGAACCTAAATATTTTCTTTAAAAAAAACCCGAAATATGACTCGAACGAAATCTGAAACCGATGAAAATATTCCAGAGAACTATAAACTGATCCCAGCAAGACAAAATACTTTCCATGGTCATAAACCCGACTCAAACCTAAAAACCTTCGTTTGAAAAATCCTGAACTTTGACCCAAACCACATCTAAATCTGACCAAAGTATTCGAAAGAACCATAACCGGATTCGACTAAGACAAAATAATTTCCGTGGACATAAACCCGATACGAACCTAAAACTCCCATTCAAAAAAATACCTGAAATTTGAATCGAACCAAATCTGAATCTGACTAAACTATTTCAAACAAACGCAACCGGATCCAAACAAGACAAAATATTTCCATGGACATGAACACAATCCGAACCCAAAAAATTTCTTTGAAAAAATCGCGAACTGAACGAAATCTGAACTTGGCAGAAATATTCCAGTGAAGCATGTCCTTATTCGAATAAGACAGAATTATTTCCGTGAACATGCAAGAAGACCCGAACTCAACAGTTATATTTGAAGAAAAAACTCGAAATCTGAATTGAACCAAATCTGGACCTGACAAAAATATTCCAAAGAACTATAACCCAATCCAAGCAAGACGAAATAATTTCTATGGACATTAACCCAACTCGAACCTAAAAAATTCGATTTGAAAAAAACTGAAATTTGACCCAAACCATATCTAAATTCGACCAAAATATTCGAAAGAATCATAACTGGATTCGAGTATGACAAAATAATTTCCGTGGACATGAACGAGATCCGAACCTAAAAATTCTATTTGAAAAAATACCTGAAATTTGAATCGAACCAAATCGGAACCTGATAAAAAAATATTCCAAAGAATCGTAACCGGATCTGAATAAGACAAAAAATTTCCATTCTCCTGAACCGAATCTGAACCTAAAAAAATTCTTTGAAAAAAATCACGAAATCTGAACTGAACCAAATCTGAACTTGAAAAAAAATATTCCAGTGAAGGATGTTCTTATTCGAACAAGGCAGCATAATTTCCGTGAACACGCAAGAAAACCCGAACCCAAAAATTCCATTTGAAGAAAAAGCCGAAATCTGAATTGAAACAAATCTGTTTCCGACAAAAATATTCCAAAGAACCATAATTGTATCCGAGCAAGGCAAAATAATTTCTATGGACATGAATACGACCCGAACATTATAACTCAATATCAAAAAATACCTAAAATCTGAACCCGACAAAAATGTTCTAATGAATCATAACCAGATCCGAACAAGACAAAATAATGTCCATGGACATGAAACCAATATATGGTTTGGTAACATTTAGGTTGCAATTACATTACGGTAAGTCTTTGATTATATTTAATATCTCGTTAGGTTACAGTTAGGTCACGGTTAAGTTAAAGTTAGGTTAAAGTTGAATCGCATTTGTTTTATGGTTAGAATAAGGATATGTTACAATAAAGTGAAGGCTAGGTTACATTTATGTTATATTTAATTTACGGTAAGGTACTGTTAAGTCAAAGTTAGGTTACAGGCAGGTTATGGTTACGGTAAAAAAGTTTACGGTTAGGAATTTATCCATAGAGTGGACATTATGCATGATTTGATTAAAAATAGCACTTACTTTTGTTAAATGGCTCTGAAATTATAATACTACATACCAACACTTTAGCTACGAGCGAGTATCGGTTTCATTCATGGTATAGTCGGATTTAAGAGTGATATAATTAGTTTGAAATTCAATATATTCCACTTGGGATTTCTATGTGAAAAAAAAAAAAATTAGTTACGTGACTTAACAGTGATTTTTGATAAATATCAACACTTTAACACGAAAATCACGCAGTCGTTGGATACATATTCCCTCCCACATTTCTCATCGCTCATTTTGAGTATTTTTAGAGCTTAATATTAGCTGTTTTTTAAACTGATTTTTCACACAGTCAGTGGCCACGTATTTTAGACAATGCATTTCTGCATGTTTCGAGTTAATGATAAAATCATACAAATTTCAAGTTCGTTTAATATTGTTAATACGGACCCAGACAACGCCGGGCGGGTCAGCTAGTAAATAAATAAAATATGTTGTAGTCATTTATTTAAAGGTTCAATATTTGTGATTAAAATGAATGAATATTAACCATTATGACAGAATAAATTCCGAGGCAAAATGGCGGATAATTGAATCTATACATGACAGGGATGATTGGGACAATTTAAATTAGGGATGTTTGGGACACTCTCATTCATCTCTAATGATGTTGAAACATTTATTTATTAACTAAAACAATATTATATTGGTTTATAAATCAATAATTTATGACAATTATTAGCATTAAACTGTAATCGCATTATATAAATTGTTTATTATTAAAAATTGTATTGAATCTTAATTATTGTATTACAATAAAGGTTAAATAGTTTATCAAAAAATTGATATTGAAGCTTTATCAGTGTAGATAAAATTGTAAAAAATAGTATGAGTTTATTGATCAAAGGGAAGAAATTATATTGAATTTTGAACTTGTGCTTAAATAAATCCCATTCGAACTTCCCCATCATAATTTCATACAGTAGGCAAAAAAAGTATTTGTACACTTCATTTTTTTTAATTATAATAACATCAAATGAAAGGTTTATGCAAACAACAATGCAATACATTAATTTAATGCATTATAATCATATAAAAGTGAAAACAAAATAAAAATAATTGATTTTTTACATTTTAACAAACAACTCTCTAAAAATATAATGCAAAAAAAGTATTTGTACACGACACTGCTGTACTATAATAAATTAAAATTTAGTTAAATAATACAAATTAATACTTTGTGTGCAGTCCTTTAGCTTTAATGACTGCTTCTAGACGTTGTGGCATAGATTCCACCAACTTTTTTGTAACGGTGGGGTCTATGTTATCCCATGCTTCAATGAGAGCTTCTTTTAAGCTTTTTTTACCTGATATATGTTTTTTTCGAATTTCTGCATTCAACAACGTCCACAAATTTTCCATAGGATTCAAATCTGGAGATTGTGGAGGAGTTTCCAGTCGCCTTCGAGCGTTATACAGTAACCATGTCCTGGTAATCAATGCGGTATGTTTAGGATCGTTATCCTGCTGGAAGTGAAACGTTTTCTCTAAGCCTAATTTCCTAGCACTGCTTATCAAGTTATGCCGCAACACATCAATGTATGTTGGAGCTGTCATTCTAGAGTCAATAAATTCCAAATTTCCTACTCCATTAGAGGCCATGCACCCCCAAACCATAACATTTCCCCCACCATGCTTGATAGTTGGGAGTATATGTTTTGGATCAAGAGCAGTTTTATTTTTGCGCCAGATTTTTCTAATGTTTGGTGGAGAGAAAATTTCGAATTTACTCTCATCGGAAAAAATCACACTTTTCCAAAAATCCATTGGTTTCCTCCTGTATTCCAAAGCAAATTCCAGGCGTTTTCGCCTGTTTGTTTCGCTGATGAATGGCTTTTTCTTTGGTGTTCTTCCTTTTAAGCCTGCTTTGTGGAGAACATTTCTTATTGTTTGAGATGTTACACTTATATTAGAAGATGTCGCAAGGTCTTCTGCAAATCTTTGAGCTGAACTCATAGGATTTTTTAAAGCGGTTTTAACAATATTTCTTTTTACCCTCACTGTTAATTTGCTTGGGCGTCCTGGTCTTCGTTTATTTTCAATGCATCCAACTTCTTCATATTTTCTCACTATGTATCCGACAGTTGTGAATGGCAATTTAACAACTTTTCCAATTTCTCGGTACGATTTTCCATTTTTATGAAGATCAATGATAAGGTTTCTTATGTCTACAGATACCTCTCTAGTTTTAGGTGCCATTCTTAATTATTTCAAAAGCAAATTAAATTAAATGACAGACAAACAAAATATGAAATTAACAATTATTAACAACTACCGTATAAACAAGTTCTTTGAATTATAAGCACAGCGCGAATTTTGCTGTGCTAATGTACAAATACTTTTTTTGCAAGAAATTTTTAAACTTTTCCGGTTAAAAATTTTTTTTTCTGTCTTATCGAAATTTTCTGTTGTTTAAATTGAAACGCATGGTAAAAACACTGTATTAAAACTATTTTTGTCAAAATATCTATTTTTATTTAGTTAAAAATTAAAAATATTAGGGTGTACAAATACTTATTTTGCTAACTGTATGCTCCTGATATGTAAGGTACGTTTAATGAATATTAATTAATAAGTTGTGAAAAAAATGTTAAATATGCCATATTTCAAAGAAATTTTTCACCTTCATTTCATATCTAGAATGTCTCATAAGTAGGAAAAAAGAACTGATAGAGAGTCAATTAAAAACAATAGAGTTAAAAGCGTAGTGAAAGAAATGATTAGCAACATTGAGATCTAATAGCCATATTATAAGATCACATATTACAAATATAATTACATACAAGTTTATTAATATAAATTTTAATTAGGTAACATTGAGCATATGGAGTAAAATATTTGTGTCCCATTCATCCCTGCTATGTGGATATTGGAACAGAGAGGAGATTATTTTTAATTTGATATTTTGCTATATAATAATAATCTAGACTAATTATTGTGCATAAATGTATTCGAATACTGAGTGTATGAAATGTGATGCGTAATAATGATAATAACTGTAAAAAAGTATTTAAAATAAATATTTTTGTAAAATTGTTCCATTCAACCCCCATCTATCCTACTATTTTTATTTTGTTTATATTATAAAAGTAGAATAAATTACTTAATTTGTAATAAATATATCCACACATAGAATAGCTGGGGGTAAAAGTACGCACTTTCCATAAATTATGATTTTAACGAACACATTGGTCTAAATTTATGCAACGAGTGAATAAAATGTTACATTAGAACCTTAGGCACGTACTACTATCAACCGGTAATCTTTCAAATTATTATTTCATGAGAAATTGCAATTTAAAAAAAACACTGCTCTGCGTATTTTTGCTCCATCGTTTAGGGTAAAAATACGAAGTGGTGAGACAAAGATACACGGCGCATATTATTGCCTCATTGCAGCAGGCTTTTGTCCCATTTCCGATAAAACGAATGAGTTATGTAAAAGCATTATTAAATTTACTTAGTATTTATAGTTTAACTGAAAATAATAAATTAAACGATGAAAAAAATGAAGAACCCCCCCCCCCCCGAAAAAAAACAGCGGTCTGTGAGATTGCAAATAGGAGTTAACCTCTATGACAGTAGTTAACTGCTGTGACAAAAATACTGTGAGCAGTATCCCCTTGATCGTAGAATGATTAAAAGAATCAACTGTCTTGTAACATAGTGTTTCTGTATGAAACTTTACGTAAGAATCTATTAAAATCCCCCTATTCAGAAATTTCTAGCGATACTGCTAAGTTTCCAAACGATTAAAAAAATTCACTAATATGAATATTTTAATTGAAAATTACAAGCTAATCTGTGAAAACGGAATATAGTAGTGATCTGTCAGATCTCGAGTTGAGGGTTAACGCTTAAAACAAAAGCGTTTTATGAAGCAAGAATATTTGTTTTTAAAAGTAGGTAGGTAGATTCTTAACTTATTCCTAACCCCTAAGATAGATTCCTAAGGTAGATTCCTAACCCATTCCTCCTGTTAAAAGAAAAAAACTAGAAAAAGGAAAAGATAGTTAACCCATAACTACTGTTAGCGAGTTACAGAGACCGCTGAGCTTTTCAAGTTTTACGGTTTAACTCCTAATTTTTAGTTAAACTACAGATATTGGTCAAATTTTGTTTTGTTTGGAGCCTTATTGCTACTTCTAGAGACTTCTGAATAGCCGAATTTTGTTTATAATAGTCTGGTATATAAAGTTTAATACTTAAATAGTATTCTGAGAGTTAATGTAACATTTTATTTATCTTTAAATTAAGCTGTCTGACAGACCGCTCACAGTAGTTATGGGACAATTTTTGTCACAGCAGTTGAGAGTTAACTAGCTTATAATAGTTAAATAGCTAATAAATTTTATACAATATTAGCTTATAAAAAATAAAGCTTTCCACAGCGTAATTGTGAAAAATTTTGCATCTAGCTAAAACAATAGGGCAAAGACCCACATCTTAAAATTGTATGTGGGTGATTCTACGATAAGAGGTAATTTGTACGGCAATCCTTTTAAAACAGATTTTTTATTCTATATGTTGCTATTTTTTGCAATGAATCACATTATCTTAATATACTTTATTAAGTAACATCACGATTGAATGCCTAATTTAAACACATTTTTCTGAAATTTCTTACAAAGTCTAAAAAGTCCCCTCCCCTGGCATGTCCCCTTGCCGGTTTCAATTTAACTTTCAAACAATACATATATTTTTTCCGCCAGATGCTTAGCTAAAGTATGTTTAATTGGAATTTAAGTAATTATACTTACGTATTATAAAATAAAAAATAAAATAATTTTGTTAATTTCAAATAATTTTTAAAATTAACTTTTGTCCCGCTTTTTTTGTGTCTCTCCCCTGTCAAATTTCGTTCCGCTGAAACAAATATAAATTCAAGGATGGCTATATTGGAAGTAGTGCTTAAGGACATCTATTGGCTTGAAGTTAGCAATACTAAACGCACAAGCCATTTAAGCGTCGCCATTTTTAGTTGTTGCGACGCGACCGTGTTTTGTAGTGGTTTAGCACGGTGACCGTGTATCTCCCCTGGTAAGTCATAAAACTTATAATATTCATTTAATTCAATTGCATTTACTGCCCTAATTAAACAATACGGTAATACTTAAAGTGAAATACACAATTAACCGAAAAACTAATTCAGTCAGTTAAAAAGTTTGAATTTACCTGAAAATGTCTCTCCCCTGCCGTATTTCCCCTGGCATGATAACTGCCAGGGGAGCGAGTCACTGACCTGAAAAAGTTATAAAATATGTATAAAGTGACTTGCCCTTATATGAAAAAGTAAATAAACGGGATAAAAATCATAATTTAAAGGTTTTTGATCAAACTCAAACTTTTCTTTTTGGCCGAATTCTAAATGTTTTTGAACCTCTTATCGTAGAATCACCCATGTATATTTGCCACAAGACAGATGCATGCTTTTACCTCATTCTGCAGTATTTTCTTGACCAGCTACCCACAATTTAACACGTTAAGTGCCAAATCTGTTTTGTCTATTTCTCCGTTTGGGCCGCGAAACAAGATTACCGTTACACGATCTACATAGTGTCAGTAGACAACCAGTCGCCGGTGACTGACGAGGCCTAAACGGAAAGGGCAGTATCAATCACGGGTGACTAACACGGCACTCAACTTGTTAAACAAATGCGATAGAAGTAAACTAAAGGGCATTTTGAAGGTAAAGAACATTAGTTCTCCGCTGAATTTAGGATTTGTAAAAATTCGAGATATTGGCAGCTGATCAATAACGTGAAAATTTAGAAATATTAGATCAAAATTCAAAAATTTAAAGTTACCTCATTTTTTTTGTTTTTAACAAGGCTAGAATCACAACTATTACACTTGAGACCAAACTGTCACCTAGCGGTCATGATTTTAGAAATGTTACTTCATATTAAATCAGCCAGTGTGCATTTTTGTCCAGTACGCCTTTTTACCCCCCCCCCCCCCCCCCTACTCAGTTGGTTTTTAAAGTTTGATCGGTAGATACTTACGTTATATATTTTTCAAAAAACTTAATTAGAAAAAGGAAAAAGTAGCTAACTAGCTTATGTTATTTAAGTAGCTGTTATATTTTATACAAAAACAGCTTAGACAAAATATAGAGCTTTCCACAATCACATTGTTGGAAAGCTTTGCTTCTTAAACTTATGCATATTTTTGCCCCAAGGCGGATGCGTAACTTGCAGTCATAGTGTTCTCAGTTATAGGGAATATATATATTTTTATAATTTTATATTAATAAGAGAACATGGGGTTGTCGAAAGACTTTTTAGCACTACTGTACCAATGTTTCGATAGATTTCGTTGGCACGCTTTATCCGCCATCTTGTTTCAAAATGGCAGTCATTTACACAGACTTCAGACTTCACCCACCTTGGGGACCCGCTTTTGGCATATGGTGAGGACAAGCCCCGAGCCTAAGGCAGGAGGGGGGTCCATTATTCCAGCGGACCACAGCCATGTTCCCGTTGCCGGGAACATCAGCAAGGAGGAAGATCCCTGTTTTTTTTAGATCACTTGGAGTTTACAATTGCAATCACAATTGGCAACCCTATTCATTCAGGGCGTGCCGGTTTTTACTTGTAGTATTCCTGGTTGGGGATATACATGATATTGTTTGGTATTCACTATTAAATTACAATACATTGAGAAAAATAGTTTTTACAATAATACATAATACTTGATTATAATTACAATGACAAAATGAGAAAAATACAATTATATATACATTAAAACAAATACTGCTTACTGTAGAATACTATGATACTATGAGATATTATATACATTTTATGGTTCTAACATTAAGAACTCACTAGTATTTACATTAAACAAAAATATTACATTTACATTACTCATTACACTAGTATTTACAATAAAATAAACATTATTTTGTATTATATACAGTGAAAAATGAGAAGAGTAGAGTTCGTTTTAGCAGTCTATATGTGCGTAACTGTGTCAATGTTTGGTATGTGACTTTTTAAGATAGTGCATTTTATGCATTGTTACTATTTTCATGTTATATTTAGGCACTCATAGGTACATCCATTTTACGTGAGAAATTTGTATTTTATGAAAGAGTATTTTTCATTTAAAATATTATAGTTTTGATAAAGTTGTCTTATTTTTGTTTGATCATTTATTATTGACATTATATCTTCATATACAGTGTCGTGCTTTCTTTTGAATTTGAATTTCATAAATTTACAGTTTCCAAAGATGTAGTGGAGCGGATCTCCCCTGACGCCACACTGACAGAGATTGTTCTCTTTTTTCCCTATGCTGTGTACGAAGGTGGGGAAGCTACCGCGTCCTGACAGAAAGTACATTGAAACTTTGTCTTTGCATGTTAGAGTGGCTTGAACCTTTGGTACAATGGAGTGGGTAAATCTGCCGCTCCCTGAGTTATCCCAGTTGTACTGCCAATCATCCAGCATATTGTGCTTCAGGCATTTATTAAGATATTGACCGAGGAAGTTTTATCCCTCGGTCTATTGGGAGATCGCAGTACTGAGCAGCGTCATTGGCCAGTTTGTCCGCCAGCTCATTGCCTTCTATGCCTATGTGTCCCTTTATCCATGTAATGTAAAATATTTTATGTTTATTCTGAATTAGTGTTTTTTGTATGTTATAGATATCTGGGTTGTTTGGGAATAATTTTGTTAAAGCTTTTACTGTTGACTGGCTGTCTGATAGGATTTGGAATTTAGAGTATTCTGTTGTTAGTGCCCAATTTATCGATGTAATGACTGCATGTAATTCTGCTTGAAAAATTGTATTATCTTTTTGGATTTTTACAGATTTTTCATAAATTTTATTTTTTGAGTTGAATGCTACTACTGCATATGCTGTGTTTTCCTCCCCCTTCGAACCGTCTGTGTATATTTTTAAGATGTTATTTTGAGGTAGAATTTTATCTGTCGCTATTAGGTTATTAATGTGAATTTCTGGATTAATTTGATATCTAAGGATTTTGTCTTCTATGTCAGTGTGTGTTATTGTTTTACCTTTGTGTATGAGAACGTTTGTTTTGTTTAATATGTCGTTTTTTAGATTTTTGTAGCTCAGCGTTAGAAGAATTGGGGGATGCCTAATAGTGTTTGGAGTGTGTGTGTCGATACATTTTTATATGTTTTTGTTATTGATAACAGACAAGTTCTTTGTATGCTGTTGAGTTGCCTCTTGTCCACGTATCTTAGGTTGTTTGCCCATACTTCCGAGCCATAGGCTATTATTTTTTCAAGTACTGTGATGTACCATGTTCTTAGGTACTCTCGGCTGACTCCCCATGTGGCAGAGAAGACCCTTTTAATTGATGTTGTTAGTTGGAGGATCCTATCTTTGATGTTTTTGATGTGTAAATCCCATGTTAGTGTGCTTTAAAATATTACTCCTAAAACTTTTAAGTGATTAACGTGTTTGATTTTGTAGTCCCCTAGTTTAAAGCTTGGTAAGCGGTTTTCTAGTGTGTTCATACCCATCATCATAAATGTTGTTTTGTCGTGTGATATTGTGAGTTTTAAGTTATGACATATTTCTGCGAAGAGCTCGATCCTTTTATTCACTTCGTTTTCCAATTCCCTTCGGCTGTTAGCCTTCACCACCATGTTGAAATCGTCGCAGAATGCATATAGGTTTATGTAGGACTGATAGAATTTATTAAGTATTAGGTTGGCTACAAGGAGCCACAGAAGCGGGCCGAGGCACGACCCCTGCGGGCAACCTTGGTTGGTAGGGCGTTTGATGTTCGTATCTAGGTAGTCTGTAATTATTTCCCTGTCAGAAAGAAAGCTGAGTAAAATGTTTTTAAGATAGTTGGGAATGGGAAGTTGTTTAATGATATCTGCTAACGTGTTCCAGTTGATGTTATCGAAGGCTCCAACTATGTCAAAGGATATTAGTGCGCAATATATGTTTTTGTTTAGGTATTTTATGATTGTGTTTTTTAGTTTCTTTAGTAGTTGTATTGTGTTTTTGCCCTCACGAAAGCCGAATTGTGAATCATGAAAGTAGTGTTGTGTTTCTAGGTAATAATTTAGTCTGTGTTTGATTAGTCTTTCCATTATCTTTCCCAGCATTGGAAGGAGACATATGGGACGATAAGATGATGGTTGTTTTGGATTTTTATTTCGTTTAGCGAAAAATACTACTTGAGCTATTTTCCAGGGTATAGGGAAATAATTTAAGGTTAGGCATTTATTGAAAAGGTCCCTGATTAAATGTTTAAAGTTTTTAAATAAGTTTTTGATTATGAAGGCGTCTATTTTATCATAACCAGGGGCTTTTAAGTTGTTCTGCTCTGTTAGTGCAGTTTTGATTTCCTTAAATGAGAAAAGAGGGGGAGTCGGATATGGGGTGTCCTCTTCCAGTGCTCGGTCCAACAGTGGAGGGTTTATTATGTCTGAGTTTGGAAAATGGTGGTCAATTAGTTCTTTAAAGGTCTCAGTTTTGGTTGTGTAGGGCGTTGAATTTTCCATTGTAGTGTGTATGAAGTGTTTATTGGTGAGTCTTTTGTTTGTTGCTATTTTGAATGCTTGACCAAATTTATCTTTTGTATGTGTGCAGAATTTTTTCCAGGAGTCTAATTTTTCTGTTTTTATTTGTTTTTTGTAAATGGCTCTTTCTCTCTGGAGAAGGGATCTCCATCTAACGTCACCGGTGTTTTTTTAACGCTTTCTGAGGGCAGAAATTTTGTTTCTCTGGGCTTTTAGGGAGTTGCTCCACCAATCAAATGTCGGATATAATTTTAGTTTTTTAGTTTTAAGTGATTTTTTGCATGTTTCGTTTATTTCTGTATTAAATTCTTGCATCCAGTTATCCAGTTCTATTTTGGTTTTTATATTTGTTAGTGTATTACTTAAGTTTGTTGTTTTGTTTTTAAAGATTTCGTTAAATTTTTTAAATGTGGTGTGTCTTGTTTTGAATCTATTGAGGGTGATGTTTTTTGTTTGTAGTGATAAAGAAAAATGGATATACCTATGGTCCGACATTGATTCTGACTTGGTGTCTACATACCATGAATCCACAAAGTCTGATAGGTCCTGGGAGCACAGAGTCACATCAGGGTTTGTACTGCATGGTCGGTTGGGTTGTCCTATAAATGATGGTGGAGCTTCTGTGTCGTTGATAAGTATGAGGTTTTTCGACAGAAGGAGATGGGTGAGCATTGTACCTCTGGCATCTTCGTTCTGGTATCCCAGTAGGGACAGGCGTGCGTTGAGATCTGCCCCTAGTATAAGATGCTGGAGGGGGTTGAAGATGTTCAGCCATTCCATATCATGTGCGAAGTCACTTTTTGGAGCTGAATAGGCCGAACCCACTGTAATTTTTCCAGTTGATGTCGTAATATTTACGAATACTGAGTTGTTATCTGTGTATGTTTGTACTGCTTCAACGTCGGGTCTTGTGATGACTACCGCCGCTGTATTGTTAATTGATGTAAACGTCTGCCAGCAGAGCATATTTTAAGAAATTTTCACTGGGCGACATTGGGTTTGGTCTTTTGTCCCAAACAAATGTTGATAAAATCACTCTTCTCCTGTGGTAATAGAAAACTAATTTACAAGAATATTGAATGGCTGACAATTTTCTGCACCTTATTTGTTATGTATATCGTACTTCTGTTACTAGTTAATAAACTACATAACTTTTACTGAATTATGTAAATATGTAAATCCCGTAATTTATAGGTAGGTAACATAAAAAAAAGGCTGCATTCTCAGTTAAACAAATTGTCAATCATTACGTTCGTAACGGAACAAATATAAGATCCAATCTACCGAATTTACATGCCTAATTAAAATATTAAGTGACAAATTATCATCTAAATTAAAATGTTAAATTGTTAGTCTTTATTAGTTGAACATTTGCTTGTTGTTTATAACCATTATAAGTCAGACTATTAGGTAAATAGAAACTCCAATAAATTCTGAAAAGTAAATTTAACCTGAGTCATTAAATATTTTTTTAATGAAACAGTACTAGAGCTATAATTTTAGACCCAAATTGGAAAACTAATCATGAAAACACATATTTTTCTTAATGTTTCAAAAAACCATGAAATAAAGAAATACCATGTTAACATTTTTAACGGTACCAAAATAGCAAATCATTTGCGTTTATAGTGGTTAAATATCTTTTGACTTTTGCAAGTTATTGCACTTTGCAAAGAGTAGAATTAAAGCAGAAAACAGATTTTGTACTTAATCTGTCTAGTCTTTAAATAGAAAAAAAAAAATGCATCTAACTCTGTCTCCGCCATTGACAATGATTTTTTTTATGACAAGAGGTCTTTCTTCGCTGATATTAAAAGAGCTGTTACATACAAAAATATGAAAATTGGTCGCATTATCGAGAAATGTTTGATAAATACGCTGGGACAGACAGTTTGAAAATTGAATAATTATTTTAAGAGATATTTAATGTTAAAGTTCGTCAAAATCATTGCGTCGAAAATGTTTTATAGGATGAAAAACTAGGGTAGATGTGCCAGTAATGGGCCACCTTCCAGTAATGGGCCACCTCGCACTTTTTGGTTTATAAAAAAATAATAAATAATAGTTAAGCTTTTATTATTTTTTTCTGAATTCTACCTTGCATGCTTTATAAGCTGGATTAATTTTTTACACTTTTCGTCAAAACAATTAGGAAGCAGAAAATAAAGTTTCACAGTTTTTCTGTTTTTCACTGAAAATCTTAATGAACATGCTAAGAGCAGACTTTACTTACTTAGTTTTATATCTTTTTTATTTTTCCGTAAAAATTGAATGTTTTTGTTTGGTTAGCAATATAAAACATTGAATTTAATATACCAATGGCCATTTACAAAATTTTATTTATTTTTAAGATTTTAGGAGGGGTGGTCCATTACTGGATTGCTTATTTCGTGATTTGCCAGTAATGGGCCACCCAAGTGACCAATACTAAAAGTGTAATTTCAGTAGTGATAAAATATTTTGATTTAACTGAAAACTAAATAAACAAATTTAATACTTAAATTTTACTTACTAGAATTTAATAAAGACAATTTCTTTATAAATACAGTCAAGTCTCTCTATAACGAAACTCCATACATCGAATTTCTCTATATAACGAATTTTTAGTAGGAATGTTCCCCTTTTCCCATGATTACATTAAAAACAGTCTCTATATAGCGAAATATCTATCTCCATATAACGAATATTTTCATAAAATGTTCTTTATTCAGTTGTAAAAAAATACTTCGAAATCACATGAAATCAAATTTCCATCTCTTATTCCTAATTTATCGTTCAGTGCTGAGTTTTTTTTATATTACTCCTCTGCTTGAATTTTCTTGTTCCTTAAGTCCAACAAATTCATCAACCCCCTCCTTTCACACACCTTTCAACATCCTTCTCAAAACAGTGTTAATTGAATAGTTATACATATAAGAATGGGATCAATTGGGGTAATTGAAGAAAAAACAATTTACAATTGCTTCAAAAACGCCGAATTTTGTATACAAGAGGATAATGTGGATTCTGAGGAAGAAGAAGATGCGACTTACGCAGACATAAAAAGAACAAGTTGGAAATTGCACGTGAACGTAGCAAATGAGGTGTATTCGTACGATAACGAAGTTTTAAAAATATTCAGATCTTGCTTTTATAGTAAATAGTACTTCGGATTCAGTATATTGGTTGAAATTCTGTAAATATACAGGAAAGTAATTCTTATTACACCTCAGCAACGTATATCTTATTCATAAAATGTGAAATAGTTGAATATAATTAAAACACGTACCAAACCATGTTTCCCCGTATAGCATTATATAGTGGAATACTTTTGTGTAGCTCTGTAATTTAATAATAAAAATTCTTTGCGTCACAGATTGTACAGAATGCATATTTTAGTATATATTTCACAGATTCATGCCAATTCTATTATGTTCGAATGAGTGTAACATCATTAAAATGCATTTGAAACTTCTTCCCCATTGACAGTAATGTAACGGAATCCTTTTGATTGTCCCTGTAATTTATCTATGCATCCGATTTTCATAACATTTGAAATGACTCGACAAAATTACGCAATAATTATATGTTTTAAATTTCAAACGATTAAAATGCATGTAAAACTTTTTTCCCTATTGACCGTAATGTAACGGAATCCTTTTGAATGTCCCTGTAATTGATCTATCCATCCGATTTTCATAAAATTTGAAAGGACTGGACAAAATTATGTAATAATTATGTATTTTAAATTTCAAACGATTCGGTTGTATAGTTTTCCGTTGTTATATGCGGACAGACAAACGGACAGATAGACAGACTGTCAGACAAACGGACAGATAGATGGACAGACAGACGGACTGAACGACAATTATAGGTGCTACCTACTTACATAATTACGAACGCACCTAAAAATAATTATCTGTTATTTTTTGTAGGGTGGCCCATTACTGGAACATAGGCGGTCCATTACTGGAACATAGGTGGCCCATTACTGGGCATTTGGGTGTTTAGACATATTTCTATTATTTAAAATGAAATTTTTATTTCTATTGGGAAATGTACTTGTGGGATTAGTTGAATATTGTTGAAAGATTAATCTAATATGAAAAAAATTGGAATACAATAATTGTAACTATTAATAAAAAATTATTTTTTAGAGAATTTCCTTAAGGTGGCCCATTACTGGCACATCTACCCTATCTATACTAATAAAAGAACAAAACGCTCTGTCTGTCTGTGTGTGTGTCTGTCTGTGTGTGTGTCTGTGTGTCTGCGATGGCTAGCAAAATCTACAGCACGTACGAAGCTCAAAATTTTTTTGAGAGTAGCCCAATGTCTCTCCTGATGCACCTGAAGCTCAGAATTTCAAAATTCTATTTATTAACTGAGTAATTAATTAAATTCCAAAGCTCACTCTCATAAAGAAATCGCCTTTTTTTTGCTTTTTTTCCATTTCATTTTCTTATGGTTGATTGGTTGCATAAAATTTTCGCAGAAATAATTAAAAAAGCTGGGACAGACCTTTAAAATTCATAGACTGGCAAACTGTCAGTTTAAATGAGGATTTTTTTTTTTTTTTTTTTTTTTTTTTTTTTTTTTTAATCACAGCTGCTGTACACCATGGAGAAAAAGATAGGTGGAGGCGAAGTAAAGCGAAAAAAGATTTGCAACACGGAGTAAGAAGTGTCGTACTCCGTGGTTTGCAATATTAAACCATTTATCGCTGAAATTTTAATGTCTCAAACAAAAGCACGAGGAAGGAATTTTGTATTAATAAAACGAATTGAAAGAAACTAATTGCAGCTGAAGCATATTTTACGAAGAAATAGTAATTTTTTAAAATGTTTTTTTTCTATTATATTATTTAGGTTAAAGTTAGGTTAAAGTTAAATTGCATTTATGTTATGGTTAGGATAAGGATATGTTACAATAAAGTGAATACATTTAGGCTAGGTTACATTTCTGTTATATTTAATTTACGGTAGGGTACTGTTAAGTCGCTGTTAGGTTACAGACAAGTTCTGGTTACGGTATAAAAGTTTAAGGTTAGGAATTTATACACAGAGTGAACCTATACGCAAGATTTGATTAAAAATAACACTTACTTTTGTTAAATAGCTCTGAAATTATAGTACTATATACCAACCTTTTAGCTACCATAGTGTATCGATTTCATTCATGGTATAGTCGGATTTAAGAGTGATATAATTAGTTTGAAATTCAAAATATTTCACTTGGGATTTGTATGTGAAAATAATAATTAGTTACGTGACTTAACAGTGATTTTTACGGGTAAATATCAACTTTTTTACACGAAAATCATGCAATCGTTGGATACATATTCCCTCCCGCGTTTTTCATTGCTCATTTTGAGTATTTTTAGAGCTTAATATTAGTTGTTTTTAAAACCGATTTTTCACACAGTCAGTGGTTACGTATTTCAGACAATGCATTTCTGCATGTAACGCGTTAATGATAAAATCATACAAATTTTAAGTTCGTTTAATATTGTTAATACGGACCCGGGCAACGCCGGGCAACGCCGGGCGGATCAGCTAGTATGTAAGACTTTAATCATTTTTAGATCATTTTATACCTTAAAAGTTCCCAGTGCGCAGACTTATTTTTTTAATTTGATTAATTTTATGAGAATTTATTTCAATTTTAAATTAAAATTTTCAGCATTTCGAGAGTTATGCTTTACATACTTTAGAAAAGAAAATTATTTTAAACTTTTGTCAACTATTAAAACAGTGCGAAGAATAAAAGTTCCTTCAAATTAAAATTTTTTTGCATGTGATTATTATAAGTAGAAAATTTTTTCAAATTAAAATTAAATGAATATTACAAATTAAAAGCAGGAAAATATTGAGAATTACAGCATAAAAAGTCTATTTATACGTGATTTTTAAAAGAAAAGAAAATTGAACAATATTAAAAATTCATTAATATGTGTTAAAAGTCGTAAATAGATAAAAAAAAAATTACGTCAGATTTAAAAAACAAAATAAGACTGTGCAAATAATATTTCTTTTCAAACGGAAAAATTATTTTTGCGTAAAAATAACAAAAATGTTTGGTAAAAATTACGTCAAATTTAAAGTGTTACGTTTAAGAATCACTTATTTAAACCCATTACTTCATTACATTGTTAAAAAATACCGAAAAGCTAAGACCCTATTGACTAAGTTCATCTTGTATTAGCTGATTCTGAAATGTTTAAATAATCCTATTTAATCAAACATGAAAGCATCCATTAACAGCTGCTCATTCGGTCTTAAACCTTCTCCGGGAAACGGAATCCTTAAAACGGAATTTTAAATATCCTTTGATAGGGCGATTGCCACTGTTTTTATTTTAAATTAAAACGTAATCTTCCGTTTTTCTTATTTTTCTTTATTTTATTTTAACAGCCGATTAATTTAACTGATTGTTAGAGGTAGGATAGGGGTTGACGAGCATCGTTAATGGGGGACAGAGCCCTCTAGTGTTTAAAAAATCAAACTATGTCTATGAAATATATCCAAAATGATACAACAATAATAACAATGGATCAAAATTTTTATACAAAGGGCTATCTTATACTATTCGTAAAATTATGCAGGCTAGGATTTTTTTTTTTTCATCTAAAATTTTTTAGCATCATTAAATTTTCATGTTTTCAAAATGCTAAATTTTTGCACGGTTTTTAAAATTCTACAAAAATAGTTGCAATCGATAAGGAGGTTTTTTTACAAGTTACTGTCTTCGCTAAATATTTTCAACTAACTCTGTACTCTCATAGATTTTTTTTTTAAATTTAATTTAATTTAATTTAATTTTTATTTTTATTTTATTTTTTAGTTATCTGGAGGCTTTTTTTTTTTTTTAGTATTTGGAAAATAGTTTTTCTTGGTAGAGAATTGGGAAATCTGAAGTACATCTGAATCTTTTTATTGGTTGAATTGCGCAACTTATTTTATTTATTCGTTTTTCTGATTGGTTTATATTTATCGCCCGAAAATGGAATATTTCTGTTTTTTCTTTTTTTCTTTTTCTGATTGATCCGTCTTTAATGTCCAAAAATGAAATACTTCTGTTGCCACAATGACAAAAAAAGAGTAATAAAATCTTTTAAACAAATTAATAATTTCAAGACAAATTGTGATAACGATTTCAAATAAATTTCATTAAAAAGTCAATTTTTCTCTACGCAAAGGTGTAAAAATTTGAAATGATGTTTAGAAGTTTAAAAATTTGCAGTTCCAAAAACTGTAAAATTGAAATTTTATTTAAAATTCGTTTGCGATGGGTCCAGGAATATGAATGTTTAATGAATGCCGTACGTAATAGGAGGCGTTCAGAAGTCAGTCTGATAAACTCCATCCAATAAAAATGCACATTTTAAACAGTTAAAGTTTTCTATCTATAAATTACTGTGCTTTTTCATCATTGGTCTAGGAATATTAATATTTAATGCATGGTTTACGTAGTATAGGACTCGTTATGATCATCCTAAAAATGATGTTTATTATAATTATTATTAATTTAAATGTAGAATTTATTTATGTCTTTTAAAAATATCGTTTTCCAAATAGTCGTTGTAATTTGTTAAATTACAGTTTTGTTATTTTGTTGTTGCTGTTCATTACGATAATTTACTAATACAATAAAAACTATTTTGTATTCTATGAAAGGTTAAATGTGATAAGCAACACTATATTAAATCGATTTTGCTTTTCTTCGATACTACAATCCCTGCAAGTCTCTTTGTGTAAATTTGATAGATTAATAATGCAGTTTATCGCCAACTAATTTCTTATGTGAAACATCTTAATGTTAAACTATCTTAAAATCTTACTTAAGCAAAGGCGGTGGGGGGAGGGGGAGTTTAGCATTTGCTGATTTTTCCTTACAAGGGGGAGGAAGGAGAACAAAATGACAAAATTTGCTTACATAATACTTGAAAGGCCGCTAATCTCCCCTATAATTTAAAAATTGGAAATTTTAATTAGTTCAAAATGGAATAACTTCAATTAAAATATCAGCTAAATAAAAATATAAAACTGCACCTGGTTTAAATGAAAGATTACTCAAAGTTAACTGTTTTTCGTGATTTTTTTTGTAGGTTAAAGAAACAACATTATCACGTTTTTTATCCCTGCGAGGAGTATAATTCACTTACTTTAAATATTTAATTTATGCAATTCCCACTTTAGCAAATACACGTGGAACCGTTGTGACACCTTGAACTAAAATTTCAAAGCGAGTGGATCTAAAGTCGGTAATAGTGTGCAAGTTTAAAATTATTTAAAACGAATAAATCACATCTATGTTTGTACAACTGCATCTGATAGAATAATATGAGAATGCGAGTCATACAGTGCGTGGGAGGTCTTTAAGCTGCACATCACCCACCATAATTTTTTAAGATGTTTATATACAAAGAAGATCTTCGAAATATTTTTGTCCTAAATCAGTCTTCAGGGAAGCTCTTTATGATTGTTTTTTTTTTCTTTTTTGTACCTTTAAAAAAACTTTTACTGTGGTATACAGTTGGCAAAAAAAGTATTTGTACACTCTAAAATTTTTAATTTTTAACTAAATAAAAACAGATATTTTGTCAAAAATAGTTTTAATACAGTCTGTTTACCGTGCGTTTTAAATTACACGACAGAAAATTTCGATAAAGATGTAAAATAATTTTCTAATAGGAAAAGTTTAAAAATTTCTTGCAAAAAAAGTATTTGTACATTTCTCCATCCTGATATGTACTGTGTTTTATAGTGTTTATGGTTCAAAGGACTACTTTTACAGAAGCTGTTAATAATTTTTAAATTCATATTATATTTCTCTGACATTTAATCTAATTTGTTCTTGATGTAATTGATTATAGAACCTAATACTAGAGAGGCACCTCTAGATATATGAAATCCTATGATTGAGCATAATAAAAATTTAAATTCGCTACAAGAATTTGTAAAAGCTATTAAATTACCATTTACAGCTATTGGATGTATAGTAAGAAACTATGAATAAATTAAAAGCATCGAAATTCAATGAAAACCAGGACTTCTTAGCAAACTAACAATGAGGGAAAAAGGGAGTGTTGTTAAAAAAGCTTTAAAAAATCCTATGCGTTCGGTTCAAAAATTTGCTGGAGACCTTGCAACATCTTCTCGCATCAGAGTAATACCTCAAACAATAAAAAATATTCTTCTCAATGCAGATTTAAAAGGAAGAACCTCAAGGAAAAATCCATTCATCAGCGAAACAAATAGGCGAAAACACATAGTATTTGCTTTCGCATACAGAAGTAAATCATTGGATTTTTGGAAAACAGTAATTTTTTCTGATGAGGGAAAATTTGGAATTTTCTTACCATCAAGCATTCGAAAAAATTGGCGTAAAAATAAAACTGTTCTAGATCCAAAACGTATACTTCAAACTATCAAGCATGTTGGAGGGAATATTATACTTTTGGGGTGTATAGCTTCTAATGGAGCAGGACATTTAAAATTTATTGACAATGGAAGGACAGGTATAACATACATTGATGTGTCGCGCCATATTTTATTAAACTGTGCCAAGAAATTATGCATAGAGGAAGCTTTTCACTTTCTGCAGGATAACGACCAAAGCATTCTGCTGTGATCACCAGCACATGCTTACGACAATACTCGAAGACGACTGGTAACTCCTCTAAAATCTCAAGACTAGAATCCAATAGAAAATTTGTGGATGCTATTGGATGCAAAAATCCGAAAAAAAAAATATGTATCAGTAAAAAACAGTTTTAAAGAAGCTCTTATTGTGTCATGGAATAACATTAACCAGACCGCTACAAAAAAGTTGGTGGAATCTATGGCACACCATCTAGAAGTAGTCATACACGCTAAATGAATTCGCACAAAATATAAATTTGTATCATTTTACTAAATTTTCATTAATTACAGTTGGCAAAAAAAGTATTTGTACACTCTAAAATTTTTAATTTTTTACTAAATAAAAACAGATATTTTGTCAAAAATAGTTTTAATACAGTCTGTTTACCGTGCGTTTTAAATTACACAACAGAAAATTTCGATAAAGATGTAAAATAATTTTCTAATGGGAAAAGTTTAAAAATTTCTTGCAAAAAAAGTATTTGTACATTTCTCCATCCTGATATGTACTGTGTTTTATAGTGTTTATGGTTCAAAGGACTACTTTTACAGAAGCTGTTAATAATTTTTAAGTTCATATTATATTTGTCTGACATTTAATTTAATTTGCTCTTGAAGTAATTGAATATAGAACCTAATACTAGAGAGGCACCTCTAGATATATGAAATCCTATGATTGAGCATAATAAAAATTTAAATACGCAACAAGAATTTGTAAAAGCTATTAAATTACCATTTACAACTATTGGATGTATAGTGAGAAACTATGAATAAATTAAAAGAATCGAAATTCAATGAAAACCAGGACTTCTTAGCAAACTAACAATGAGGGAAAAAGAGAGTGTTGTTAAAAAAGCTTTAAAAATTCCTGTGCGTTCGGTTCAAAAATTTGCTGGAGACCTTGCGACATCTTCTCGCATCAGAGTAATACCTCAAACAATAAAAAATATTCTTCTCAATGCAGATTTAAAAGGAAGAACCTCAAGGGAAAATCCATTCATCAACGAAACAAATAGGCGAAAACGCATAGTATTCGCTTTCGCATACAGAAGTAAATCATTGGATTTTTGGAAAACAGTAATTTTTTCTGATGAGGAAAAATTCGGAATTTTCTTACCATCAAGCATTCGAAAAAATTGGCGTAAAAATAAAACTGTTCTAGATCCAAAACGTATACCTCAAACTATCAAGCATGTTGGGGGGAATATTATACTTTTGGGGTGTATAGCTTCTAATGGAGCAGGACATTTAAAATTTTTTGACAATGGAAGGACAGGTTTAACATACAGTGATGTGTCACGCCATAATTTATTAAACTGTGCCAAGAAATTATGCATAGAGGAAGCTTTTCACTTTCTGCAGGATAATGACCAAAGCATACTGCTGTGATCACCAGCACATGCTTACGACAATACTCGAAGACGACTGGTAATTCCTCTAAAATCTCTAGACTTGAATCCAGTAGAAAATTTGCAGATGCTATTGGATGCAAAAATCCGAAAAAAAATATGTATTAGTAAAAAACAGTTTTAAAGAAGCTCTTATTGTGTCATGGAATAACATTAACCAGACCACTACAAAAAAGTTGGTGGAATCTATGTCATACGATCTAGAAGTAGTCATAAACGCTAAATGAATTCGCACAAAATATTAATTTGTATCATTTTACTAAATTTTCCTTAATTATATTACATTAAGATAGTGTACAAATACTTTTTTTGCATTATAATTTTGTATATTTGTTTATTATAATGTAAAAAATCGATTCGTTTAATTTTGTTTCTGCTTCTATAATATTATAATGCATTAAATTAATGTATTACAGTATTTTTTGCTTAAATCTTTTGTTTAATTTCATTATAATTTAAAAAAATGAAGTGTACAAATACTTTTTTTGCCAACTGTATATTACATTAATATAGTGTACAAATACTTTTTTTGCATTATATTTTTGTATATTTGTTTATTATAATGTAAAAAATCGATTCGTTTAATTTTGTTTTTGCTTCTATAATATTATAATGCATTAAATTAATGTATTACAGTATTTTTAGCTTAAATCTTTTGTTTAATTTCATTATAATTTAAGAAAATGAAGTGTACAAATACTTTTTTTGCCAACTGTATATAGGGTGATTCTAAATTCATGGTACAAACTGTAAGGGTTGGCACAGGGCGCTGTAAAAATTATTTATTGTATAGAGATGTATGGGCCCAATGGCGCGTCCAGGTACAACCAAAAGGCCAACTTGGCCCCCCCCCTTTTTTTTTTTTTTTTTTCAAAATTTCTCATTCACAATCACACTAGAAAATTTTTATGCTATTCTTTCCTTTATTAAAGGCAAACGTTTCTTGGTTTGACAAAGCAAAAATTCCTCTTTGAAAATTTCCGGTATGAAATCGAAAAAAAAAAAAAAAATCTTTTCATGCGTATCCTGCGTTTGAAAGATTTGACAGCTTTGTGTGTTTTTTAAATTCAAAAATTTTGATTTCACACCCGGAAAATTTCAAAGAAAATTTTTTCTTTGTGTAATCATGAAATGCCTGTATACAATAAAGAAAAAATACATTAACAAATTCCAACGACTATTTGGAAAAATAATTTTTTCAAGGACTATAATTTTAGATTTATAAATGATTTCTATATTTAAAAAAACAATAATAACATAATTTTTATGATGATCAAAACGTAACTTACATAATAACAGAGTCATATTAATATTCCTGGACCAATAATAAACAAATATTAAATGAAATTTAAGTTTAACAATTTTCGGTATTATAAATTGTTATTAAACTTCTAAACATCGTAATCAGTATTTTCAATTTTCCATCTTTATTTTTTAGGAATCTTGCAACAACAGTCCTTGGTACCAGTTAATTGTGAGCAATGGTCTTGCTTAATTTTAAGGTTTCTCTTGATCGTTTGTTGTGAGTCTCTTTGTTGGAGTTGAGTATTGTATGTATGGACGCAACTCTTTCTTTCTTTGAGGTGTCAAATAAACATATGACTGCACGAATTCTTAAAAATTGAGTGAGTTGTGGTCTTTTAAATAGTAATACAGTCTTGCTGTCTATGAGAAGGATGCAGTTTTTCAGTTTCATACAAAGCCATCAGTAAATTCGGTGATTTATTTTCTACCAAAAAAGTTCTAAACATCAAGACGGTCTGCTGCACGAACAACCTCCGTTTTTAAACATAAAAAAAAAAAAAAAAAAAAAAAAAACCACCTAGCCCGCTGGAGATGCTCATTTGAACCTCTTTCAATATTTTGAAAACATTCTTTACAACTTAATACAGTTTTATTTTTCTCTAGAGACTAGCATCTCTTAATAGAAACTAGTGAGTTGTCAAATTTGTGTCTGTGAGAATTATCTTCAATGTCCGAATAACTCTCTTCCTTAATGCTGCATTTATTTTCGCCGACTGTTCATTATCCACCATGATTACATTCCTTTTTGATAAAAATCAAAGCATTCTTAAAATATTTTTCTTTAACAATTCTATATGAATTCTATATTAGGCAATATAATAAAAGACCTCTGGTTGTATTTTTAAAATTTTTCCAAAATGCTTCATAAGATACAAGCATTAGGCAAGTCAGGCTTTCTTGTTCATTATCTTCCATCTATAATCGAAAGAACACGGGTTGAGATTGAGATGCTTGTTCAGTTTTGATAAGTCGGGTTGATGATTCCTAATGTTTTGAGTCAGAGAATGTTTGTGTCATAAGATTTTTAAATATTCCACAAACTTAAAGAAAAAAAAAAGACATGGAAACGAAAGGTATTTTAGTTGTCTGATACTTCTATTTTTGCAAATTCTTCAAAGCGTGGGTAGGAAGCTCAAGAAATTGTAGCTATTCAATTTCCAATGCTTAACTTTGATAACTGATAATTACAAATGAGACATATCTAAGTCGGACTTGTAATGCAGGACATCTAAAGCAAGTTTCTATCCAAATATTGTTTCATACGAATCTAGAAGCCGCTGTTCTTGCCTTTATTTGCAGTTTTCCCATTTCTAATTAAGTCTGCCAACTTTTTTTTTGCGTCATTCTGAAGAACAAAGTTATCAAATACTATCATGGCGGAACCCATGAAGCCTTCTGTTCTTCGCTTATTTAATTTAAATTTTCCTAGAAAATTCGATTTCATTTCTTGTTCTTCTGCAAACAAATTGCTTTGTAACAAGCTTATTTTAAACTCCGAAAGGTTCAGTAAAATCATCTACATGGATAGCAAAACAATCAGTATTTTGTAACCGTGCTATTGTGTTTTATTTTACTGCTATGATGAATTTGCCATTCTTATCATCTCCAGTCACATAATTAGCTTATGCTATTCCCTTGTTTTATATTAAAAAATTGCCGGCACCATCACCTGTGACTGGGCGACAATATCTTGGTACTGGGCGACGCTAGTGTCGCCTACTTTCTATGTTATTTTATGCCCTGTCTGCCAGGTTGATGATGGAATTGCCCATATTTTATTTTTAGGATGATAGAAGTCCTGCATCAGTATTACTTCTATGTTATTCTTGTTTGCATAGCCCATTACATTTTCTGTCGCTGCTTTGCAGTTTTGCAAGTTTATTTGGAGGAAGTTTAGAGAATTTACTTTTATTTTCTGTATATTATTGGTCGAGGGATTTTCTGCTTCTGTGTTTGGGATACCGTTAGAATTTGCTATTGTCTGGGTTGAGATCTCTGGGTTGCTGTTATTATTTAACGTGCTTGGGATGAAGAATTGTTGATTACTATTGCCTTGATGATTTATGATTTGTAGGTGTTGATGATCTTCATTATTTTGAGTTTGTGTACTATTAGCTTTTATATTGAATTTTGACTATTTCTTTTGATGGAGTTGTTTCTATCGTGTAAGTAAAATAGGTATACTGGGCATTTGCTTGAACTCGCAGCGTGTGGGAAGTTTTCTCTGTTTCCCTGGCAGTTGATGCAGCTATGTTTGGACGGCCTGTCTTTGTACTTGCAAGTTTCAGATTTGTGATTGCCCGTGCAATATGCACATGTTGGGTCATACCTGCACCTATCTTTAGTGTGACCGTATGACTGACATTTGCCGCAACGAATTACAGGGCGGTAGTCCTCAATTCTGCAAGTGTTGAAGCCTATAATAATTGAACCTTTTTGCTCTAGTTTACTGGCCATATTGGCTTCTATATTCAGGACAAGTTGATAGTTTCTGGAGCCGCTTCTCTGTATTTTCCTTTGTATAGTGAGGGGGACTTCTATAGTGCACTCTCTTCTTGTATCTTCGCTGTTATTTCTTCCATTTCTGCTGTTTCTGGGATTCCAAGGACAATAATTTTTTTCATGTTGGTAGATCTGTAGGAGAGCTCCGCTATGTCGTTTAGTGTATGTATATTTTCAAGGAAGTGAAGTACTTTGTCTGTTTCCGCATCTGTGTCTGCTTGTATGATTAAGGTGTTCCTGTCCCTCGACGTGAAGCAGGATATTTTAGGTAGATTGACTGTCTTCTTCGCTTCCCTGTTTAGGAGGTCGCGGATTGTGTTGATTGATGTTCTTGTTGTTATTCTTCTTTTTAGTAGGATCGCTGCTCTTGAGATGGTGGGTTTTGGCGCTGGTTGGTGTTGTTTCATCAGCGCATCCGCATACTGTTGATGTGTTGGTGTTTCGTGTACATGTTCTTGTTGAGGTTCTGTATCTGTTTGGTGATTTAGTCTTGTATTTATTTCTTCTGTGTACCTTTTGATCTGAGTGACTTTATCATTGATTTCTTGCAAGATGGTGTTGTCTATAGCTGGGTTTTCTCTGCATGGGTCCTTGATTTGTGATGGTTTTAGTTTACTTATCTCATCTTTAAGATTTTTAATTTCTATTTCTTTCTCTTCGATGGATTTTTCTAGATTCAGAAGTTCTTCTCTTTTGGCCTTCTGCTGGCTCTGCGTAATCCCCCCCGTCACCTCATCTTCTGCTGATTTGTTAGTTGAGTGATTTTTCTCTACTTCCTCTTGTAGTTTCATGTTGTTGGTTTGCATCTGTTTAATTCTATTTATGGCGTATGTCCAATATTTTTCAGAGTTTTCTACATCTACTTTTCTCCTCTTCCTGGAAAGATTTTTGTAGGTGTTCAACAGTTTTATTATATCCATTTTCTGGGCTGTTTGGAGTTGAAATTTTTGAATTTCTGTTGGATTATATCTGTGGTGTTGTTCACCGGAAACTCTGTTATTTTTCACACGTCGAAAACCATTTTTCACATTATGCGTCTCCGATGTATAGCCATATTCTTCTTCTTCTGAGGCCGATAGCAAAATTTGAGATTGTGAGAATTGTGATTTCTCAGATGTGTCGTTATTCGCCACAGTTGAACTGAGTGATATTACTGAATTATTACTTTCTAAATCCTCCATTTTATGCTGTTTGTAAAAAATTTTCTTTAATCAACAATATATAATTTTTCGGTTTTTAATATATTTTTTTTTGATGTACCAGGCATTGCCAGTGCCCTTCACATGTCTCGATGAAGGAAAAGGGATATAGAAAGTCTATAGCTAGAACCAGTGGACTTGTCCACTGTAAATGACTAAGATAAAAAGTTAAATTGTTAATTTTACTTAAAAAAAAAAAAAAAAAAAGATACATTAATTTTGAATAGTTTTTGGAATAGAGAGGGGGGAAGTATTAATGAATATGGTCTAAAAGAAGAGATTGATATATAAATGACAGCGTGTTTCTTGTAAAAGTAATGCTGCTGAGATAACGAAAAAACTGTAATTTAGCATTCTGTGCTTATTGTTGTCAATCCCTGCCCATGGCAGGTGAAACTTGATTATAGATACATTTTATATACAGATATATACACAGATATTTACAATAATAATGTGTTTGAGTTTACTCTTCGCCATTTTAATACACGTTAATATTAGAGTGTTGTGCTGGTGTACCAAAAACAGAATATTAATCAATTGACAATATTGTACATAGCATTGTGTACATTAGTAATGTTTTGACTTTAGGAGAAGATCAACGTTTGGAATTGAATAGGTATTTTCTATGGTCTTACCTGTGTGTGGGGGTGCATGCCGCACTTGGAATGATAAGTCTCCCTTTACTTGCAATGATTTTGCTCACTGGTGGGGGGGGGGGAGGCAGGGAATGAAAGTTATCTGGTAAAGTTGAGCTCTTTAAGACAAAAAGTTTAAGGTGCAACATGCCTATTTTTGGGGATAAATTTGGAAAAGTTCAGATTTTTAGCCCTTTATGGGGCCAGGGCGTGGCCCAGGATGGAGGTAGAAAATAATTGATGAAAGAATTGAGATGTAGGGGTCATAAGCTTTCTATAGACATGTTACTTAAAAAAAATGATGATTGCCCCCCCCCGCCCCCCCAAGAGCGGTCCCCTTGTAGTGACCGAAATGAAAGTGTTGCCAGAAAAATGTCTGTCCGGAGCCAGTTCAGCCAAAAAGTTTCTCCTCGCTGTAGCCCCCATAGAACCGGAGTTATAAGCATTTAAAGTTTGAAGTGAAGTGAAGAAATGACCCTTTTTGAGTGAGTGACCAACAGGGGGGGGGTCCACAGCCCCGGGGGTGCAATTTAAATAGAATTTTTTAAATAAAGGTGATAGTCAAAAGTCCAAGCGAAATTTTAAGGGGTATGTTTGGGGGGTGCAAGCCCCCTCCTTCCCAGGACAGGCTCTCAAAGTCAAGGCATTTTTGACTTTAAATAATTATACTCATTTCTCTACTTAACCGAGTTATTCTTATAATAATGAGAGCTGGAAGGCCCCAACAGTCCTATAGGCCCCTATAGAACGTAATGTACAGCTGAATGAAAGATAATAGTAAAATTTAGGTTGATATAAAATAATTAAAGCAAGGAAAAAAGAAATCTATGAATAATACTGGCTGTCATGGCTACCCATTAACATCTTTGAATAAATGTTAAGTGATGAAACTAAATATTTACAGGGATTATTGGGAGGTGGCAACTGGAAGTTACCTCTCTACATAATTTAGATCTATATACATATAAGATGTTGTTAGAATTGATCCCTTATTTCAGCAACGGACCATTATTTTTGAGAAGGGGGGCAGCTAGCATCTCCTCAACTCATGCTGAGTTTAGGCGGGATGTGCAATTCCTAAGCATCACCATGTGGTACATATTAAAATAATGATAAACACTTTATAGAAACACTCACTTGATACACTTAATATATACATAATGCAATAAAAAGTATGGCGGAGCAAAGTTCAAACATTTTTGTACACACACATATAAAACATAATAGGTTTTAAGCAGATTTAATATTTTTAATTAATATTTTAAAAAGTGTTACCCCCATTGGGGACCACTAAAGTAAAATTTGTAGCAAAAGCTCTAAACAGCACATTTAAATAAAATTATTTAATATACTTAAAACTGTCATTTTGCCTCCGGGTTTGCGGCGGAGCAAAGATAAAGGTTTAATTGAGGCATAATGAACACCTTTTAAAAGTTAATAGTTTAATTTATTATATAACAAGCTTAACAAAAAATGTAAACATTGCATATTTTCGATGCGAGTCAGTTTAAGCAAACCCCATTGCGTAAACATGCTATTTTAGAATACAGTTTAAACATATTAATTTAGTAGAAAACTTTAAATAACTCACTCAAAACCATTGTTGAAGCATCCATATTCATGTTATAAACAATTGTTTGGTGTTTAATGTTAGTATAATATATATAATACACACTTTAAAAATGATAATTTGCAATAAGAAAGCATTGGGAGAGATTGACAACAGTCGATTAATTTACTTATAACTTTATAAATATTCAGTCCAGGAGTACATAGTATGGCTTAAAATGTTCATTATTTTATAAGGTATCATAATGAAATGTCCTGATACCAATATAATTAAGCAATTATTAAGAATAAGCACAGAAACTTATCGGTGCAGTTGCAATGGCTGGCTACCTGGGGGCGAGATTAACAAATACTTTAGATAAACATATCTCGGCAACCACTGCGCCGATTTCGATCAATCAAGTGTCTAAATGATCAACAGCACTTAAGGAAGAGAATGAGATATGATTTGAGGCTCTGACTTACCTGGTTCCTAAGCGTTTAGCCTTCCATGAGGAGCTCAGCAATACGCGACCTCTGGTCGTGATCTAGTCGTAAAAAATAGTCATTTACACAGTGCATTGACGCGCAATGCTTGATATTGTTAATATTTGTTAACTTCAAAATCTCACCAAGTTTAGTGACACTTGGCGAAATATCGCCAAATTTGGTGACCAATAAAAGTAACCGTAATTAATACCAACTTGGCTATAGCTTACTAATTTGCACAATCTCATTTATATTCAATATAGACGAATGTTCTCTTATCGGTTTCGTCTTATTTTAGCTTCTTAAAATTTGAGTAAAACTTGCAACATTTTAAAACCAAGAAATATGAAAGTTACCCCTTCCTCCAAGCACTAACCGAAAGGATTTTTTTTAAATATATATTTAGGTTTAAAATTATGAATTATTTGAAAGAGACAGCATTAAGATTTTGTTTATAATTGAAAATTAAACCAAAAGGTACTTACTTCCAAAGTTTCAATAAGAAGTGCGATTTCTGCTCCCACTACCCGGGTATTTGCTGTTGCTTGTGTATAAGGAGCGCCATTGCCTTTGCTCCAGTCGACTATTATAACATTAAAGTCCCCATGGAGCAACAGAGCCGTTTTCAAGTGCTGTAAAAATCAAGTGCTGTTTAGTTTATGGTGTTTTTTAATGTGATAGTTAAAAAAAAATCTTTACAAAAGAAGCAACATATGATGAAATCTGGGGATATCCTCTTCCAGAGTTTATTAACCTCTTTGGGACGAGCGTCATGTATGCGTACTGCACAAGATGCTCAGGATCCTTGATTATTCATGCCTTTAATTTTTAACTTAAGTTTTTCCTTATTTAATCAGAGAATTTTTGCGATCAAATTGGAGCAAAGTTTTTCTTTTGAAGAATTGGTTAAAAAGCCTGTGAAGGGAGTTCGTTGGGAAGAATTTTAACCAAATTTATCTAAGGTATGGGTGATTCTACGATAAGAGGTAACTTGTGCGGCAATCCGTTTAAAACAGATTTTTTCTTCTATATGTTGCAATTTTTTGCAATGAATCACATCATCTTAATATACTTTATTAAATAACATCACGATTGAATGCCTAATTAAAACACATTTTTCTGAAATTTCTTACAAAGTCTAAAAAAGTCTCTACCCTGGCATATCCCCTTGCCGGTTTAAATTTAACTTTCAAACAATACATATATTTTTTGCATCAGATGTTTAACTAAATTATGTTTAATCAGAATTTAAGTAATTATATTAAAGTATTATTAAATAAAAAATGAAATAATTCTATTAATTTCAAATAATTTTTAAAATTAACTTTTGTCCCGCTTTTTTTGTGTATCTACCCTGTCAAATTTCGTTCCGCTAATACAAACATAAATTCAAGGACGGCTGTATTGGAAGTAACGTTTAAGGACATCTATAGCCGTGAAGTTAGCATTATTAAACGCGCAACCGTTTAAGTGCTGTTGTTTTTTAGTTGTTCCCACGCGACTGTGCAGTATAGTGTTTTCGTAAGGTGATCGTGTATCTCCCCTGGTAAGTCATAAAACTTATAATATTCATTTAATTTATTTGTACTTACTGCCCTAATTAAATAATACAGTAATAATTAAAGTGAGATATACAATTAACCCAAAAAACAATTCAGTCAGTTAAAACAATTGAATTTGTAATGAAAACGTCTCTCCCCTGCCGTATTTCCCCTGTCAAGATAACTGCCAGGGGAGAGACTCACTGACCAGGAGAGATAAAATTCATCATAAGAGGTTATACGCAGATTTAGCTAACTTCTATTAACAAATTGTTATTGTTAGAATTGGCGAATTTTTCGAAAAGCCTCCTAGAAAGCATCGTAAGGCGAAAAAAATATGGAAAAATAAAGCAAGAGAGCGTAGGCAACGACTCATTCCTCAAACTATAACTAATATTCCGGCAACATCATCAAATTCAGATAATGATCATCAGATGCCGCAAAGTAATTTCCGTAGAAGACTTGCAGGTAAAGTTAAGCCAGACTGAGCTAGAAGACAAAGATATTTAATTAATAAAATAAAAGATCAGACTATAAACGAACAAAAGACTAAATTAGCACGTTACAAAAAAAGTTACAAAGACTACGAAAAACTGAAAAACTTACACCTAATAGAAAAGTAGAACAAATGATGAATTCTCCAAGTGCCAGTGAGACAGTGAAGAAAAATTTGGTTTTTGCAGAAGTATTCACTCAATAATTAAAAGAAAATTATTCTGCTCTTCCAAACGAAAAAGAAAAAGTAATTTTCAAAAGAGTGATAAGCGGGAAACTAGTGCAAAAATATGGTATACTAAAGAAAGAAAAAAATATGAAACCTTTAAGAAAATTAGGAAAAGCACAATTAACAGAAAATAAAAGGAAAGCCAAATCAAGTTATGTTGTAATGAAGAATAAAGTTATACATTTTCTTGAAAATGGCTCTAATACGAGGTTATGGGACGGCAAAAAGGTTTATGTGACAAAGAAAGGAGAACGGAAACAAAAAAGAATTATTTTGGATACTCTAAGAAATCTCCACAAATCTTTCATGAAGAAGTACAATATCACAATATCGTATTCTCTATTCTGTCGCCTAAAGCCATTTTGGAGAGTACAATCGTTTTGTGAGAAACGTGGCACTTGTTTGTGTGTTACACATGCTAATATGGATCTGATTCTTACGGCTCTATTCCAAGCTAAAATTATATCTATATCAAAGCACCAAGATCTGCTTCATATAATTTGTTGCAATAGATATACCGAGCAGTGTCTTTCCCGAGAATGTGCAACTTGTAAAAATAAAGGACTCGAATACAAGGAATTCGATAATAGTATTCAAATTGTCTACAGAAAGTGGGAATCCGTCTCTACCAACATAATTGATCCAAAAACGTTTAAGGCAAGAAAAGTGACTAAATATTTGAAAAAATCGATTCAAATTTATCCTCGTGATTTGATTAAGCAATCGTAATTTGGAAAATTTTCTTCACCATGAACTGAACATAGTCCACCAGCATTCTGCTTTTAAAATTAAGAAGACAAATTTAACAGAAAATGAAGCTGTTATTCATATGGATTTCAGTGAAAATTACTTAAGTAAATACGCAAAAGAGATTCAGGCATTTCATTTTGGAGGTTCTCGTCAACAGATAAGTCTGCACACAGTTGTAACTTACACGAAAGAAGAAGCATCTGGCAAAGTAAAGACTACATGCTATTGTTCGTTGTCAGAAAATTTGTCGCCTCCAGCTATATGGGCACACTTACAGCCAATTTTAAACCGCTTACCACCCGAAGTGGACATTCTGCATTTTTGGAGCGATGGACCCGTAACACAATTTCGCAACAAATACATGTTTTACTTTCTTGTCAATCATTTAACAGAATTCTACCCAAATCTTAAACACTTTACTTGAAATTACCATGAGGCAGGATACGGTAAGGGGGCTCCTGATGGTGTCGGTGCTGTTTGCAAGAGAACAGCTGACTGATTAGTGGCTAGTGGCAAGGATATAGCATCTCTGAGCGATTTGTCAGACGCTCTTCAGAAAAACTGTCCCAGGATCAATGTTTACGTTATTGACAACAAAAATTTCCTAGAAAAAGAAGCTTTGCTTACTAGTGCTAAAGAATACATAAAGACTTTTCCTGGTACTTTGCATGTCCATCAGGTGTCATGGAACACTGAAGATAAAAAACAAATGAAAATGAAGTGTTTAAGCTGCTTTTGCAATGAAAGTATAAATTGTGATCATTTCCAAATTGGTGTCATGGCATACTCGTCTAATAAAAAATCACTTCTTCGGGTCGAGGATGTGTACGGACAGGATTCAGAGTCCGATAACGAGAATTAATCTGATAACGAACAAATTAATATACCAAAAGGTGGCACACACCAGACAGAGGATGAAGAACAACCGTCGTCATCGAAAAAAACATTCAATAACGGCGAATTTATTCTTGTCAAACTATCATAAAAAACAACAGAGTACCGTTACGTGGCTATGTGTACGGGGTTGGAGGAGGATGGCGAGATACAGGTAGTTTTCTGTAAAATAGGGGACGAAACCGGAAAATTATTTAAAGTTGATGAACAAGATATATCATTCATTTCAGAAGATCAGGTTGTCCAGACACTCCCTATGCCAAATATTATTTTGAAAAAGCAGAGGATGTTTTACTCCTTTAAGAAGTCAGTGAATGTGTTTGAGAAAGCTTAAGCATTTTAATTTTAATTTTTGTTCATGTAGGTAAGAAAATGCCTTTCATTTTCAATTTAATTTAAATTTTTGTTCATGTAGGCAAGATATTGCCTTTAATTTTTAATTTAATTTTAATTTTTGTTCATGTAGGCAATAGAGTGCCTTTAATTTTTAGTTTTAATTTAATTTTGTGTATATGTAGGCAAGAGAGTGCCTTTAATTATTTGTTACATTTCATTTTCTAATGATTAACACATGTTCATTTATTGAACTGCATACAAAATATGACCGAAGCGCTTTTGTTAGGTATAGGCAATATGAAAATTAACCTGACTATCCAAGTGTGATTAACACTTAAGAAGAGCTAGTCTACTTAATATGTATTAATAAAAGATTATTTTATTATTTGTTGAAGGTACAGTTGTAACGTTATACACACGCTGGGTGTCATTTGTAACGTTTGGTTGGTCGTGGTGGGAGTTAAATGCAGACATACTCAGTAATTAAGAAAAAAAAACACAGTTTATTAAAATGATAGGAGCTCTAGGGATGTGGAGCAAGTCTAAATTTTCACAACTGAGAATACTATGAAAAGACTAAACGCATACTCACAGGCTCCGGACTAGTTCAATCGTGGCACCTTCTATTACTTCTCAACTATCTTTCGGCTAAGCTGCTAGATAAAGCTTAATTAGACAGCCCGTGGTTGTGTATAATTCTTTATTCACTTTCAAATAATCAAAATGTAATTACTATGAAACTTCTTACCACGGCCAACTCTCAAGTCGAATACCGAAACTCCTTTACAACTCACTGGAGGCTCGCTGCTACTTTCAATTTGCTAGCACTCCGCTGACTAATATCTCCAGAACATTCGGCTGGCTAATCGCCAGTGATTCACTTCGCTATCTAATGTCGATGCCAGAGACGCTCACTCGCTGGCTAATGCCAGAGACACTCACTCGCTGGCTAATCGCCAGTGATTCACTTCGCTATCTAATGTCGATGCCAGAGACGCTCACTCGCTGGCTAATGCCAGAGACACTCACTCGCTGGCTAATGCCAGAGACACTCACTCGCTGGCTAATGCCAGAGACACTCACACGCTGGCTAACGCCAGAGATACTCTCCACACACTCAAACTCCAAGCTTTTATATGCTGCAAACTGAGATACTTCACATTAACATATTACTAATAACCGTGAGCTAACTGCAGAACCCGAAAGAGACACACACACTCTAGAAAGTTAAAGTAAAAGAGAGGATAGATGTCGCTTTCCGTTTACACATGTTAAATTATTGACGTCACGATCTCAGAAATACTAGAGTGCCTTTATGACAAAGGTCACTCCCTCACAACCTCCCCTCGGATTCCACAGAGAAAAAGGACTGGGCCAAATGCATGCCCAGAACTTTTTCTTGTTATAAATTTCAAACCGTAAAAAAACACAGTGATGGGTGAAATTTAGCGCCGAAACATAACTTTTAAAATATTGACTTTAACCCATCACACCCAAAAACCTCAGTTTGCCTCAAATATTCACATATTCAATCCAATCATCCTTTTATCCTAAAAATAGCCTCCGTAAAACTTCCAAAACTCGTAAAACTTTCAAAACTAATTACTTCTTCTTTCAAAACAACCCACTCCACTGGGAGTGCTAAAATTTCTCAAAACACCAAACTTCCGAAATTTTTCTCAATATTGAAATACAACTATAACTTTACCAAAAATTTCTCCATAACTTTCCTAATACTAGAATTCGCACCCAGTCCAAAAAACCCAATGCGCAAAAATTTTCCTTAACCAAATTCCGAACTCATCTAAAATTAAATTCACTTCATACTACAATAACTCTGCTACTACGTAATACCTACATACCCATTAGCCAATGAACTAATTCCCAAAATTCTTCAGAACTTAACTCCACTTTAACAATAATTGGGGCACATACGTACAGCGTCACATCGCTGTGCTTATGCAACAATTAAAAATATCAAATTTACAAAATGACGTCATCAAGTAACTCTTCATCTGTATTAACTAAAAGAAAAATAGCAGAATCAATACATAACACAGGTATACTTCCCTGCAAGAAAATCACATTAACATTCAATTTTAATAGAATACAATTTCAAATTCAAATGCAACTTAAAACTTCGCAACTTGCGGAAACCATTCCCAACTAAAGTACAAACGCAACACATAAAACACGAACGATAAGGAGAAAGTTAATTCATTAAATGTTAGTATAAGAGATAGAAACGCGTGTCAAGGACTTCTTGACCGCAAAACACGTGCCCGTCCGAACTGCGGCGCGTGTACAAAATAACCCAAATTACTATCTGTACTTTCTGAAAATTTAAACATACATTAACATACATTTTATAACACATGAACAGTATAACAATATAATAACATTTTAACAACTAACATAACAATTTAACAATAGATCCAGAATTTTTAAAAGCAGTTAAGACCAAAATCTCAAACATACATAAAACTAACAATTTTGCAAACAAATTTTGAACACAATTAAGCACTAATCGTAAGTCCGTCAAAAAATTCCAAAAATGGCCAAAAATACAAAACAGTCTCTCTGCTTTCTATTCCTTCACATTGCTACCACATATATGCACTCTAATAGAAATTTAATAAAGAACATTATCACCCAATCATAGAGATGATTCGCTGCTAGCCGGCTTCATACTACAGGATGGCTTTCTCCTCTTGTCCCAGAAACCTTGAACGAAGGATCTTTCGTCATCAGAACTGTACGGTGACGCCACAGTTGACTGTCGTGCCTGCAGCCTGGTTCTGAATGGATGCCGTGGGATACTTGTAGGTTCCGCTCGACGGCTCTGCTCTGGCCGGTTCGCTGGGGTCACTCCATGGCGAGATTCACACTGTTGATGCCGGTAATCTGAGTGTTGTCTCCTCTTTTTAGACGCACCCGAAGTTACTGAAGATCCTAGGGCACGTTTCTTTCCGGATCTATGCTGTTTCTTATTGGGCAAAAATTCGGAATTTAAAGTTCTTTTAAGAATTTGACGAGTGTCCATACGAAATTTCTTTCGAGGATTAATCACTGAAGATGGTGAACTATTAGATAATTTATGTATGTGAGGTTGCTGTCTAATAAGTGGAGGAACGGGACAATTTTTAATCTTTTGTCTTTTATGGCACACAGAGTCTGATGTATTTGACACTGCTCTCTTATTTTTATTATCATACTGTGCTCTCGGATTGATAGGCTTTCTACTTTCAATAACAGTTTTTGGAGCTGTTTGACTAAATTTTTTTCTTGAATATTGATGAAAAGAATTAGATGAAGAAGTGCTGGACTCGGGACACTCATTGGATCGGGAATTTCGCGTATTAGCGAAACACCACTCGACACATGAGAACCTTCACTACCATTTTCTCTAAACTTATAAACTCTAACCTGATTCAGATTAACAGTCATTCTTTCACCATTGACATTAACAACCAAATTATTATTTCGAACTTCCAAAACTTCAAACGGACCTACAAACTTCGGACCAAACTTAGCTACTCTCTTTTGACGACTTGAACTTAACCAATGCTTTTCTACTAACACAAAATCTCCAACTTTCACTTCTAATTCCCTTCTACGCATATTATAATACTGAGCTTGCTTTTCTTGCGCTTTTCCCATCCGAACCTGAGCTTCCTTAACCAACCTCTCAATATCCTGACACATGTACTGACTTTCCGCATCTGACACCATAACTAGCCTTTGGAATGGAGTAATGACTTTTCTACCCAAAAACAATTCAGCCGGCGTTTTCCCCGTCGACTCGTGAACTGCTGTACGAAGTGCGTACGCAAAATGCTGAAGAAACTGGTCCCAATTTGCATGATGAGAACCAACATAAGAAGAAATCATTTGAATTAATGTACGATTTACACGTTCAGCCATATTAGACTGAGGACGATACGGAACAGTAAACGAATGATCGATCTCCAACTTCTCACACAAAGACTTAAAAATATTAGATATAAAATCATAACGAAATGGTTTACTAGCAACAAGTGCGTCAAAACCAGTATGAATTTCATTCCACGCAACATGCTTTAAACCCGGTTTATCAGAAAAAACCTCTCCAAACTCATTCAAAAACTTATTAAATTCCTCCTTCTCGATTTTACTTAACCCCGACTCCTCCAAATTAACTGACACTGAAACAGACTCTTTCTTACTCACATTCTCATCATTATTCACGATTAACGACTTTTTAAAGAAATCCAAACTAATTCCTCTATCCTTCATATAATCCACACCAACTATACAATGCACTGTTAATCCATCCAACACACAAAACTCCCAACATGTCTTAACCGAACGAATTTCAACTTCCAAGTCTACTGAACCTTTATTATCACAAGCTACTCCCTGTGCCGACTGAACCACCAGACTTAACCTCTTCAACTTCTTATACGAAAAATATTTCCGATAACAATCAAAAGAAATGAACGACTTATCTGCCCCTGTATCGAAGACACTCTTAACGACAATACCATCCAACACAATTAACACCTCAGGTAACTCAACCGGATTAATAGTAACTTTATTCAAACTCACAGAAGGCTTTTCCGATTTAATCTGTGACTGCATACCTTCCGAAATACAGTCACCTACCAGTTTAACTGACCCGACCTCTGAACACATCTCTTTTGCATTGACCTATTTTCCAAATTCTCATCCGAAGTTAATCTCCTTACTTGCGAAGAAACATTCTTGTCCCGTACTCCCCCTCTCCGATCATAACCACTATTTTGTCTATTTCCATACATATGCCTATCACCACTTCTAAAATTATTAGCACCACCACAATTCCTATTACCATTACTCGTATTCGACATATTACGACCAAATCCATCATTTCTATTACGCAAATTATTATCCGGAAATCGCTGTCCCCCTCTCAAAAAATTACTCTCCCACTCATTTCTCAAATTACTATCCGTGACAGGTCTCGAGGGCTACGCGAATCCCGTTGATCCGAGCTATGCCGAGCCTCATACTTCGATAATATCTGGTGCATTTCTGAAAAATCCTTCGGTGCTCTAACTTCAATAAAGTCCTGTATATTCGGATTAAAAAGAGGAAAAACAATGTCCAACAATTCCTCAAATGTGATATCTAAATCCAATTTATTTTTTAGTTAGAGCTTACGTAGATAAAACTTTGACGCCGATTCATAAATATTCTGCTTATTGCAATAGAATTCTTTTCTTAAAATACTTTTATCTTTAACGGGAGGAAATGCCTTCTTTAACTCAATTACAGTTTGCTCAAATCTTTTACCTTCATCATTAATCAGAAATTTTCCTATATTCTCTAACCACAAAAGTGCTTCGCCCTTCAATGAGCATTTATGCACTACGTATCTATTTTTCTCAGGTATATTATTAAACAGGATATAATCATCTAGTTTGACTAAAAATTCACTAATGTCACCTGCACTGGTAAAATACACACGTGGCACAATCTCACAATGTCCGATATTTCGTTGGGCGCCATTTGTAACGTTAAACACACGCTGGGTGTCATTTGTAACATTTGGTTGGTCGTGGTGGGAGTTAAATGCAGACATACTCAGTAATTAAGATAAAAAAACACAGTTTATTAAAATGATAGGGGCTCAAGGGAAGTGGAGCAAGTCTAAATTTTCACAACTGAGAATACTATGAAAAGACTAAACGCATACTCACAGGCTCCGGACTAGCTCAATCGTGGCACCTTCTATTACTTCTCAACTATCTTTCGGCTAAGCTGCTAGATAAAGCTTAATTAGACAGCCCGTGGCTGTGTGTAATTCTTTATTCACTTTCAAATAATCAAAATGTAATTACTATGAAACTTCTTACCACGGCCAACTCTCAAGTCGAATACCGAAACTCCTTTACAACTCACTGGAGGTTCGCTGCTACTTTCAATCTGCTAGCACTCCGCTGACTAATATGTCCAGAACATTCGGCTGGTTAATCGCCAGTGATTCACTTCGCTATCTAATGTCGATGCCAGAGACGCTCACTCGCTGGCTAATGCCAGAGACACTCACTCGCTGGCTAATGCCAGAGATACTCACACGCTGGCTAACGCCAGAGATACTCTCTACACACTCAAACTCCAAGCTTTTATATGCTGCAAACTGAGATACTTCACATTAACATATTACTAATAACCGCGAGCTAACTGCAGAACCCGAAAGAGACACACACACTCTAGAAAGTTAAAGAGAGGATAGATGTCGCTTTTCCGCTTACACATGTTAAATTATTGACGTCACGATCTCAGAAATACTAGAGTGCCTTTATGACAAAGGTCAGTCCCTCACACAATGACAAGATAATTTACATATGTGTATTTTTGCAAGTGAAACGCTCTTATTTAAAAAAAAGGCTGTAATATGATCGTCTCATTAATGATTAATATGATAGTATGATTATATGTTAAGAACAATTTTTAATAAAAGTTGATTTTATACATTTCATTGATTTTATCAAGTATATTATTGTGTCAAACTCTCTCCCCTGGTAAAATAAGTATCTATCCTGGTTCTGATGTCTCTCCCCTGCCCAATGTATTTACCCTGGTCTTCGAAAAAGTAATAAAATATGTATAAAGTGACTTGCCCTTTCATGAAAAGGTATATAAACGGGAAAAAATCATAATATGAAGTATCATGGAAAAACTCCAACTTTTCTCCTTGGTCGTATTTTCTTGTATTTGAAACCTCTTATCGTAGAATCGCCCGTATAAGAAATTTGTTAAGTGACTTTTATTAATGCTCATTCTAAGACGATATGTGAACAGTTCTATTACTCTAAAAAGCGAATATAAATCTATTTTTATGTTTTGTAATATTTTAAAGTTGGCAGAATGTAACAAAGGAAAATGTTACTTTGTACCACTTACTATACCAACTAATTTAAAATAAAATTGTCTTGGGGTAATGTAGCTCTAATTGAAAGTTTTCGCAATGCAGTACCATAGATAATTGAAAGAAAGTTGATAACTTAGGTATTAAAAGAGGAAATAAATCAAAATTCACAACAGTAAAACTCTTTGTATGTAACATATAAAAATACAAATAAATATGAAAGACACTGTTTATGATTCTATCAATAAAGAAGAGTCCAATTACTTATTTAAAAGTTTGCGTAAATATCAACGAGTGATTGAAAAAATGTACACTCTGACAAAAACATCAACTGCAAAAATGTATACAATAACCATGAGCAAAAATATGCAATAACGTGTGCCAAGTTTACCCACAATTCAAAAAAGCTTTTCTAGAAACTTTAGAAATTGATATATTTTCGAGAGTTAAAAACATTTGTGGGCGATTCTACGATAAGAGGTTTCAAATACAAGAAAATACGACCAAGGAGAAAAGTTGGAGTTTTTTCATGAAACTTCATATTATGATTTTTGTTCCATTTATATACCTTTTCATGTAAGGGCAAGTCGCTTTATACATATTTTATTACTTTTTCGAAGACCAGGGTAAATACATTGGGCAAGGGAGAGGCATCAGAACCAGGGTAGATACTTATTTTACCAGAGGAGAGAGTTTGACACAATAATATACTTAATAAAATCAATGAAATGTATAAAATCAACTTTTATTAAAAATTGTTCTTAACATATAATCAGACTATCATATTAATCATTAATGAGACGATCATATTACAGCCTTTTTTTTAAACAAGAGCGTTTCACTTGCAAAAAATACACATATGTAAATTATCTTGTCATTGTACCTTCAACAAATAATAAAATAATCTTTTATTAATACATATTAAGTAGACTAGCTCTTCTTAAGTGTTAATCACACTTGGATTGTCAGGATAATTTTCAAATTGCCTATACCTATGTGCTTCGGTGATGTTTTGTATGCAGTTCAATAAATGAACATGTGCTAATCATTAGAAAATGAAATGTAACAAATAATTAAAGGCATTCTCTTGCCTACATAAACAAAAAATTAAATTAAAATTAAAAATTAAAGGGACTCTTTTGCCTACATGAACAAAAATTAAAATTAAATTAAAAATTAAAGGCAATATCTTGCTTACATGAACAAAAATTTAAATAAAATTAAAAATGAAAGGCATTTTCTTACCTACATGAACAAAAATTAAAATTAAAATGCTTAAGATTCTCAAACACATTCACTGACTTCTTAAAGGAGTAAAACATCCTCTGCTTTTTCAAAATAATATTTGGCATAGGGAGTGTCTGGATAACCTGATCTTCTGAAATTCATTTCAGAAGATGATATAGATTCAGAAGATATATCTTGTTCATCGACTTTGAATAATTTTCCGGTATCGTCTCCTATTTTACAGAAAACTACCTGTATCTCGCCATCCTCTTCCGAACCCGTACACATAGCCACGTAACGGTACTCTGTTGTTTTTTATGATAGTTTGACAAGAATAAATTCGCCGTTCTTGGATGTTTTTTTCTATGTGTTCAGTGAAGCCATTTGATTAGAATAAAACTTAATCTTAGTTAATTTTTTTTATGATAGATGGCAGCACTATGAATTCTGTGCTATGTTTTAAAGTCAGAATTATGATGTCATAGTTTAGTTGGAAATGAGATTTAGAGGTGTCAAGATGTGCTCTTGACTCACCTGTTATTATTTTTAATATATTTTTAATTAACTTCGCCCTAAAGTTGGCTGGGGTTATTAATTATTATTTGAATTCTTCCTTTCATGTCAGATGAAAGAATTAGTTAGAAGATTTTTTTATAATTGGTTTAAAAGTGAAACCAGAAGTTATAATTCATTGTTGTGCAAAATTTCTGTAAAGATTTATGTTTGTGAAGTATTGTGATGTGTTCTGTGTTAAACAAAAAATAAAAAATTACAAAAATCTCAAGCATTTTCACTGGAATATTTTCAACATAGAAAAAATGGAGGCACCTGGAGAGATTGTGAGTAGTTTTATTTTTAATGTTCTATGATGCTATAACATAAGTTTAGTTTTGCCAGAGAAGTTAGCAAATATAGGAACAATTAAGTTTATTTAAAGTGATGAAATAAGATAAATATTACTCTGCTTTATTATATTTTGATAATTGTTCTTGGAAAGAATAGCATTGTTCTGAAGAATAACATATTGATTTATTTACTTATTCTGAAGTATATTATGATTTATTTCCTTGAGAATTTGAATATTTAATTACTATAATGAATTACTATATTGCATTGAAGAATTTAGAAGATTATTTTTGAATTTATGTACATTTAAGAACAGAACATTCTTCCATTGTTTGTATGAAACAGCATTCTTAAGTGATAGAATATTTTACAGAAGTTCTATTTTTGAATTTGATTTGTTCTGTTTTTGAATTTAATTTAGTTTTGGTTTTAAATTTAATTTGATTATTATTGTTTTGAAGCAATTATGATTAGTTTTGATTTCAAGGTATATTTTTGATTAATTTTGATTTTGAAGTATAATTTGATTAGTTTTGTTTTGAAGCTAATTTGATTAAATTTTATTTTGAAAATCATTCTGCTTTAAGTAGTTGTATAAAATGGAAGATTATGAAAAAAAGTCTGCTCAAATTAAAATTGAGAGAGGTAGGGTTAAAGGCTGTGTAACTAGATTAGAGAATAGTTTTGAGAATGTGAATACGAAAAATGAAATTTTGATTAGGTTACAGAGATTAGATGATTTACTTAAAGAATTCTTAAGATTAGATTCTAGCTTAAATGATGAAGATTCAGAGTTAGCAGAATTTGAAGAGAGGTATTTTCAGTTAAAAACTAAATACCAAAACAAATTAGATTCTTTGAATTCTACTGAAGTTATTAATGCTATGACGCACAATTCTACTCAAGGTGGTCCTATTAATATTCCTAATCAGTGTAATATTCGACTACCAAAGTTAAACATTCCAGTATTTTCTGGAAAATTTTCTGAATGGACAAATTTCAAGGATATGTTTGTTTCCACTGTTCATTTACAAGCAGGTTTAAGTAATATTCAGAAATTTCAATATCTTAAAGGATTACTTTCTGAAGAACCAGCTACATTGATTAAACATATTCCTCTTTCTAATGATTCTTATCAAGAAGAGTGGGATAAATTGCTAAATCGATATGATAAAAAGAAACAAATTGTAAATTCTTTGATTAAATTATTTTTAGAACAAAAATCAGTTCTGCATCCAAATAGTATAAACATCAGGAATTTGTTGAACATAAGTGATGAAGTTATCAGGGGTTTGAAAGCTGTTGGGGATGAAGCTACAAGTAGAGACCCATGGCTAATATATTTATTATTCCAAAAACTAGATCCTGAAAGTAGAAGACTTTGGTCTATTGGAAGTGCAGAAAATGAATTTCCCTCTTTACAAGAGTTTTTTGATTTTTTAAGTGTAAGATGTTCTTCTTTAGAACTCATCTCTAACAATGGAAATGATATTAAACATTCCAAAAGCTCAAATTTTGTAGGTTCCAAACATAATTCAAATGACAAATCAAAAGTTTGTTTAAAGTGTCAAGGAACACACCCACTGTATAAGTGTATCAAATTTAAATCAATGGATATTGCCGCTCGAAAAAACTTTATTTAACTGTTGTTTTCTGTGTTTAAATTTGCATAAAATTAAGGAATGTCCAAATTCTCATTTAAAATGTTTTAAGTGTGAAAGTAAGCACAATACACTCTTACACGAAGAAAATAAAAGTAATAATGCTTGCTCTGTTAAATTTGAAAATAAAGTAGTTCCCGTTTCATCTGAGAATAAGGATCATCAGTTAAATGAAAATTATGTACATGAGTCAACATCTCATGAATTACAAATTAATTCTAGTGCTTCTTTTAATGATTCTAAATGTGTTTCTTTTCTATCTACTGCTAAAGTTTTACTATATGATAATGAAAACAAAGCTTACTATTTTAGAGCTTTGCTGGATTCTGGATCAGAATGTTCGTTTGTCACTGAGAATGTTATAAGAATTTTAGGATTAAAAAGGAAGAAAGACAGAATTCTTTTAAATGGAATTACTGGAGTATCAGCTGGACAAACTCGAGGTTCAGTAACTCTCAAAGTTGGATCAAAGCTTTCAAATGAATCCTTAAAGATACAGGCATACATTCTGCCTAAAGTGACATCTCAATTGCCTGCAGAATTACTTGATACAAAAAATATAGATTATCTTAAGAATATTACCTTAGCAGATGAAGATTTCATGAAACCACAAGAATGTGATATTATTCTAGGATCTGACTGTTTCTTTGCTATTTTAAGATATGGTAGAATAGTTAGTACTGACAAGGAAGGTATCCATTGGGGGCATACTCAGAATTTTTTGAAAAAAAATACGAATTAAACTGCTCATGTAGGTAATAAAGGATGAGTGAAAATTAGCGGCGGAATTACATTATTAGATATGTAAAAAAATGAAATAGTTTGGAATAATAAGCGTGAAAAGCTGAAAGCGACGCGGGATTTGGCGAGCAGTGCATTTCCACGCCAAAAGCAGATGATTTTAACGAATCTGAAAATTGATTTTAATTGACTTCACTGTTAAAAATCTGCAGCATTTACTGCAACGTCACTCCACTACTTTTATAGAATATCTCTCTTCTGACCAATGAGAATGCTCCATAGCACGGTGAATTGACCGTTTTCTATAAAAGCGGTGGAGTGACGCCGCAGAAAATGGTACAGATTTTTAGCGGTGTTGTAGCCTGTGCAACACAGTTAAAAATCTGCTGCATTTTGCTGCAACGCACTCCACCACTTGTATATAATATCTCTATTCCAACCAATGAGAAAGCTCCATTTCACGGCCAAGTAACCGTTTTCTATACAAGCAAGGGAGTGCTTTGCAACAAAATGCAGCAGATTTTTAACAGTGTATTTTTCAATTTGGAACAATTTTAATTAATTTAAATTGTGCTTTAAGTTATAAAATATATTAATTTCATTTTGTTAAAAGTACATATAAACGTATATGACAAAATTACACTTAAAGTAAAGTAAAAATGCAAAACTAAAATTACTTAAACTAAACTTATTTAAATAAATTGAACATAGAAAGTTTTTTCTTTAAAAGTATTCGAAGCGTAAAAGCGTATTTTTCAAAATTTCGTTTTTTCGCCAACCGGAGATAAATCGCCAAATAAACGAAATTTGTATTATTTTTTTACGAACGTTATAAGGAGGTTCCGCCGAAATTTTTTTAAAATACATATATAACTATATGAGAAGAACATTCTGTAATTTTTTCAGATTTTTCTGAGTATGCCCGTATGGAGACCTTCCTTGTGAGAATGAGCCAATTGCCCAAAATACTATGTTTGGTTGGGTGGTAGCTGGAAAATTGCAATCTAATTGTAAATATTCTTCTAGTATCAATTCATATTTTCTTAGTGTAAAAAATGAATTAAATGTTGATTTATTATTACAAAAGTTTTGGCAGGCTGAAGAAATAGATATTAAAGGTCCGCATTTGTCTGAAGAAGAAAAATTTTATGAACAACATTTTTGCTCAACTTATAAGATAACTCCAGAAGGAAGATTTCAAGTTAAGTTGCCAGTTTATAAAGATGCAATAACATTAGGAGATTCTAAATCTATGGCAGTTTCACGTTTGTTTGCTATGGAGAAAAAATTTCAGTTTGATAAAAATTTTGAGAATGAATACAGAAAATTTATGAATCAATATGAAGACCTTGGTCACATGACACCTGTTGACAAAGATTCAAATTCTACAAGCAACAAAGTATATTACCTTCCACATCATTCTGTTATAAAAAGTGACTCTATTTCTACAAAGTTACGGATGGTATTTGATGGTACATGCAAACCACCTAATGGTAATTCCTTAAATTCTGTTTTGGCAGTTGAACAAATTCCTCAACCAAATCTCTTCACTATTCTTATTAAATTTAGAACAAATCCTGTTGCTTTTACCGCTGATATTCAGCAAATGTATAGACAAATTCTGATTGCTCCAGAAGATCAAGATTTACAACGTATTATTTGGCGAGAATCAGCATACTCAGCTTTAAAGGAATATAGGCTGCAAACTGTCACTTATGGAACAGCATCAGCTCCATTTTTAGCAACTCGTTGCTTATTTCAAATTGGAAAAGACATAGAAAAAGATGATCCGGTAACAGCTTCAATTATTAAAGATAGTTTCTATATTGATGACTGTATGTCAGGTTCAATCTCAAATGAAGAAGCTATTAGAGTGATTGATAAACTTTCACTGGCTTTAGAAAATAGAGGTTTTCATTTACGGAAATGGAGGTCTAATTCTTCTGATGTACTGACTCATTTATCTTCAAACTCTCTTGAGTCAACAAACTTAGAAATTCATCCTGATGATTGCTCCAAAGCCTTAGGGCTTAGTTGGGATTCTACAAATGATGTTTTCATCTTTAAAGTTAATTTACAATTTGATGATAACATAACTAAAAGAAATTTTCTTTCACAATCAGCTAAATTATTTGACCCATTGGGATTTTTGGCTCCTTGCACTGTTGCGATAAAAATGTTTTACCAGCAATTATGGTTAATGAAGTTAGACTGGGACACTGCTCTTCCGGAAAATTTCCAAGCAAATTGGAAAAAAATCCAACAAGAATTTGAACAAGTTTATTCTATTCAAATTCCCAGATGGATCCAATGTTCCAGTAAAGAAATCATATTGCATGGATTTTGCGTCTCTTCAGAATCAGCATATGCTGCAGTCATCTATGCGGTACAACCTGGTAAAATAAAGTCAAAGGTGACCATATTGGTTGCTAAAAGTAAGGTAGCACCACTTAAATCTGTTTCCATACCACGACTTGAGCTAAATGGTGCTTTACTCCTTTCTAGATTGTATTCTACACTAGTGACTGTTTTGAATACATTCGTTATTAAATTTTATGCATGGACAGACTCTCAAGTAGTTCTATCTTGGCTGTCATCTCATTCTAGGTATTGGAAACCTTATGTGGCTGATAGAACTTCCGAAATTTTGGATTCTGTTCCATCTGACTGTTGGAGGTATGTTCCAGGCAAGGAAAATCCAGCTGACATTGCTTCCAGAGGGTTACCTCCCAAGGATCTTCCTGATTGTTCCCTTTGGTGGGAAGGCCCAAAATGGCTTTCTTTAAGTGAAGAACATTGGCCTGAACAACCTCAAATCAAAACTAATTTAGATACTGTAAATAAAGAGAAGAAAAAATCTAAATTATGTTTTCCTGTAACTGTAAATAATTCTGTGATTAATATGCTTTTTGAAAAATAGTCTTCTTTTACTAAAATTGTTGATGTTTTAGCTTTTTGTATTAGGTTTGTGAAAAATTGTAAACAGAAAGTTGGCAAAATGAACACCAGTCCTTTGAATAAAGGTAAATTTCTTCCTTTATCAATGACCAAAAGAAGACATTCAGGTAATTTGATTATTTCTTATATTCAGCAGCTATATTTCAGAGATGAAATTAGTTGTATTAGATCAAATAGACCTGTTTCTAAAAAAAGTTCTCTTTTTTCACTTAGTCCTTTTATTGATAGTGATGGTTTGCTTAGGGTGGGAGGTAGGCTGAGAAATTCACCCCTCCAATATAATGCAAAACATCCTGTCATTTTGCCAACTCAGCATAAATTAAGTGTGCTAATTGTTAAATATTTTCATGTTATGCATTTTCATGCTGGGTTAAATTTATTAATGGGCATCATAAGACAGAGTTATTGGATAGTGTGTGCCAGGAAGATAATTAAAAATTGTATTTATAAATGTGTTACCTGTTGTAGATATAGAACAGCTTCTTCCAAACAATTAATGGGAGAACTTCCTCTTAACAGTGTTACTCCTAACAGGCCATTTTCTGCATGTGGAATCGATTATGCAGGGCCTATTAATATTTTGAAATATCGAGGTAGAGGAGCTAAAACTACCAAATGTTATATTGCTTTATTCATTTGTTTTGCCACTAAAGCTCTACATTTAGAGTTGGTAAGTGATTTGACTGCTGAGGCATTTATTTCTGCATTAAACAGATTTTGCTCTCGAAGAGGAGCTCCTCAGCATATATATAGTGATAATGCTACAACATTTGTAGGTGCTAAGGGGCAACTTTCAGATTTACATAAATTTATTTGTCATATTGAAAGTAAGAAAAAATTTGTTATTTTTTGTCGCAAAGAAATATTGAGTGGCATACGATTCCTCCAGTAAGTCCACATTTTGGTGGACTATGGGAAGCCGCTGTTCGTTCTGTAAAATTTCATATTAAACGTGTTATTGGTAATACTAATTTAACTTTTGAAGAATTTTACACATATTTGACTCAAATTGAGGCTATTCTAAATTCTAGACCGTTAGTAGCAATTGATAATGATAACATAGACAGTATCAATATATTGACTCCATCTCAATTTTTAATTGGAGATGTTATTACTTCGCCAGCTGAACCGGTATTTGAAGAAAATTTGTCCTTACGGTCTCGTTGGCATATTGTACAAAAAATGAAATTATGTTTTTGGAAAAGGTGGAGTACTGATTATTTGAGTTTTTTGCAAAATAGAAAAAAATGGAGAGTACAAACTGAAAATTTTAAAGTAAATGATATTGTAATTTTGAAAGAGGATAATGTTCCTCCCTCTGTTTGGCCACTAGGCAAAATTATTGAGATTCATCCAGGTAAGGATGGTATAGTCAGAGTAGTGACTGTTAAAACCGCTAGGGGTATCTTTAAAAGACCTATTATAAAACTTTGTTTACTTCCTTTACATCAAGAATAACTTCTTGATGGATGGGAGTATGTTCAGTGAAGCCATTTGATTAGAATAAAACTTAGTCTTAGTTAATTTTTTTATGATATATGGCAGCACTATGAATTCTGTGCTATGTTTTAAAGTCAGAATTATGATGTCATAGTTTAGTTGGAAATGAGATTTAGAGGTGTCAAGAGGTGCTCTTGACTCACCTGTTATTATTTTTAATATATTTTTAGTTAACTTCGCCCTAAAGTTGGCTGGGGTTATTAATTATTATTTGAATTCTTCCTTTCATGTCAGATGAAAGAATTAGTTAGAAGATTTTTTTTATAGTTGGTTTAAAAGTGAAACCAGAAGTTATAATTCATTGTTGTGCAAAATTTCTGTAAAGATTTATGTTTGTGAAGTATTGTGATGTGTTCTGTGTTAAACAAAAAATAAAAAATTATAAAAATCTCAAGCATTTTCACTGGAATATTTTCAACACTATGTCAATGGTTGTTCTTCATCCTCTGTCTGGTTTTTGCCACCTTTTGGTATATTAATTTGTTCGTTATCAGATGAATTCTCGTTATCAGACCCTGAATCCGGTCTGTAAACATCCTCGACCCGAAGACGGGATTTTTTATTAGACGAGTATGCCATGACACCAATTTGAAAATGATCACAATTTATACTTTCATTGCAAAAGCAGCTTAAACACTTCATTTTCATTTGTTTTTTATCTTCAGTGTTCCATGACACCTGATGGACACGCAAAGTACCAGGAAAAGTCTTTATGTATTCTTTAGCACTAGTAAGCAAAGCTTCTTTTTCTAGGATATTTTTGTTGTCAATAACGAAAACATTGATGCTGGGACAGTTTTTCTGAATAGCATCTGATAAATCGCTCAGAGATGCTATATCCTTGCCACTAGCTACCAATCGGTCAGCTGTTCTCTTGCAAACAGCACCGACACCATCAGGAGCTCCCTTACCGTGTCTTGCCTCATGGTAATTCTAAGTAAAGTGTTTAAGGTTTGGGTAGAGTTCTGTTAAATGATTGACAAGAAAGTAAAACATGTATTTGTTGCGATATTGTGTTACGGGTCCATCGCTCCAAAAATGCAGAATGTCTACTTCGGGTGGTAAGCGGTTTAAAATTGGCTGTAAGTGTGCCCATATAGCTGGAGGCGAATGTGACAAATTTTCTGACAACGAACAATAGCATGTAGTCTTTACTTCGCCAGATGCTTTTTCTTTCGTGTAAGTTACAACTGTGTGCAGACTTATCTGTTGATGAGAACCTCCAAAATGAAATGCCTGAATCTCTTCTGCGTATTTAGTTAAGTAATTTTCACTGAAATCCGTATAAATAACAGCTTTATTTTCTGTTAAATTTGTCTTCTTAATTTTAAAAGCAGAATGCTGGTGGACTGTGTTCAGTTCATGGTGAAGAAAATTTTCCTAATTACAATGTCATTTCTTAATCAAATCACGAGGATAAATTTGAATAGATTTTTTCAAATATTTAGTCACTTTTCTTGCCTTAAACGTTTTTGGATCAGTTATGTTGGTAGAGACGGATTCCCACTTTCTGTAGACAATTTGAATACTATTATGGAATTCCTTGTATTCGAGTCCTTTATTTTTACAAGTTGCACATTCTCGGGAAAGGCACTGCTCGTTATATCTATTGCAACAAATTATATGAAGCAGATCCTGGTGCTTTGATATAGATATAATTTCGGCTTGGTATAGAGCCATAAGAATCAGATCCATATTAGCATGTGTAACACACAAAGAAGCGCCACGTTTCTCACAAAACGATTGTACTATCGAAAATGGCTTTAGGCGACAGAATAGAGAATACGATATCGTGATATTGCACTTCTTCATGAAAGATTTGTGGAGACTTCTTAGAGTATCCAAAATAATTCTTTTTTGTTTCCGTTCTCTTTTCTTTGTCACATAATCCTTTTTGTCGGCACATAACCTCGTATTAGTCATTTTCAAGAAAATGCATAACTTTATTCTTCATTACAACATAACTTGCTTTGTCTTTCCTTTTATTTTCGTTAATTGTGCTTTTCCTAATTTTCTTAAAGATTTCATACTTTTTTCTTTCTGTAGTATACCATATTTTTGCACTAGTTTCCCGCTTATCACTCTTTTGAAAATTCTTTTTTCCTTTTCGTTTGGGAGAGCAGAATAATTTTCTTTTAATTGTTGAGTGAATACTTCTGCAAAAACCAAATTTTTCTTCACTGTCTCACTGGCACTTGGAGAATTCATCATTTGTTCTGCTTTTCTATTAGGTGTAAGTTTTTCAGTTTTTCGTAGTCTTTGTAACTTTTTTTTGTAACGTGCTAATTTAGTCTTTTGTTTGTTTATAGTCTCATCTTTTATTTTATTAATTAAATATCTTTGTCTTCTAGCTCGGCCTGACTTAACTTTAGCTGCAAGTCTTCTACGGAAATTACTTTGCGGCATCTGATCATTATCTGAATTTGATGATGTTGCCGGAACATTAGTTATAGTTTTAGGAATGAGTCGTTGCCTACGCTCCCTTGCTTTATTTTTCCATATTTTTTTCGCCTTACGATGCTTTCTAGGAGGCTTTTCGAAAAATTCGCCAATTCTAACAATAACAATTTGTTGATAGAAGTTAGCTAAATCTGCGTATAACCTCTTATGATGAATTTTATCTCCCCTGGTCAGCGAGTCTCTCCCCTGGCAGTTATCTTGACAGGGGAAATACGGCATGGGAGAGACGTTTTCATGACAAATTCAATTGTTTTAACTGACTGAATTATTTTTTGGGTTAATTGTATATATCATTTTAATTATTACTGTATTGTTTAATTAGGGCAGTAAGTACAAATAAATTAAATGAATATTATAAGTTTTATGACTTACCAGGGGAGATACACGATCACCTTACGAAACCACTATACTGCACAGTCGGACAACTAAAAAACAACGGCACTTAAACGGTCGTGCGTTTAGTAATGCTAACTTCACGGCTATAGATGTCCTTAAACGTCACTTCCAATACAGCCGTCCTTGAATTTATGTTTGTATTAGCGGAACGAAATTTGGCAGGGTAGATACAGAAAAATAGCGGGACAAAAGTTAATTTTAAAAATCATTTGAAATTAACAAAATTATTAAATTTTTTATTTAATAATACTTAAGTATAGTTACTTAAATTCCGATCAAACATAATTTAGTTAAACATCTGATGCAAAAAATATATGTATTATTTGAAAGTTAAATTTAAACCGGTAAGGGGACATGCCAGGGTAGAGACTTTTTTAGACTTTGTAAGAAATTTCAGAAAAATGTGTTTTAATTAGGCATTCAATCGTGATGTTATTTAATAAAGTATATTAAGATGATGTGATTCATGCAAAAAATTGCAACATATAGAATAAAAAGTCTGTTTTAAATGGTTTGCCGCACAATTTACCTCTTATCGTAGAATCACCCTTGTACAAAAATAAAGCTTATTTATCTGGCACTGACTTTTGGAAAATTTATGAGCAGTTTTTAAAGTGCATTTGTGTTACACGTGATGATGGAAGATTTCCCATTATTTGAGATGAAAGGTGTGGCATATTTCGGAAGCATTTAATACATTTCCTTATTTCTCTTTTTACAGCTTCTTTAGCATTAACTATCCAAAAATTTTGTCGAATGGCCGAAATTGTTAACTGAGTACCACTATGAAGATGTTTTTCATGAAAGTATTTTATGATCAAATCTGTAACATGATGTCTTTTAGGTACGATTATTTGGTGTTTTTGGTATTCAGAGAGGTTTGCATTTTTTAACCTACCTCCTACACGAATAATACCATTTTCGTCAAGAAAAGGGTGTAAAGAAAGTAATTTACTTTTAGAATTTAGGTTCTTTTTTGAATTTAGCATTTTCAGTTCTTCTCCGAATTCATGGCGTTGAATCATTTTCACAATAGCGTTTGTTGCCCCTTCAAGTTCTTGAACAGTTAAGAAACCACTGATTTTTTCAGATGAGCATCTACTGTTATTAATAAATCTGAGACACCAAGCCATAATTCGTCTCAGTTTGGTCCAGGATGAAAATTTATACAAAAGTTCGAATTCAGGAATATTTTGGGATACGGAGCAAAGAAGCATTTTACGTTTTTCCTGCAGGGCCTCTTCGTCAGACAGATTTATTGGAATTTCATGCGTAAATATTGGTAAAGAATTTTCCTTCAAATAGCAGGGACCATTTAACCACACAGAGTTATTAATCAATTCAGATGCAGAACAATCACGAAAGAGAGCATCTGCAGGATTTTCTTTTCCCTTACAAAATTTCCATTGCACAGGAGCAACAAGTTCTTGAATTTAACGTACGCGATTTGCGACAAAGGGTTTCCATTTACTGGCACTGCCTTTTATCCAGTGCAAAACAATTTGTGAGTCGCAAAGACAAAATATATTTTCATTATCAATTTCAAGTATCCCCCTTAAATAATTTGCTAATCTTGCAGCTGTAAGGGCTCCAAGAAGCTCAAGGCGAGGTAACGTAACTTTTTTTAGAGGTGCCACTCTAGATTTTGCAATAACAAATGAAGTTTCACAAGAAAGGGGATCACGAATATAGGCTACTGACCCATATCCCTTTATACTAGCATCAGAAAAAATAAAAAGCTGAGCAGTTTCAGGATTTAGTTTTACATTATTTACAAAATATTTTCTATGCATTTCAAAATTTACTAACTCCTTAACCTCATGAAACCATTTTCTAAAATTTTCACTTAAAGAATCTGGCAACATAGAATCCCAGTCCATTCCATGTTCCCAGATTTCTTGCATCAAAAACTTCATTCTTATTACGAAGGGAGAAATGAGTCCAAGAGGGTCATAAATTTTCGCCATGGTTTGTAAAACAAGACGCTTAGTGATAATTTGACTATCAAATTCTACCAAAAGTGGTTGTAAATCTAATTTTAATGTGTCACTTTCTGTCATCCATTTGATTCCTAATATCTTTGAAAGATTTTGTTCAAGGGTGTCTTCCTCAAAATTTATCCCATGTTCTTTCCATAAATTTTTTAATTCCATTGAGTTGGTTTTGAATTTTCTTAATTTCATATTGGCCTCACTCAATATCTTCTCTGCACCTTTCGATAAAACAAAAGCTTCATTTACTGAATCTGCGCCATGGAACAAGTCATCAACATACAATGAAGTATTTAACATATTAACTATTTTCTCAAAAAGATCTTTATATCCCTCAATGTGATGTTTGATGGTTGCAGAAAGGAGAAATGGTGAGGTTGTTACACCAAAAGTTACACGAGTCATGCGGAAGACCTTCAAGATGGGATTATTACTAGTGATATTATCAAACCACAAGAACCTCAAAAAATTTCTATCTTCATCTTCTATCTGAATTTGTAAAAATGCCTTCTCTATGTCTGCTGAGAAGGCAATCTTGTGAAGACGGAATCTTAAAATAATATCCAAAATATTGGGATTTAAATTGGGACCAGAAAATAGGCAGTCATTTAAGGATTTTGCTCCTTTATCTTTAGATGACGCGTCATATACTATTCTTACTTTCGTTGTCAGTTTGTCTTCCCTTATTACTGGTCTGTGAGGCATATAATATGTGTTCACTTCGTTTTTATCAAATTTACATTCTTCAATTATCCCCAAATCAGACTGCTCATTTAATATTTTCTTATATTCATTTAATAACCATTCATTTTTGCATAATTTCGATTTTAATCCCCAAAGTCTCTGTTTAGCTACATCAAAATTGGATTCCAATTCATTTTTGTTTACCTTCCACAAAAGTTTCGTTTCATATCTTCCATTAACAAAATTTAAATTATCTTTAAATAAATCCATTGCATCTAAATCCCTTTGTGAAAATGGTTCACTTTTACTATCAGAAATACCCAATGATTCTAGATCCCAAAATCTTTGCAAATCAAAATTTTCCCTTTCATTCACCGATACATGATGAGCGTTAATTGTTTTGTTGCTTTCAGAGTTAATTTTTCCCACTATTGTGTAACCAAAAAGTGTATTAGCTACATATAAATGCTCATTAATTTCTTCTACGATGTCTTTCTGCACATTCCAAAAATAATCAGCTCCAAGAAGGATTTGCATTGCTGATTCCTGGGGGGGTAGGATCTGCTAATTTCCATCCCTTACTCTCAACATATTTCGTAATTAAAGGATCAGAATTTGGAACCTTCAATGTTGTTGCGCTTATTAAATCCGTAGCTAATACCTCAACATTTATGAAACGGCGATAATTCAGTTTACTTCTTAATTTAATTTTGAAAACATCATATTCTTCTTCCCGACCTTGATCAATACCAAAGGCAAATACAGTTAAATGTTCCTTTCGTAAAACAGGCAAATTTAATTCACGAGCTAATGTTTTTGTTATGAAGCTTTTCTCGCTTGCAGAATCAAGCAATAAACGAACTAATTTTGATTTCGAGTTACCTTGAGCAGTTACAATGAGAATTAGATACAATTGTTTGATTTTCGGATATTTCTGGTTTCAATTTTTTCTTAAAACAAAATAATTTGTTATGTTCAGTGCTTTTACAATTTATACATGGCTGCAATTTTACGCGGCACTGCGAAGATAAATGGGATTTGAAAAAACACCGAGAGCATCTACCTTCTTTTTTTAACATTAATCTTTTCTTTTCATCAGCTAAATTTTTACACTCAGACGATAAATGTTCATTACTTTTACAGAAAACACAAAAAACTTTAATATTAGCATTTAGAGTATTAGCATGTTGATATTTATTTGATTGTTTTCTTTCACGATATTCAGTTTTATTTTTATATACAAACGAAGAAGTTGTATCAGTTTTAGAACTAGTCATAAGCAAAGCTTTTTCTCTGCATTCAATTTCTGATTTAAGAAAGGCAATTAGATATGTTACATCAAGGTCTTTACTAGTATCACGTCTTCTGTGATATTCAATTACAAGTTCATAAGGTAATAACTTAATCAAAACAGGATTTAATAAATGCCCATAGGAATTAGATGTTACTCCTAAATTTCTTAAACTTCTTATGTTTATTTCACAAACGTCATGCAATCTTCTTAACGCATTTAAATTTTAGCAATTTTTCACGGGTTCCATGTTTAACAAATTAGACATATGCTTATTTATAATTACATCAACTTTACCAAATCGGTCCTTTAATAAATCAATACAGGTATCATAATTTTGTTCTGTCAATGGAAATCCTTCTACCACATTGTATGCACGATTACATAACAAAGATTTTAAATATGCAAATTTCTCTATCTTTGACAGTGATTTATTCTGGTGTATCGACGTTTCAAAACAATTAAAAAATTCTACCCATTCTTCGATTTCACCAGAAAATTTTGGAACATTTAATTTGGGTAATTTCATGGCCGAATAAGAACTTGCTTCTGTTCCACTGACAGAACTATTCAATGCATTCACAGAACTACCTGATATCATAGTAGAAATATTGCCTTTATTGCATTTACTTAATCTATTTTTAATTTTAAATTTAGCACTTATCAACTGATCATTATACTTTTCACTGCTAGCAATATCCTTTTCATATTCTTTTAAGTCTGATATTTGAGCTTCAATTTCATGATTTAATTTTTGAAATGCAGATTCTTTTAAAGACAATGTTTCATGAAGCTCTAATAATTCATCCGTTTTTGTATTATCAATATCATCTGCTAATAACGTGTCTAATTTTGTTAATAACTTTGTAAAATTTGTTCGTTCAACTGAGCAGTTTCCAGACAACAGAACGCTTTGCTTTAAGTTTTTCTAAATTTTCCATAACAATAATAGAATCTTAATTTCTAATTGAATAATAAAGCTTCTTACCTGTTTATTTCAGGTAATCCTTAGGTAATCCAAGTCAAATGTTCATTCGTATTAATCCAATTATAAGGAGAAAACCGTGTTCATGCACAAAAGTCACAATAGTCACACAATTTAGTCACTATTTAACACTATTCAACACTATTCACTATTTAACACTCCCGGGTTTCGGCACCAAAAAGAAAAATGGGTGTATTAAATCAAATGTTCATTAAAATCCAACGGGAGAGCAATTATGATTAATATATAGTTTATTAATTAAATAAATCCACATTAGAATATATGCATTAGTGATATCAATTGTTATTCTCTCACAGAGAGCCATGAATAAATTTCAAGGTTCTGAACTTACATATTGTAGTTACAGAGCCAAATCATGCATGTTTCTTGGAGAACAGTCATAGGATTACGATAGAAAATATTCAAAATTTTCATGGTTCATGCTCGCAAAACATATTCTCTGCCTGATTGCAGAGTCAAGAAAATTACTTATTATCTGCTTGGTTGTAGATCCAAGACTAAAAAACCCCCTTTGGGGAAATATAACAAGAAAGCATAGAGATAAAATTAAAATGATCATAAATTTAAAAATATATCATTAACTTGACATAAAATAATTAAGAACTCAATAAATCTCTAATAATGATTTAAAAAGTGCTCAAGTTGACAACTTATCAATAAATAAAACATTAATTTTGACATAAAATAATTATAAGATCAATAAATCTCTTTAAATGAATTTAAATTAAATTAAGCTGTCAACTTGTCAAAAAATAAACATTAATTTAATTATAAATCAATATTAAGCATTTTTAAATCATTATTTTAGTCATAAATATTAATCAAGACTTATTTTGACAGTAATTGGGTTTTCTCAAGGTCAAATCCATTAATATCAAGAATTATTATTTGACAGTAATTAACCTGTCAAGGTCAAATACATTACTATCAATAAATTTGTTTCTTTATTTAAGGCTTACGCCTAAACAGAGTGGAAATCACTTTCCGTTGTGACACGTGTTTGGATCAGCTGATGACGAGCGGTAATTTTGCACTCTGTCCGTTGTGACACGTGTTTGGATCAGCTGATGACGAGCGGTAATTTTGCAGCTCGAAACACGTCCTGTTTAATTTCTCTTTTTATGGTGATTTAACAAAGTTTTTATATTTATTGATATAGAATTACCTTACAAGGAAGGTCTCCATTGGGGGCATACTCAGAATTTTTTGAAAAAAAATACGAATTAAACTACTCATGTAAGTAATAAAGGATCAGTGAAAATTAGCGGCGGAATTACATTATTAGATCTGTAAAAAAATAAAATAGTTTGGAATAATTGGCGTGAAAAGCTGAAAGCGACGCGGGATTTGGCGAGCAGTGCATTTCCTCGCCAAAAGCAGACGATTTTAACGAATCTGAAAATTGATTTTAATTGACTTCACTGTTAAAAATCTGCAGCATTTACTGCAACGTCACTCCACTACTTTTATAGAATATCTCTCTTCTGACCAATGAGAATGCTCCATAGCACGGTGAATTGACCGTTTTCTATAAAAGCGGTGGAGTGACGCTGCAGAAAAAGGTACAGATTTTTAGCGGTGTTGTAGCTTGTGCAACACAGTTAAAAATCTGCTGCATTTTGCTGCAACGCACTCCATCGCTTGTATATAATATCTCTATTCCAACCAATGAGAAAGCTTCATTTCACAGCCAAGTAACCGTTTTTTATACAAGCAAGGGAGTGCGTTGCAACAAAATGCAGCAAATTTTTAACAGTGTATTTTTCAATTTGGAACAATTTTAATCAATTTAAATTGTGTTTTAAATGATAAAATATATTAATTTCATTTTGTTATAAGTACATATAAACGTATATGACAAAATTACACTTAAAGTAAAGTAATAAGGCAAAACTAAAATTACTTAAACTAAACTTATTTAAATAAATTGAACATAGAAAGTTTTTTCTTTAAAAAGTATTCGAAGCGTAAAAGCGAATTTTTCAAAATTTCGTTTTTTTCGCCAACCGGAGATAAATCGCCAAATAAACGAAATTTGTATTATTTTTTTACGGACGTTATAAGGAGGTTCCGCCGAAATTTTTTTTATAAACATATATAACTATATGAGAAGAACATTCTGTAATTTTTTCTCTTTTTTTTCTGAGTATGCCCGTATGGAGACCTTCCTTGTTAGTAGAACGCATGTTGCTACATATAATCTGCTTTGAAATAGTAAGTTATTTATCATTATTTATTTTATTTTGCTGTGTCCATTTTGATGTCTAATTTTATCTGTATAATTTTCATAGCGAGTTCTATCATTATTTATTTTATTTTGCTGTGTCCATTTCGATCTCTGTTATTTTGCATAGAGCTATCTATTATTTTGCTATTTTTCATAGCGAGTCCTAAGCTTATTTAGTTTAATTATGGATCTAACATATCTTCGCTAAATGTTGCATCTTTCTCCCTGCAATCAATGGATGTTTCAAAATTTTCCTTCTACTGATACTTTTATTGTTTTTACATGATCGATCATGAAAATTTCATGATACGCCGATGACCGACCAGAGTATATGTATTGTGTATGTGTTTGTTTCGTTATTTATTTATTTTTTTAATTTAGTACTTTTTTCAATTTTTTTGCTGATTTAGGAAATATACCTCATGGTTTATAGATACCAAGGATTTATGTGTTTTGAATACCACTATTTCAGTTCAATAACATTTTCTTGATATATTCAAGCATTTAAATGTAAAATTAAGGCAAATATTAATTTTCTGAAATAAAATGGTATTCAAATTTTGGATTTCTTGGCATCTCATGCGGAAGACCGGCTTTTACCCCTTTTTTTGAAGTAGGCAAGCTTGAATATATTTTTTTAATTTAATTTAATTTTATAAAATCTAATTTTTTAGAAAATAAAAAGTAGCGCTGGAAATATTTGAGAACCCCCCTTAAATTTGGTACTTTTAAATTAGCACGGCACATAATTTGTTTATACAATATTAAGACTACTGACCTCCATCCATTTGCCATATAATGTGCTGTCGAAAAAACCATGTACGATGAAGATTGTTTTGTGTTTAGGATCAAAAGAAGATTCTTTAAGATCTTTGTGGTCATTAGCATCCAAATAATCTTCTTCCATAGGATGACGTTTTGTATAGAGCTTGAACTTAGTATCTATTAATACTCTGTCTTGGGGTAAAAAATTAACTGGACGGTTTCGAAGATCGTAAAAATCTGGTGTTATTTCAAAACAGCCCAGCTGTTTCATGCATTTCTTTGCCCCTATTAAAAAAAAGAAAAAGGATACTGGGAAAATACAAATAAGTTTTAATATTAATCACTTTATCTATTTCACGGATAAAATAGCTTGTTCGATACACAAGATTTTTGAAACATTATAATTAATTATGCATTAATTTATAGATATTAAAGAGAGGCTATGTAAAATTTATATTAAAATATATTAGTGAGGGACATACATTTTAAAAATATATATTAGAATAGAATATGTTTCTAAAATTATATTTAAAATTGTAAATTTCAAATAAAAATTGTCATAAATTAAAGTACTTCAAGAAAAATAGATAATTTAAAGTTAGAAGTCTAATTTATTGAATTCATATTTATAACCGTACTATTCTTCCAAATTTAATAAAAAATTCTCTCAAAGCACGTTATGTTACGTATTGATATCACGTTTTCACCGCTTCGATAATTGTTAAATACTCAAAACAAACTTTGGAGCAAATACAACATATTGTAAGCATATTTGAAACTGTATTGAATTCTAATTTATGAGCATAAAAACTTAAAATAAAATATTAATCCTTTTATTTCTTTATTTACCATCATTGCAAGAGTTAAATTCCTACTTTACAAAAAATGCTATGAGCAATCAACAATGAATGCTATGAACATAAAAATTATTAAATGAGAGGGAAAAAAATTACAAATTATTTATAAATTTCAAAAAATTTATAAATAAATTTATAAATCACAGAAAACGACTCGAAGTGTGACGTCATCACTAACCAACCAACTTCTCTCTGCACTGTATAAAATTTGACCCTTTTGCCTCATCGTCACTCCCCCGCTTTTATAGAATATCTATCTTTTGACCCATAAGAATGCTCCATAATTGTTTGAAGTAATCGTTTTTTAAGCTATTGCATAGCTTTTATCGCGGGCTTTGAGCGCGGTGACCGAATCCAAAAATTCCGTAACGCGAAAAATCCTAGCACATCCGTAACGAAAAAACCTAACACTCGGCTAACGTCGTTTCCGTTCGGAAAACTTCGGGACGTTATCCTTCGGTAGACTTCGGCAGACATTGACGTGGTATTTTTCAGATATTAGGATATCAAGTCTCAAACTTATGTTTCTTATGATCTAATTTTCATAGCGCGGCCAAATTTTGTTTGGTAATTTATTATGAGACAGTGTTTATTTTGGTGGTCTTATTTATTGTGGTGACAGGAGACCCCCCACCGTGAGGGTCGAAAAATTTAAAATGCTTATAACTCGCGATCTAACTTTCGTAGCGCGGCCAAACTTTGTTTGGTAATTTATTATGAGACATTGTTAATTTCTGGTGGCAGATGACCCGCCCCACGATGAGGGTCGAAAAATTTAAAATGCTTATAACTCGCGATCTAATTTTCGTAGCGCGGCCAAACTTGTTTGGTAATTTATTATGAGACAGTGTTAATTTTTGGTGACAGGAGACCCCACACGGTGAGAATCGAAAAATTTAAAATGCTCATAAGTCATGATCTAATTTTCGTAGCGCTGCCAAATTTTGTTTGGTAATTTATTATGAAACATTGTTAATTGTTGGTGACAGAAGACACCCCACGGTGAGGGTCGAAAAATTAAAAATGCTTATAACTCGCGATCTAATTTTGGTAGCTTGGCAAAATATTGTTTGGTAATTTATTATAAGACAGTGTTAATTTTTGGTGACAAGAGACCCCCCCACGGTGAAGGTCGAAAAATTTTAAATGCTTATAACTCGCGATCTAATTTTCGTAGCGCGGCCAAATTTTGTTTGGTAATTTAATATGAGACTGTTAATTTTTGGTGACAGGAGACCCCCCACGGTGAGGGTCGAAAAATTTAAAATGCTTATAACTCGCGATCTAATTTTTTTAGCGCGGTCAAATTTTGTTTATTAATTTATTATGAGGCAGTGTTAATTTTTGGGGACATTAGAACCCCCCACGGTGAGGGTCGAAAAATTTAAAATGCTTATAACTCACGATCTAATTTTCGTAGCGCGGGCTAATTTTGTTTGGTAATTTAATATGAGACTGTTAATTTTTGGTGACAGGAGACCCCCCCCCACGGTGAGGGTCGAAAAATTTAAAATGCTTACAACTCACGATCTAATTTTCGCAGCGCGGCCAAATTTTGTTTGGTAATTTATTATCAGACAGTGTTAATTTTTGGGGACATTAGACTCCCCACGGTGAGGGTCGAAAAATTTAAAATGCTTATAACTCACGATCTAATTTTCGTAGCGCGGCCACATTTTGTTTGGTAATTTAGTATGAGACTGTTAATTTTTGGTGATAGGAGACCCCACACGGTGAGAATCGAAAAATTTAAAATGCTCATAAGTCATGATCTAATTTTCGTAGCGCGGCCAAATTTTGTTTGGTAATTTATTATGAGATTGTGTTAATTTTTGGGGACATTAGACCCCCCCCCCTCCACGGTGAGGGTCGAAAAATTTAAAATGCTTATAACTCACAATCTAATTTTCCTAGCGCGGGCAAATTTTGTTTGGTAATTTAATATGAGACTGTTAATTTTTGGTGACAGGAGACCCCCCACGGTGAGGGTCAAAAAATTTAAAATGCTTATAACTCGCGATCTAATTTTCGTAACGCGACCAAATTTTGTTTGGTAATTTATTATGCGATATTGTTAATTTTTGGTGACAGGAGACCCCCACGGTGAGGGTCGAAAAATTTAAAATGCTTATAACTCGCGATCTAATTTTCGTAGCGCGGCCAAATTTTGTTTGGTAATTTTTTATGAGACAGTGTTAAGTTTTGGTGACTGGAGACCCCCCCACCTTGAGGGTCGAAAAATTTAAAATGCTTATAACTCGCGATCTAATTTTCGTAGCGCGACCAAATTTTGTTTGGTAATTTATTAAGCTATTGCATAGCTATTATTGCGGGCTTTGGGCGCGGCGACCGAATCTAGGAATTCCGTAACGAGAAAAAATCCTAACACTCCGGCTAACGACGTTTGAGTTTGGCAGACTTCGGCGCGGTATCCTTCGATAGACTTCAGCAGACATTGACGCGGTATTTTTGCATAAGTTGATAAAAAATGCTATGCAATAGCTTTACCGCGGCAGTCCCCGAGTGCCACACATATTTTTTTATAAAAGCTTTGGAGTGACGATGCAGCAAAAGGGTCAAATTTTTTATAATGTACGAGTCAACCAGTTGGCTTATGCACCACTTCGCTTCCGGCAGACATGGATAATTAGATTCCTCTATTACTTCCAATAAATAAAGGATTTTTTCTTGTGTTCGATGAGAGACATATGGTTTTGTGCGGTCGACTCTTGGATTATGATAGCAAATCAAATGCTTTGAAATCCGGATGATGGAAAAGCCTTTTCTCGAACAGTTAATGGAATACTTAGAAAATGGAAAAACGCAGACGATTTTTTGTTGCTTGAAATTTTTACGTGTAGTAGCATTTTTAAGGTCCACATTGAAATCTACGGATACGGAAATGGGCATAGAAAAGCTGACAATTCATCAATAAAGTGCCTTTACACAATCATAGAGTGTCGAAGTGCTTATATGATTCAATGCACAGCAAAGTAACTCCATATGTTGGAACGTATTAAAATATTTCTCTTTCAGTCATAAAAATTACAAAGGAAGATGTAATAAAAAACGTACCATGATTCAATAAATAATCTGCAGCCATCTAATTCATCAACGAAATCGAAAATGAGCACTGTTGATTTGTATGTTGAGTCCAAATCTGATAATTTGAACTTAACTTCCTCTATATGAGAGTGGCAACATTAGATGCTCAGACTGCTCTTTGACAGACGCGGTTATCTAAACTACTGTTACAGATCATGTTAGTATACATGGCGCTACGCGCCATATACACTACATAACTATCTCATGGAAAATGAGATGAGAGAGAGAGAGAGATCTAAACTACTGAAAATCTAGAAATTTTTTATTTCAGAACTTGGCAATAATCGCCTGAATTAGTTCGATTATACGAGTGCAAGAATAGGTTGGCGAGTGTCCAGGGTAAAAACACAATAAAAAAGAGGGAATTACCAGTATTTTCTTACAGAAATACTTCAAATAACATAAAGAGATTAAAGAAGTTGAATTTCTCTTTAAGAAGAAGAGAAAGAAGTGCCTGAAGAAGTTAAATAGCTTCACTTTAATGGCAAGCTTTTCAAAATGTTTCATCATTTTCATTTGTCTACACTCGTCTTAACCAATCAAATTTACCTGAATATTGCTATTTTTAGATCGAGAAATTCTATCATAAGAAAATCTGAAATCATTCTGATACCTAATTTTATAACTGAATTTGAATATTAAGACCGTGTCCTTACGCATAGCAATGCACTTTAATAACTTTGTGCATCCAGCATAACAGGCACCCTGATATATACATTTGTGATCTGACATGTAAGGGTACTTTAAAGATGGATTTTCAGTAGTGCTCTCGATTATACGTTTATACGAGTATACGTATAATACGTATAATACGAAATACGCATCTGCTATACGTATAATACGGCATCGGCGGTTATACGTATAGCGCAAAACAGCATATACGGTACATCGTATATACGGATTTTATCCAAGCGGTTAAACGTATAAACGTTTAAACGTTTTTCGTTCAAGAAATGAAATTTAATGTTTCAATGTTTTTCTGCGGATTAGAGACATTGAGAAATATCCGGTAGAGTATCCCGAACGCGATTCTTTGTTCAAAGAACTAAGATGTTTTTACTTAACTACTACTTATTATGCAGGTACTTAAAAAAAATCTGAATACTTCCTCAGTTTAGATTTTGTTTTTTTTCCCCAAAAAACTAAGTTATTTTTTATAAAATGTCTTACATTAGTTGTGGGTAGAATCAAACTAATCTTTGGAAGATCTGTGGCGCAGTATTTAGTTTTTTATATTTTCTTGTATCTTTACAAGAAAAAAAATATTGGATTCAGGAAAACTTTCGACGGATTTACACGTTTTAACGGTAAGAGAGTCCGAAAAACTTGTTTTTACAAAATATCTGTCTGTGAGTTTGTGAGTCTGTGACTTTGTCTGTATGTGACATGAATTTTGTCGGCGCTCATCTTAAGACCTAATGCGCAGAATTAAGAAACATATAGGGGGAGACTGGGGCACATGTGAAAATGGGGCATATGAGAACATTGCTATTTTCAGTACTTATTATATGTTTTTATATTTCTAAAAATTACCAAAGATGGTAGCACTTATAGACATATGGAAAATTTTTTTGAAGCTCTTCGAGATTTTGTTTGTCCCCAGGAGCCAAAATATTGTTTACTGAACTAAAAGTAAAATCTCCAACTTGCTAAGAGAATAATTTTATTTATTTATTCATTTAAAAAAATTAATGTTTTAACATATACTATGGTTACTAATAAATATTTATGATAATTTTTTTTTTCTAAAATTGAGAAATGTTAATGATTTGTCATTTTAACTCTTGTGGAAATGTGGGGCACTTATGAAGAGTTTAGTTGGGGCAAATCTGAACACGTCATTAAATTCTCCAATAATCATTCAGTGATTCTGTTCGTTTTAATTAACTTCAAGAAAATAATGCCAGCTCCATTACATATAATTTTATTGAAATAGAAGATATTTCTGTCATATAAAGTTGATTTTGCATAGAAACTTCTACAAACACATCTTCAACAAATACATAAAAACAACAAGCTCGTTTACGTTCAGTTGTAATTTAAATAAATTTAACGTTTTCTAAAATGCAATAAATGTTATATATTATTTTATTTAAAGGTTTTCAATACCATTTTTTATGCATCGTTGATGCAAAAAATATTACGTTTAACAACTTTGCAAATCTTTTGTGCATCTCATTTGTTGCATCTCATTTTCGTTGCAATCTCATTTGTTGCAAACTTGTATTATTAGTTTACTTCCATTTCTAAAACAGCTATGTTATTTGGTGATTTGAAAGTAGATATATATTTTAAGAAAATAAAATTTTTAAACTAATAACTACCGTGAAATCTCCATTATTGACATCCTCCCCCTTTCTTTTATATGCAAAAGAAATTAAATTTGGAGGAAGCTCATAAACGGAAAATAATTTTTTATCCTTAATTTACAGGCAAATAAGGCAAATAGAGGAATGATAATCTTTCGCCTTTCGGTAGATTTTCGATAAATATCCAAATTTTCCCTCCCTAAAATCTCCCTTAAACAAAAAGCCCTAAGCAAAATTTAAATTCTTTAATTATTTTCTCAAGTTTACTTCTTTATTTTTTTATTTTATTGCAACAATATTTTATCAATTATCTAAGCTCCCTTCCCCAAATCTACTTACTGCCGACCCAGTGGCGTGGATGGTAGCGGCAGCCGCTCCCACACCGCTGGTCCCTGGTTCGAGTCCAGCTAGCGGCATGGGTGTCTGTGTTGTCCCTGTGATAATGTTGTACTGGATATTCTGTGATAAAAGTGTTCTGTATGGTTTCTTGTGATCATTAGAGGTTATGCCAGCGAATAGCTGTAGCGCCTACCTCAAAGCAAATAAATAAATAAAATAAATAAATCTACTTATTTTTATTTTATAATATTTTGATACATATCACTCAGAAACTAAATAAGTATACCTATATTTTTCTTTATGGTGAATTTAACAGATAGTACAACTAATGATTGTGGTAACATATGAAAAAGGTACAAAACAATATGTCAAAAAAAAAGTTTTCCCTTGTGTTCACATGTTTGCCTTGTGTGTTTAGAACTGCCTCTTCGTTGAGGCACATATGAACATTTTTTTGAATTCATAAAACTATTAAGAAAGGTAAGAAAAACTATAAAAGGTAATTAAAAAATACCATGCGTAAAAAAAGTTCTGTTTACTATATTGAGTAGTTTTGCTTATAGAAATTAACCCTGTTATGAGAAAAAACTATGTTTATGTGAACTGTTCACATGTGCCCCAGTCTCCCTTATAAATTCAAGTAGTCCCTTATAGAAATTGGTGCTGATTAGTTTTCAGCGTAAATCGTTCAACAGGTGGCGCTACAGTACTGTCTTTTTATGATTTCTGCAATAGCTCTATCTCAAGAATTAATGCACGGATTTTCATCAAACTACAGATTCAGTTAATGCTTTATATAAAGAGATTCTATGTATTTTTTGGTGAGAATCACCGAATAGGAGCGCTGCTATGCTGAATTTTTTTGATTCGTGCAATAGTTATATTGCAAGAACTAATGCACGATTTTTTTTTATTTTTTTTTTTTATCAAACTTAAGATTCAGCTTCAAAAAAGTAAATATTATTGCTGATTATGTTTTAGTATAAATCGCACAATAGGTGACACTGTTATTCTGCATTTTTACCGATATTTGCAATAGTTTTATTTCTAGAATTAATACACGGAATTTCATACCATTAGAATCCGCACGATGGGCATAGATTGCCATTTAATTTTAGCACCGTGATAGCGAATTTTGAAGTACTAACATACATGAGATAGAAAAAAGTTTCGAGATTGCCACATCTGACTAGTTTGATTTATGGCATGGGCATTTCGAGCGGAACAATATTTTTGCATGGTGCCACAAAACAGACTTAAATTTACTTTATATTTTATAGTGACATTGATCAGCTCGACTTCTAGAAAGTTTTGTAATCATACTTTTATTGTATTTAAGAACATTGTTTTCTAAATTTAAAATATATTTAAATATATTTGAAAAAAAGATTTTTATTAATTAAAAAAAAATCCCTTCTTTTTCTCCGCGTTCCACTACACCCAGCTTTTAGGTCGATTTCGTATGAAATACTACCTATTGCATTCTCTCCCATGTTGGAATTTCTGAAAAATTTTTGCGGATCTACACGAATCATGACTCTTGGACCCTAAAACTACCATCAGTAAAAAAGTTTATCTATCTATCTATCTATCTATCTATCTATCTATCTATCTATCTATCTATCTATTTATCGGTGTATATCACTTTCTTCTAGACACGATAACTTTCATAATTATGATCAGATCTTCTTCAAACTTTTACATAAAATCAAGGAGCTTAAAATCTCGGTCGAGTTCGTTAATGGGCAAAATCGGACCAAGGGGGTGGAAGTTAGGAGGGGTTTTGTGAAAACAGAAAAAACGCGATAACTTCTAAATTAAAATAGATATAGAATCAGTTTAAAGTTTATATTACTTCTAAAGAATGGGCCAAAAGTTTATGCACGACAGATTTTTGATAAAGTTAAAAATGAGCTCAAGGGGCGAAAAAAACATGGTTTTTGGGAGAAAAATATTCATAACTTCGTCAATTCTCAAGCTATCAAATCCAACTAAATTTTATATAAATGTACTCAATATTATCTAAAACTTTTGCATTAACAAGTTTTTGATAGGACCAATTTTTATCGATGAAAAAAATTGAAAACGAAAAGAAAAAGGGGGAAAAAAAAGAAAAAAACCTATAACTTACTAAATTCTTAAGCAATCAAATCTAATTAAATTTATTTTACATCTTCACAATAATATCTACAACTTTTATATTGACAAGTTTTTGATAGAACCAATTCTTATAGCAAAAAGAAATTAAACAAAAATAGGAGTTGGAGAAAAAACCTCAAATCCAAACTACTTATATTCTGACTCATTTTAAAATTCATTTTTGATTTTAAACGCATCTAAATGACAGATCCTCTTATTTAGGAACTATATAATGCGACGTATTGGCCAATTTTTTGAAAAAGGCAAAATATATTTTTAAAAAGGCTGCCAAAAAAGGTATTTTGAACAGATTTCCCGAAGTTATCGTCATTAAAATATTGATTAAGTATAACAAATTGCGTTTTTTCTGAGTCATTTTTGTTCTCAAACCCATCCAATTTACAGGTCCTATTATTTGGGAACTATATAACTTGACGTATTGACCAGTTTTTTGATAAAGGCAGAACATATTTTTAAAAAGGCTGCCAAAAAGGGTATTTTGAACAGAATTTCACGAAGTTATAGTGATTGAAATTTGAGGAAATTTAAGAAATTGCGTTTTTACCGAGTCATTTTTAAATCTTTTTTTTGTTCTCAAACGCATCCAATTTACAGATTCTCTTATTTAGGAACTATATAATGTGACGGAGTGGCCAGTTTTTTGATAAAGGCAGAATACATTTAAAAAAAGGCTGCCAAAATGGGCACTTCGCACAAAATTTCCCAAAGCGATCATGATTAATGAACTGTGGGTATTCAAATAACAAATTGGTTATTTTATGACTCATTTTTAAATCCAATTTTGCTCTGAAACGCATTCAATTGACAGTTTTTTGTTACTTAGGAACTATATAATGTACGTATTCGTCGATTTTTTGATAAAGGGTGAATATATATATTTTTAAAAGCTGTCAAAGTAAGCACTTCGCAAAAAAATTTCCCAAAGCGATCATGATAAAAGAATTGAGGTTGTATTCAAATAACAAATTGTTTATTTTATGACTCATTTTTAAATTCAATTTTGCTCTCAAACGCATTCAATTGACAGTTATTTGTTATTTAGGAACTGTGTAATGTGCCGTATTGGTCAGATTTTTGATAAAGGCTAAATATATATTTAAAAAAAACTGTCAAAGTGGGCACTTCGCATAAAATTTCTCAAAGCGATCTTGATTAAAGAATTGTGGATGCATTAAAATAATAAATTGGTTATTTTATGACTTATGACTCATTTTTAAATTCAATTTTGCTGTCAAACGAATTTAATTAACAGTTTTTTGTTATTTAGGTACTATATAATGAGCATATTGGTCAATTTTTTAAATGAAGTAATAATATAATTCAAAATATGTTGCCAAAATGGGTATTTGAGTAGAATTTCGTTTAAGACGATTTTGATAAAACCAGTTCTTACAGAAAAATGAAATTAAAAATTTTTTAAAAGCGGCTGAATAAAGTAGTTAAACTGGGTTTATTTCTAATCATTTTTTTTCTTTTCGAAATCTATCTCCGCCTATAGGCCATGCCGAAAGGGATTTTTTTATTAGTTTCTAATTTACATCTAAGAAGAACTGCGTCTATAAGTAATATATTCTTCTACACAACGAGATACTTATACTATGTCAGTCTTTGAGTCACGTGACAGCATGGTTTTATTTTGCACATATGTAAATCGTCTTACCGCAAAGGAATTTTAAAATAATTTACATATTTGGTAATTTTATTAGTTTCTTTTTAAAAAAAAATTAATTATTTTGTCCTCCAAGGTCATTTTATGACTTACTTAACCCGGGAGAACTCGCTATGAGAACGGTCTCTCACGATACTCAATTCTTTTCTTTTACTTTGCAGTCACTTAATATCAATTTTTTTGTTTGTCTTAGTACTTTTATTCAAAAAAGAGGTAAAGTAATCGAAATCACATTCTGAAATTTTATTAAAATGAAGAATAGTCTTAAAAAGGGTACGATGCAGAAAGAAAATCTCATACACGAGTTCTCGCGGGTTAATGAATTTAGTTTGGGTTTGAGTGAACAGTGTTTTGGGGCCTATAGCTACAATGGTTGTTGCCTCGATTGATCCAGAATACACAAAAACAAATACAGAACACTTTATTAATATAGAAAATCCAGTACATACATTTAATACACATCACAGGGACAACACCGGCACCCATGCAGCTAGCTGGACTCGAACCAGGGACCAGCGGTGTGGGAGCAGCTCCCGCTACCAACCACGCCACTGGGTCGGCCGGGTTAATGAAAATTAGAAGAAACATAATTAAACCTTGAGTATGTTCAGCGCAACTTACCGCTCACTTAGTGAAGGGACCAATGTTACCAACCCATTGTAGGGCACTATGAAATGAAAATCAAGGCGAATTGTTACGTCAGCTACAGTTGAACAGGATAGTTTTCATTGGTGCCACATTTCGGTTTCGTACTGCCCTACAATCGGTCTGTAACATGGGTCACTTCGGTAAATTGCGCTGAACATGCCGTTGATTAAAATAATTATAAAAAAAAATAGCAAGATGTTTGTCGGAATCCATATAGCTATTTCACTTTTAGTGAAACGAGATTGGCCAATCAGGAGTCTGATCTTTTGTGAACTTTTTGCAGATATACGCTTTTCATTGCTCGATCTCGTATGTATAAGACATACTATGCGGATTCCTTTCGTACGCCACCGATTTCCAAATTATTCTCCATTTAGTGACATAAGACTGATGAAGTCCAATATTTAAATTAGATACGATACGTGGAATGTACGTATACATTAAATATACGTATTCTTAAATATGCGTTTAACCGATGCGCTCTTATACGTATCTGGATACGTTTAAACGTATATTTTAAGGTATCTGTATAGCAGAAAAACGTATTATACGGATATACGTATATCGTTTAAACGTATAGCTGCTATACGTGTCCCATCGCGAACAGCAATTTTCAGCTTTTAGACACCTATTTCCGACGTCGGTACATTGTTAAAAATTTGAAACTTTTGCTGTATCGTCACTACACTGTTTTTATAGACTATTTGGACCAATGAGAGTGCTCCATAATACCGTGAAGTACTTATTTTCTATAAAAGCGGTGGAGTGATGTTGCAGCAAAACTTAAAATTTTTAACAGTGACAAGTTTCGATGCACAGGGTGGTCATAAAAAAACTTTGCCGATATATGGAGGTCTAGCGGCCAGTCCGTTCAACCGATCGAGGTGAAATTTCAGATATAGCTATTCAGTGGTATGAGCTCGAGATTCTGTGAACGGCAACAAAATGGCGCTCACGGTTACGGTTATAGTTACAGAAACTCGAAATTTTCCAGTGGCAACACCTATTTTTTTCATCGCAAAATGCTCAGCTCATGCGAAAACACTAAAGAGCGTTGGAACAGTATGGTTATTGCAATAAACGGACGCGTTATGCTCGCAGAAAATCAGCTCTAAAAACGGCCCCAAAAAAACAAGATCAAGGCGAACGAAGAAAATTTGAATATGACAGAGACAAAATACCAATCACGAAACATCGTTTGCCAGATTGTCAGCGTAGAAAACGGATAAAAATTAGGGTGGGAATGTTAGTTCTTCAGTCGGAGCTCGCAGATGCCAACAAAATGACTTCGTTCGTGATGAGTTGCTAAAACTATTATCAAAATAGGATGAATGCTGCGAAAACCTGGCGCGTTTACCGTCGAAACATCCCCAAATACAAGGCCTATGCATTTCACAAGCTCTTTGTGATTTAGTAATGAAATTCGAAGAAATTGGCTGCACCTGTGATAGTCTGGGATCCGGACGACCAACTGTTCCTGAGGATACTGTTATGGAAGTGCATCATATAGTGACCGGAGGACGCATGCAAACTACAAAAGGTGCATCTCGTGTATTTGATATACCAAAATCAATGGTCTTAAAGTTACTGCGCTCTGTAATCGGCATATTTCTTTACCGGTACCAGCACGCCCAAATGTTGGAAGTGAGAGATCATCAACAACATATAGAGTTTGTTAATGAATTTCTTATCCAAAATTATGGAGATAACGATCGATCTCTTCGCATAATATGAACGGACGAGGCCCATTTCACCTTAACTGGTAACGTCAATGGCCTCCGCTATCCCCCGACCTCACTCCTATAGATTTCAGGTTCTGGGGATATCTAAAATCTAGAGTGTACATATGCAATCCGCAATCTTTGCCGAATTTGAAAGATTCTATCAAACGTGAGATTGCAAACATCCCTCATGCGATGTAACGTTCGGCTGTATTGTCCACAGTCGCCACCATGCAATGTGTAATTGCCTGTGATGTCACCCATATGGAAAATGTGTAATCAAAATAAAAGTTTTCTCCGATCTGTGTTGTAATAAGAGATTAGTGTACTGACTCTGTGTCGTATGCAAATTTACTCTTTGCTCCCAATCGTGTTTTTTATGGGAGGGGGGATTCGCCGAACAGTTTTTTATGTGTGCATAATGAGTCCGTTTCTTGCTATACACGTACGGTTCTAACGCTCTTTAGGGTTTTTGCATGCGCTGAGCATTTTGCGATGAAAAAAATGGGTATTGCCATTGGAAAATTTCAAGTTTCTGTAACTATAACCGTAACCGTGAGCGCCATTTTCTTGCCGTTCAGAGAATCTCGAGCTCATACGTATGAATAGCTATATCTGAAAATTCACTTCGATCGGTTGAACGGACTGGCCGCTAGAGCTCCGTATACCGGCAAAGTTTTTTATGACCACCCTGTAGATCTTTCATTTGGATATGAAAATTGGTCCGGGTTTAGATTTCGCACTTCGGAAAGAACTCTCATCTCTACAACGGTGGCTAGGATTTAAAAGGATTTTTCGATATTTAGCGAAACGAGATTGACCAAACAGAAGCTTCCATTTTTATGAACTTTTCACTATTTAAAGGGGTCTCCGTGACTGAGTGGTTAAGACGCCAAGCTGCTAATCGCTTTGCGAGCGTAGGAGATTGTGGCTTCGAATCCCACTGGCTCCATTGCACACACTCTTTGTGTGGAGCTCCCGGTTGTACTTCTCTTGTGTTGTAAATTTCCTTGTGCTATCTCGTCCCTGTGTATTGACGATGACTTATAAGCAGGCTTTCATGCTGAGCACACAAGTGAGATGTATATTATAAATAAAATAAATAAAAAATACTAGGGCCTTCCGTGGCCCAATGGTTAAGGCGCCGCTCTGCCAACCTGGAGGTTGTGGGTTCGATTCCCGCTGGCTCCATTGCACACACAATTTGTGTGGAGCCCCTGGTTGTATTTCTTTTGTGTTGTAAATTTCCTTGTGCTATCTCGTCCTTGCATATTGACGATGACTTATAAGCAGGCTTTGATGGCGAACACACAAGTCGGATGTATGTTATCAAATAATAATAATTATAATAATAATAATAAATACTATTTAAAGTAAACAGTGAAAAGTTTGCCAACATGCAGGCTTCTGACTGGTCAATCACGATTCACTAACAGCGCAATGAATTTTTTAGGTTTTTTTTTAGTAGGAAGAATTTACATTACCTAAATGAAGCTACTAAAATTTAAATGTAGTAATTATTCTTATGTTACGGGCAGAAACATTTTCGATTTAATGAAAAAATATGTGTAAACTGTACAATCTCAATATAAAATATATTGAGATAATATTGAGATAATTGAAATATAGTTTTACCCAAAAATTTACAAACACGATATTTATTTTATTTTTATTGAACAACATACATCTGACTTGTTTGCTTGACATAAAAGCCTCCTACAAACACGATTCTAAAGTGTTTGTTTTGGCAGAGAATTTTTTCCAGAAAGTGATGAAGCCTTCGTGATTTTAAGAACATTTCCCTAAAGTCCACTTTAACAGGAAAAAATGCGAAATTAATGTATTTTAAATACTGAAATAGCAACATAAAAGACATCCTTTCTATGATATGTTTTCACTAGCAAGAAATTAAGACCATGATGGATTTTGCATCCTTTATAAAAGTTATCTGCTTATTTCTAAGTCAAAAATACCACATATTATTTGCAAAGAATTAATGATACCAGTTGTAGCTTCTCACTGTACAGCTCATGATATTATCTGATTTTATTAAATAACCCTACTAAAAAATTTCAGTGCAGAGATGGTTCTATGAAATGGCCCAAGATGTAGCAAGTTCACCAAATGAGTTATGGAAGACAACTGATATTTTCCCCCAAACTTGCTGGATCAAATTTACTTAAATTTTAACTAGTGTGACAGATTTTGTCACGTAACTACTGTGAAACTGTCTGTCAGACCGTTCGCTAGGAGGATGAATAAAAGGCGAAATTAACTCATTGGATAGGGTTTTTGTATTTAACTTTTTTTGTACAAGACTCATATATTTAAAATTCATGTGTTAAAAAGTATCTGGTGATACTAGGTTTCGAACGGAGCAAAATTTTGGTAGTGTTTGCAGTTAAACTAAAAGTGACAATCGAAACAATACAAATAGAAAAAGTAGCCGACTGCGGGATTGGTAATATCAGTTAAAGGTTAACGATGGAACGTTACGTCTAATTTTACTTCTAGGACATGGCCACTTTATAGAGGATGAAAAATTTTGCCAAGAACTATTATTTTTAAGACAATTAGAAACTGATACGGAAGGAAAGTCTATATTCGATACATTAGAATGTTATATTGCAGAAAAAAGTAATTCTTTAAAAAATATATTATCAATTTCTGCTATTTGGGCTGCGATGATGGATAGATGCGATCAATGTTTACTTCAAGATTAAAAAATGTAGTACGTAGTATATTAACCATGCATTATTAATTAACCCTTTGCGGCGCGGTGGTTTCATAAATATACCACTTAATGTTAATTCCCAAACGCCACATTGGCATCGGAATTTTGTTAAAAAAATACAGTTTAATGAATGCGTGAAATATAGCGAACTCTTATTTATAAATAAAGTTGTTTTCAAATTCCGGTGTCAGTCATTAATTTTAATACGTAAGCAATGAATTTGCCCTGAGCCGCAAAGGGTTAATCGACAAAATCTGGTGAGAAAAAACCCAGACTGACCGCTTTCTATACTCCCTACAGTATGTGATCAAAGAAGTTAAATAAAAGGAATGCAGTGAACAACCACAAAAGAGAGGTTAAAAAGTTTTGTGAAGAAAACGGTAGATCAGCCAATCGTTTACTGCTGCACTGTTGCACACAGAAATCCGCAAAATCATTGACTATTATTGATGATTTATATAAAATAATTTTTTTAGCAATTTGATTCAGTTTTAGTTTTAGGTAGATTACGTAAAAAATACTACATATTGCAATCGTTACGATGGAACGACTTTTGAAAAATGTCTTCATAACTTTTCATTATGATCCCAGGAACCCAAAACCACCCACCCACCAAAAAGTTTACATATATATATATATATATATATATATATATATATATATATATATATATATATATATATATATATATATATATATATATACGAGGGCTATCCAGAAAGTAGATTACGTTTTGGAATAAAAAATAAACAAAGAATAGGAAACAAATTTTATTATATACAGATGAAAGCCACACTCAAATACTACTTTTTTACATAGTCACCATTCAAATTAAGGCATTTATCGTAGCGATGTACGAGCTTGGAAATTCCTTCGTCGAAAAATTTGCCGCCTGCGCCTTCAACCACTTCGTTACCTGTTCTTGCAGCTGTGCGTCGTCATCAAAACGCTACATAGCCAGCCACTTCTTCATTGCTGGGAATAGGTGGAAGTCGCTCGGTGCCAGGTCGGGACTGTACAGCAGATGAGGAAACAACTCCCACTTAAAAGATTCAAGAACGAGTGACATTTGCCGTGTGGGGCCGGCTGTTGTCGTGAATCAACAAGATCTTAGAGCTCAACATTCCTCAGCGCTTGTTTTGAATTGCTCTTCTGAATTTTTGGAGAGTTTGGCAATACCTTTGAGAGTTTATTGTAGTGCCTCTTTCCAGGAAGTCCACCAAAAGCTGCAAGAAGAGGTAACGAAGTGGTTGAAGACGCAGGCGGCAAATTTTTCGACGAAGGAATTTCCAAGCTCGTACATCGCTACGATAAATGCCTTAATTTGAATGGTGACTATGTAAAAAAGTAGTATTTGAGTGTGGCTTTCATCTGTATATAATAAAATTTGTTTCCTATTCTTTGTTTATTTTTTATTCCAAAACGTAATCTACTTTCTGGATAGCCCTCGTATATATATATGTGTGTGTGTGTGTGTGTGTGTGTGTGTGTTTCTGTATTAATTTTTGCCCGCAAGATAAAAGTCGCAATTGTGCACGGATCGTCTTCAAACTCACTAAAAGCATTAATATGGTTAATATCTCGGTGGAGATTGCAAATGGTTAAAATCGGCCCAAGAATTTAGAAATGGGGAGGGTTAAAAATTTTGAATGCCTCCGTAACATGGCTCTGAAAAAAGCAGCTCTTACAGAACAATGACAGGAAGTTTTTATCACAACAATTACTTTACTATTGAAGATTTCCACCCGAAAAAAAGAAAATATAAGTAGTTTGACGAATTTAAGAAAAGAATATTACGTCATAACTTTTCTATAAAAAGATTACCACATGGAAGCGGAAAATAAAATAAATAGTTTGACGGATTTTTTAAAAAACAAATCTTACAATATAATAATATCTGGAAATATAATGGACGAAAACAGGTGAATATGTAACACCATGTGAGTTTGAAAATAACGTATTGAAACATGTTAAAAAACAGACTATGAGAATATTGACATATTTTTAACATTTTGATGTTTTCTCATTTTGCTTTTGCCACTTTTAAATGTATTCCATATACTATATATATGCGTATGTGTATGTTTTTATACTAAAAATTTCAAAGGTTTAGGTCCCTAGAGGTTATTTTTGGTGATGAAATTGGGTTTACCTCTAATCTTGATTTAGTATTTGTTGGTGAAATTTGTACCTAACTTCGAAATCTACCTTCGCCTGTAGGCCGAGCCGGCAGAGGTTTTTGAAAACGGAATTAAGAAGAAATTTAAATTTAAGTTAAGAACGATATAAATTAATTTACAAATTTGCTTACAAGGAAGGTCTCCATTGGGGGCATACTCAGAATTTTTTGAAAAAAATACGAATTAAACTACTCATGTAGGTAATAAAGGATCAGTGAAAATTAGCGGCGGAATTACACTATTAGATATGTAAAAAAAGAAAATAGTTTGGAATAATTGGCGTGAAAAGCTGAAAGCGACTCGGGATTTGATGAGCAGTGCATTTCCTCGCCAAAAGCAGACGATTTTAACGAATCTGAAAATTGATTTTAATTGACTTCACTGTTAAAAATCTGCAGCATTTACTGCAACGTCACTCCACTACTTTTATAGAATATCTCTCTTCTGACCAATGAGAATGCTCCATAGCACGGTGAATTGACCGTTTTCTATAAAAGCGGTGGAGTGACGCTGCAGAAAACGGTACAGATTTTTAGCGGTGTTGTAGCTTGTGCAATATTGCATTTTGTTGCAACGCACTCCACTGCTTGTATATAATATCTCTATTCCAACCAATGAGAAAGCTCCATTTCACGGCCAAGCAACCGTTTTCTATACAAGCAAGGGAGTGAGTTGCAACAAAATGCAGCAGATTTTTAACAGTGTATTTTTCAATTTGGAACAATTTTAATCAATTTAAATTGTGTTTTAAATGATAAAATATATTAATTTCATTTTGTTATAAGTACATATAAACGTATATGACAAAATTACGCTTAAAATAAAGTAAAAATGCAAAACTAAAATTACTTAAACTTATTTAAATAAATTGAACATAGAATGTTTTTCTTTAAAAAGTATTCGAAGCGTAAAAGCGAATTTTTCAAAATTTCGTTTTTTTCGCCAACCGGAGATAAATCGCCAAATAAACGAAATTTTTATTATTTTTTTACGGACGTTATAAGGAGGTTCCGCCGAAATTTTTTTATAAACATATATAACTACATGAGAAGAACATTCTGTAATTTTTTCTCTTTTTTTTCTGAGTATGCCCGTATGGAGACCTTCCTTGTTAGTACATTTAATGAAACAAGCAAACAAGTATACTGCTAGTGAGAGGAGATGTCTATTTTATCAATGTAAATGTTTGGATTTGTGTCAAAACTTTCTTTGTACAGACAAAATGTATGCTGCATAGAAATTTACCAGCTGTAAAATGTTGACTTAGGGGCAAAAAAAAGATGATGAAATTCGTATAATTCAGATATATGCACGTAGCATTTGGAAACACTTGAAGACGATTTCATGAATCTGTTTTAACACATTCTCAATATAGTAACTAAATATTGTGCTGTTAAATCCTCCTCAAATAAATATGTAACAGTTATCATTTGAGTTAATTTGAAATTGAAAATCGAATATCAAGAATTTTGCAAAATACTATCCCATTATGATATCCAGCATTATGTGTTAAAGCAAATGGATTTATTCATCATGACATTCCCATTTATTAAGTACTAATTTTTCAGGATTTTAACAAAATGTTACCTTTTTTATAACCTTGTAATTACAGAGTTAATAGTGCAATGTGGCGACTTAAAATTGTGATGATAAAAATTTTACCCATTACTGATAAATGTCATCGCACCAAATCCAGTATTCCCGATAATTGCCGAAATGTCACGTTGAGGATCACTATTAACAGACGAAAAATTTTTGCATCTGTAATGTTTAGAGATAACTGTTGCAGGAAAGCCTCAGATTAGCTTGATATTTTGTAGACTTTTTTTGAGGTACTCTGAATTAACTGTATAATTTTTAGTTTAATGTAGTTCATTCCTTTTGAAAAATGTAGAAATTTTCCATTAAAGTCATATAGGTTTTCTCAGTGGCGTAGCTAGATCATTTTTTTTGGGGGGGGGGGGGTGGAGGTCGAATTTACCGAATGTTAATTGAAAATCACCGAATGATTGTGATTTAGCTTTTTAATTTTGTATTCTTGTATACTTAAGCTTTATCATATTTTAGAATGAGCATTGTGAAAATAATTATATCTACGACATGGATGCAGATTCTTTTCAAGAGAAGTGCCACTTAAAAAATATTTCAAGGTGATCGAGGTTTCAATAACACGAAGAGAATTCTATTTTAAGGAGGTGATCTGTGGCCTATAATGAGATAAAAATTTAGTCTCAGAGGGAAGTGGGGGGGGGGGAATACTCCTCTTGGTTCACTTACCAGTCAAAATATCCAATTTAATTGGTAAGGATATATCAAAAGTTTTTACGTTTAAATATATGACAGATATCACAAGGATTATTTTCAAGATGAAATAATAATCTTTGAATTTTTGGGAGACTAAATTTCGTTTCGTCAAAAGTGCTAAAAAAACCCGCATAAGTAAGTGGTGCCGAGTAAAAAATGTGAACTTTATGAATGAATTCAAGAGATGAACTGATCAACATAATTTTCCTGATCAACGGAATTCCCGTTTTTTCCGCCCCCGACCAATGAAATTTGCAATTTTTCCACGTCTAATCGAAAGAATTTTCGCTTTTTTTCGAAACCGAACAAGAAAAGTCGCGATTTTTCCGCGCCTGTTTGACATATTTTACAATTTTTCCGCACCCGATCCGTGAAATTTGCGATTTTTGCGAAACTGATCAACAAAATTCGCAATTTTTCAATGTCTGGTGGACGAAATCTACGATCTTTTCAAGCTTGATTAACGAAATTCATGATTTTTCTGGGTCTGATTGACGAAATTAGCGCTTTTTTTCCGTCCTCAGTCAATGAAATACTCATTTTTTTGCTTGCGAACAATGAAATTCGCGATTCTTAACTGACTGAAGAAATCTGTATTTTTTTGCCGCCGCAAATTAATGAACTCTGTGATTTTTTTCTTACGATAAACTGACGAAACTCACGATTTTTCAGAAACCGCTCAAAGAAATGTTCAATTTTCCGCGCCTCATCGACGAAATCTGCGGTTTTTCTGTGCCCTAACAACAAAATTATCGAATTTTTCGTGCCGAGTCGACAAAATTTGCTAGTTGTTCATACCGATAACCCGAATTCGCGCTTTTTACAAAGCTAATTGACCATATTCGCGATTGTTTCGTTTCCGATCGACGAAATTAGCAATATTTAGCGTGCCACATCAACGAAATTCGCGATTTTTTGGTTCCAGATCGACTAAATTCGCGCTTTTTATGAAGGCGATCGACCATATTCGTGCTTTTTCCGTGCTCAATCGACGAAATTAGTGCGTTTTTTTGTCTTTGATCGATGAAAGACGCATTTTTCCGCACACGAACAGTGAAATTCGTGATTCTTAAATGACTGACGAAACCTGCATTTTTTTCCGCCGTAAATTAATGAAACCTGTGATTTTTTTTCTTGCGATAAACTGACGAAACTCATGGTTGTTCGGCAGCCGCTCAAAGACATTTCTAATTTTTTCGCGCATCATCGACAAAATCTGCAGTTTTTCCATGCCTTATCTACGTGATTAGCGATTTTTTCGTTGCGAATCGACAAAATTCGTGAGTTTTTCGTACCCGAGCGCCCGCATTCGCGCTTTTTACGAAGCCGATCGACAAAATTCGCAATTTTTCCGTTCCCGATCGACTAAATTCGCGCTTTTTACGAAACCGATCGCCCATATTCGTGATTTTTCCGTGCTCAATCGACAAAATTCCTGATTTTTACGCGCCTGATTAACGAAATTGGCATTTTTTTCCGCGACCTCTTAATAAAATTCGCGATTTTTTCGTCCCAGGTCGAGAAAGTTTGCTTTTTTTTCGTGTTCAATCGCATTTTTTCGGAGACCTATAGACAAATTTCGAGAGTTTTCGATGGCCGATAGAAAAAATTCGCGATTTTTTATGTCTGATAGACGATAATTTCGAATTTTCCGCGGTTAGTGAACGAAATTCGCAGGTTTTTTTTCGCGCGGTAAACAGACAAAACAGACGACTTTTCCACAACCTATGAACAAAATTCGCAATTTTTTCACGTATCATAAAAAAAATTAGATTTTTATTTTTACCCGATCGACGAAATCTCAGAGTTTTCTCGTCCGATCGACAAAATTCGTCACTTTTCCAAGACTGATCGACAAAATTTGCTGTTCTCCCCCTCGCCTCATCGGTAAAATTCGATATTTTTTCACACTCGATCAACAAAATTCGAGATTTTTTCGTTCTAGATCGACTAAATTCGCGCTATGTTACGAAGGTCATCCACCATATTCGCAATTTTTCTGGGTCCAATCGATGAAATTAGCGCCTTTTTCCATCCTTGATCGATGAAAGACGCATTTTTCCGCCTACGAACAATGAAATTTGCGATCCTTAACTAACTGACGGAATCTGCATTTTTTTCCACCGTAAATTGGTGAAATCCGTGATTTTTTCTCGCGATAAACTGACGAAACTCACAATTGTTCTGCAGCCGCTCAAAGAAATTTTCAATTTTCCGCGAATCATCGGCCAAAATCTGCCGTTTCTCCTTGTCCTATCAACATAATTAGCGATTTTTTCACTGCGAATCGACAAAATTTGTTAGCGAAGGCGTTTCGTGAGCTCTTGTTTCTCTTTTGATCACTCCATTTACTTTTTGAAAGAAATAATGAAAATTTTGTCCTACCTTGAATCCGGGATCACGTTCACGATGGAAGTTATGAAGTAACCAGGAATGAAAAAAACTTCGTACTGCAAAAATATTAAAAAAAACACAATTATTGGTGTGCATTCACAGAATCTTGACAATAGACGTCGCTTGGATTCACTTAAAACCTTTTTATTTAATTTTCTTGAGTATACTGTGATGATATATATTTTTTTTTGATTAGTTGAATAAACAATATATGTGAATTTAAAATTTAAAAACAAGGTTTTTTACATGTTTACCAGCCATCCGGCTTGGAGAGAATTATAATCACACAATAAGCGTTTACATTTTTAGAAAACTTAGAAGGATACAAAGAAAAAATGCTGAAATAAACAGTTTTCATTTTATTGTTCGTTTTCGTGACGATAGCTCCATAATTTTTCGTCTGTGCAGTGCTGCCATCTTGTGGAATTAAAACAAGTTATTTCACATGTTAAAACAAGTTCTTTCGTTTTTCCGAGTAATAAGAACACACAATCAGATTATAATAAAAGTTACGATATATTTTATGCATATTTCACAACAAAAAGTTGCATATTTCACAAACATGGGTACTGCTTTTTAATTCGGGCACAAAACACACGTATGATATTATATTATTTCTGACAAAATTGGTGATTTTTTTTGTGCCTGATCGACGAAATCTGAGTTTTATTCGCACGGTAAACAGACGAAACAGGCGACTTTCCCGCAACCTATGAACAGAATTTACAACTTTTTCACGCATCATCAAAAAATTTAGATTTTTTTTCTGAGCCTGATCGACAAAATCTGCGATTTTTTTGTGCCCGAACGGCAAAATTTGCTATTTCTTTTCCCAGCGCTTCAGCGGTAAAATTCGATACAATTTCGCACTTGATGATCAAAATTAGAGATTTTTCCGTGCCTGATCAACGAAATTCGTGATTCTTAAGTGACTGACGAAATTTTCAATTTTCATATCGCAAATTGACGAAATTTACGATTTTTCCTACGACCTACGCTGAAAATTGCGATTTTATCCAGTTATAAATTGATGAAATTCGCGGGCCGCTCGTTAACCCATCGCAGGCCTCTGTTGACAAGCGGGTCACAGGTTGTGCTTCCCTAATTTATAAACATGCACTTTTTAATTTTACAGACTTCAGTTAAAAGATCAGAAAAGAAGATTGCGGGGGCGTGGGGGTGATCGTTACGTTTCTGAAAGCAAGACAACGATTTGTCTCTATCTTGTTGCATTTTTACAAGCGAATGACGAAAAAGGGTAATCAACTCAGAATGAATAATAATAATAACATAAAGTAAATATCAGAGCATTAATATTTAAAAGAAAGATATAATTAAGAAATTAAGATATTATTAAGAAAATATTTAATAATTTTAAATTGTTTTGACATTGTTTTATGTTTTGTAATACATTTTAAAATACATTTTTAAAAATTCTTAGAAGGGAAAAAATACAGCATGAAATGATGCATTTTTTGAATGAAATAAATTACCGAATCTAATGAGTATTCCGAATGTGGGGTATGAGTATTTTGAAAATACTCAATAGTTTTAATTTTTTTGACATTGTTTTATGTTTTTTAATAATTTTGTAATATATTTTCAAAAATTCTTAGAAGAAAAAAGTATAGGCGCGCGAAATGATGCAATTTTTGAACGAAAGTGAAACTACCGAATGTAATGTGTATTCCGAATTTGGGGTATGAATATTCCGAAAATATTTAATAGTTTTAAATATTGACAGTTTCTGTCCATCACTTTTTACATTGTTTTATGTTTCGTAGTATTTTTTAAAATATATTTTAATAATATTTTAGAAAGGAAAAATACACCACGAAATGAAGGAATTTTTGAACAAAAATGAAATTACCGAACGTAATGAGTATACCGAATGTTGGATATGACTAGTCCGAAAATATTTAATAGTTTTAAATATGCTTTGATATTGTTCCATGTTTTGTAATAATTTTCTTAGAAGGGAAAAATACAGCGCAAAATGATTCAATTTTTGAATAAAGTGAAATCACCGAATGTAATGAGCATTCCGAATGTGAGGTATGAGTATTCTAAAACTATTTAATAGTTTTAAATATGCTTTAAGGTTTGTAATAATTTTTTAAGAAAGTTTTAATTCTTACAAGGGCCTTTTTTTTTGTGTGTTTACGACGGCTAATTATCAGCACATGGGATATAGGCCCTAATGGTCTGGATTGCCCTCCGTGGGGTTGAACCTAGTTCGTATTTATGCAAGGAAATTTAATGTTTGAATAAAACCACGACCAAGAAAATCTCCGAACGATTAGGCCGACGGCCGCGATTGGGTTCGAATCCAGCACCTGCCGTCTACCAGTTTCGGGAGCAGAACCTCTCGGCTACTGGTGGGGGCAATTCCTATAAGGGTTAAACACTGCATGAAATAATTCCATTTTTGAATGAACGTGAAATTACCGAATTTCGCGTTCCGATTGAGTATTACGAATGTGGAGTATGAGTATTCTGACGAATTCTATTGTTTTGATTCTATTGTATTGATTCTATTGTTTTTTGGACGAAAGTGAATTTACCGAATGAAATGAGTATACCGAATGTGAGGGGGGGGGGGTTTCGCACCCCCCCCCTGTAGCTACGCCCCTGGGTTTTCTGAAAAGAAAATGGCTCGTTTAAAAAATTGATGTGAACTTTAAATTATGGTTGTTAAATTTTTGAATAAGAAGTATGGTAATAATAATAGCAGCTTAAAGTTTATGCCATTACATCTGTCAGAAATTAAATTAATTGAAAAACTTATGAAATTTTATGCATATGTTCGCAAAACATAAGAATATACGTTCTTAATTTTTACAAATTTTTAACGCCCCCTTCTCATTCTTTCGTTTAACCTTTGTCTATCAACTGTATTTCGTAGCGAATAATAATAAAATAGCAGAATTTTGACATAAGATTTTATTTGCAAATTAGCTATTTTTCTGGTAATGCAAATTAGCTATTTTTCTGGTTTGCAAGTAGATGATGATTTATCTAGATGCGAGATTTTTTTAATATTATAGAATTATCACAAAAAGTATTTTTCTCGAAAAAGAAAGAAAAACAAGAAAAGAAAATCCCTGTCGGCTTGGCCTATAGGCGGAGGTAGATTTCGAAGAGCTTCCATTTGAACAACAAAAAATAAAATATTATTAGTGATAAACCCAGTTTAACTATTTTATTTGGCCGCTTTTGGAAAAAAAATTCATTTTTCTGTAGGAACACATTTTATCTTAAACGAAATTCGGCTCAAATGCCCATTTTGAAAACATATTTTGATATATATTGACTTTATTAAAAAATCCTAATTATTATGTAACTTTATTATATAATTCCTAAATAACAAAAAAATTGTCAATTAAATATGTTTGAGAGCAAAATTGATTTTAAAAATGAGTCATAAAATAACCAATTTGTTATTTGAATACATCCACAATTCATTGATGAAGATCGCTTTGGAAAATTTTGTGCGAAGTGCCCACTTTGACAGCATTTTTTAAATATATATTTAGACTTTATAAAAAAAACTGACCAATAGGTCCCATTACACAGTTCCTAAATAACAAATAACTGTCGATTGAATGCATTTGAGAGCGAAATGGATTTAAAAATGAGTCATAAAATAACCAATTTGTTATTTGAATACATCCTCAATTATTTTATCATGATAACTTTAGAATATATTTTTTTGCGAAGTGCCCACTTTGCCAGCTTTAAAAAAAAAAATCATATTTAGCCTTTATCAAAAAATTGATGAATACGTGCATTATATAGTTTCTAAATAACAAAAAACTGTCAATTAAGTACGTTTGAGAGCCAAATTCGATTTAAAAAGGAGTTGTAAAATAACCAATTTGTTATTTGAATACATCCTCAATTAAATCATGATCGCATTGGGAAATTTTGTGCGAAGTGAGAATTTTGGTAGCCTTTTTTGTAATATATTCTGCCTTTATCAAAAAACTGGCCAATCCGTCCCACTATATAGTTCCTAAATAAGAGGACCTGTAAATTGAATGCATTTGAGAACAAAAATGGATTTAAAAATGACTCAGAAAAAACGCAATTCGTTATACTTCCTCAATTTTTCAACGACGATAACTTCGGGAAATTCTGTTCAAAATACTCTTTTTAGCAGCATTTTTGAAATATATTCTGCCTTTATCAAAACACTGGCCTATACTTCACATTATATAGTTCCTAAATAAGAGGATCTGCCATTTGGATGCGTTTAAAATCAAAAATGAATTTAAAAATGAGTCAGAATATAAGCAGTTTCGATTTGAGGTTTTTTCTCCAACTCCTATTTTTGTTTAATTTATTTTTGCTAGAAGAATTGGTCCTATGAAAAACTTGTTGTTATAAAAATTGTAGATATTAGTGAGAAGATGTAAAATAAATTTAATTATATTTGATTGCTTAAGAAATGAGTAAGTTATGGATTTTTTTCTTTTTCCTCCCCCCCCCCTTTTTCTTTTCGTTTTTAATTTTTTTCATCGGTAAAAGTTGGTCCTATCAAAAACTTGTAAGTACAAAAATTTTAGATAATGTTAAGTACATTTATAAAAAATTTAGTTGGATTTGATATTTTAAGAATTGACGAAGTTTTTCCTCCCGAAAACCCTGTTTTTTTTTTTTGCCCCTTGAGCCCATTTTTATTTTTACTAAAACTCTGTCATGCATAAACTTTTAGCCCATTTTTGAGAAGTAATATAAACTTTAAACTGATTCGATATCTATTTTATTTAAGAAGTTATCGCGTTTTTTCGGATTTCACAAAAACCCTCCTAATTTCCACCCCCTTGGTCCGATTTTGCCCATTAACGAACTGAACCGAGATTTTATGTTCATTGATTTTATGTAAAAGTTTGAAGACGATCTGAGCATAATTATGGAAGTTATCGTGTCCAGAAGAAAGTGATATACACCGGTAGATAGATAGATAGATAGATAGATAAACTTTTTTACTGATGGTAGTTTTTGGGTCTAGGAGTCATGATCGGTGTAGATCTGCAAACATTTTTCAGAAATTCCAACATGGGAGAGAATGCAATAGGTAGTATTTCATACGAAATCTACCTAAAAAACATGCGTCACGCACAAATTTGGGAACAGTTTCTAACACTTCCCATACATAAAAACTAAATCTTATTATTTAATAAGGTGAAAAGAAATATGTATAAATAAACAATTTTTAAAATACATAAAAGTTAAGCACTCAATTTCAGCAATTAGTGCCCATAGCTGATGAAATATTCTTATCCTTTTGACCCTGTATTTGCTCTATAGATTTGTATACATATGTTTGCTAAAATTTATTGCAAAATGCATAACAAAATTGAAAAGAAAAATTCAGCATTTACCGGCCATAGAGGATAACTTGAAATTATTTATGCAGCTGTGTGTATGATCTAAAGATTTTTACACACGCAAAATTTATGCTAAAATGGAAATTATCTAGAACATGCTTGACACAACTAATATCGCACTTCAAGAAATTACCCTCTATAGAGGGCAATATATCAACTTCTTTGCGTAGCCTGTATATACACGATTAAGATATATTTACATTCTACTAAAATATCTTAATTTACAAAATATTAATATGGAAAATGCATAAAAAACCTCTAAGCAAATCACGCCTATAAAAAATCATGTCTGTTTTTTATTTCCCTTTCTTTCAACAGTCCTTTATATGAGCTATAGAATTTATACGCACCACGCAATGTACTATTTTTTTTCATTTAAAGACACACTACATCTGGTAACACACTTCTAGTGATTATTGTTCATAGACAATATTGTAACGGGTTTTTTTTGTGTCCCTGTAAATGAGCAAACGAATGCGGCACATTACATCTGCAGCAGGATGAGCCAACTTTTCACTAAGCACAGGTGCATCTCATCTGTATGCAAGCAACAAAGGCATTATTACTCACATATTTCAAAACATGCAAGGATAGCGTCATACACTTCTCACACGGATAGTCAAATCTTCCCTAAGATTAAAGATATCGATGTAAAAAAAACAACATAAATCACTGTAAATTTAGCATAGCATTTTTATGAGTTGGAATCTACGTGGACGATACCAGAAAAATTAATTGCGCCTGTAAGGAAAAAAACAATGAGGATGTTATTTTTAGGGAAATCATTCTTTAAAATAAATTATTATATTTACAAAAAAAAAAAAAAAAAAAAAAAAAACACTAAACACAAGAAACATTTAAAAGGGCACATGTCTACCTCGGGGATTGGGTTGGGTTGGGTAACCCTGTTCCTGAGAAAACATCTTTCAGCGAACGTCAGAAAAACACACTTATATTTTTATTTTTGAAATAGTGTAACATCTTTAAAATACACTAATAATGATTTCTTCACACAATATAATGCAAAGGAATTATTTTATGTGACCATACAAATGAATGATAAATACTTATTCCATATTACACAGAATTTTGTATTGCATTTACGTAAATAACAGCAATTTATTTTTGAAGTGTGTTAACTTTATTAAAATACACTAAAATATTTCAAATGTCTCTGTAAAAATTCTATAGATGACAGGGTAAATTGTTTTAACTTAAAATATTCCATGGCGAATTACAATTGTATCATAAACATTACATTCAAATCCGCTTTGTGATTGTTGAGAAATCGAGGGTATAACAAATAACGATCAAAAACACATGCTTTTTTATTGTTAAGTCTATTAAAACTACATTTGCGCGACAGCTGAACATAAGAGAATTTAAAGTTTTTAAAAGTAATCGACAAGTTCAGGATATATATAACTATTATAATTATTTGTAGATCTACCATTGAGTAATATACTATGCTTGAAAACGTTTGTAAAAATTTTCTTTGCTATTGTAGAAAGATACATATTTTCGGAAATTTTAATTTGTTTATTTAAAAACAAAGTTTAATTACAGAATATGTGTGTATATCCAGCCAAAACACTTAATAAAAAAATTCGTCTTAAATTAATTTTTTTATTTTATATGGTTTTAATTTTTTTTTCAATCATTTTGTGATTGAATTTTTTTTCCTAATATGACGAATGAAAAGTATTTAACAGAAATAAGAACGAGGTGAACAGTAATGGAAGTGAAAAAAAAAAAATCAAATAGCCAAGTACAGAAGGAAAAAAATACCCGCACCCTTAAAACTAATCAAATGATAACTGCAAACCCTACAATCAATAACACCTTATGACCTACTACTTATTTAACTGATTTTAAATCTCATAACATTTTTTTTTTTTTTATCAACGAAGGACTTAAAAGAACTTTTTTATCATTATTTTCAAAAGAATTACGTTGGTACGTAAGTAATATATTCATATTTGTTACTTTCCGAGAATTTTTGCGAAATTTTAGAACGCGAACAAATAGACTTGTAGATGAATCGATGTCATAAACTAGTTTAAATTATATCAGAATGATTCAGCAAGATCAACTTATGAATGAAAAAAAAGTTAAATAAAATTTAAATAAATTATTAAAAGACAAGTATATTGTGAAAATAGTTACCTATCCTGGCATGTTGAATGATATTTTTATTTGGTGGCGAGAAAAATGTAACGTCATAATCAATTTCTTCTTCGGAGGTGTTCGTGGGCACGGGAGTTTGAAAAGTTAAGTCAAAGCAAAGAAACAAACACAAGCATATATAAAATGCTAACGACATCACGGAAAATTATGCGTATAAAATTTCTTTCTGAGAAAAGTTTTTGGTGTGAGAGTTATTTAAGAAAAATGATAAGAAATTATCGATATAAAGAAAATTTTTCAAGATCATAGTCTGTTGTGGTTAAACCGATAAAGGGAGGATCGCGTGTTACTGATAGCCGTAAAAAATTGCACAATGTATTGTTTTGCTTTCAACAAATCTTTGTTGCTTGTACAGCAACAAAGATTTGTTGGTTTTAAATGATTTCTGTTATCGAATTATTGATATCTATTCACACCTTTTTATGCGCAGAATATATAATAAGTTATCGCGTGCCTTGATCCTTTAATCAGGTGGAAATTCCTAAGTGTCTAAAGTAGTTTTATCAATTGCACTTTCGATTTAACTCCTTCGCGATGAGCCTCAACTGAATTTCTTTTAATCTTTAGTCATTATTATTATTATATTGTAATATTTGTTTTAGTTAATCGTCGAAATGCTGCAATTAAATAATTCGAAATTTTTTGTTCTAACACTAGTGTTCAAGTTTTGTACACATCTTATTTTGCACGTCTGTATGCCGCTCATCATGAAAATATTAAGTTCCTGCTCTAAACACGTGATGATGCTTGAACGCTTATATTAAATTTATGGTATAAACATTTAAATATTTCTCGCTTGTATTTTAATATTTTTAAATGTTCTTTTTACATGGATATTTGAAGTCAAAATATAATGTTGCGTGGGTTGTACATTTTCAATTTTAGCTAAAATTTTGTTTTATATGGGGACACTTTCACTTTTATAACCGGTTGGAATCTGTACCTGAAAGTGAAATTATCTTCAGTGTACAAGCAAAAATCTTTAAATCATTCTCCCATAGATTTAACATTAGCGTTCAACTTTCTCACGTGACTAATGTAGTCCCGTAAGTCAAACAATAAAACTTCAATGATTTATAACTCAAAAATAGTTTTCAAAGATTTTTAAGGTACTCATTTTTTTTCATTAAGGTAAGTAGTTTTCTAAATAACGCTCTAGATGAATTTGCACACATGACATCATGACCAGTACATTTAATTTTTAAACTCTGTTTAAATCTCGTCAAATGGTATGAGTAAAACCCTAATTAGGATTTGGATGTTATAGTGCTTCGAAACTTATTTTGAAATACTTGTTCCAGTCCAGTTAGCACTCTAATGCTTAAAATGACAGTAAAACAAATTAAACTGAACAACTGTTAAAGAAAGTAATGTTCACACATCTAGCACGTGTGCAAAGTAATCTCTGATTCCACCATCAGGAAAAGAATTTCCAAGCTGACAAATAATCCAACAATATAACAAGTAATAAACAGAATCAAGGAAGTTTTTATGATCTTCGGCTAATTGTTGTTTTATTAGTCCTAAAATACCTGTGTTTTGTATTGTAATGCATTACTAAAGACATAGTCATAATAGGATAATTCATGCCTACATATTTCAAATAATACCTTTATATCGACCTTTAAGATATTCGTAAAAAAAATTAGCTTTAAAAATATAAAATGTACTCTCTCTTAAACATATTATGAAGAGTAAATATAGTAGAACCATGATGGAGTAAAATAATTCTATGTATGACAAATCCGTGATGTCATGCAAGGAGAAATTTTGGAACAGCACCGCAGTCTTTGAATATATGAAATCTTACTTATTCGATCAAGATGATCAGCAAAAATGAGGAAGTTTAATATTATTTTAATTCACACTGAGAGTATGTTGAGAGTTAGGAAATTCACGTTACTTTATCAGTAAGCATATATATACAGGGTGTTTCAGCGAAGTGCGGACAAATTGTAGGGGGTGATAGAAGGCATGATGACGAACATTAGGACATAGGAAACCATGGGGCGCAAACATCTTCTGTAGGAGCCAGGGGGCATCAAAGTTTAGCGTCCAAAAGATCAAGCGATGATAAAACACGGAAAAAAAGGTCGATTCATTTCCAGTTTTCGCTGTAAACTTTGTTTATGTCGAAAGTTTGTCCAAAAAAATTTTTTAAGGGAACTGTCAAAAAATGACGGTAGAGGGCGCTGTAGACTTTGGAGTACGAACAACTACGTTTTACTGATTTCTTTTTTATTCTGTTAATAGTTTTCTAAAGATTGGACCTTAACTTAAATTGAGAATACAAAATTGGAATCATCCCAACCGGTTAAGATGTGCAAATTGAGCTGTGAACAGGGGGGGGGTTAAAACGCTCATAATTAATGAGCAAAGTAATCGATTTTGTTGCGGTTTGAGTGCAGGTCATTCCCTTAATAACTGATTTATTAAAAATGACGTACAGTTTTCGTGTCCTCATTTTTAGATACAGGGCTCCGCTGATACTATTCCGACATTTCTTCGACATTATCCCTGGGTGTTTTACTAACAGACCAGCATACTTGCAGGAAGTGTTAAGGATGTAAAAACTACTTGTAATCGCATGGGAATGTAATGGTGGAAATGCTTTGTTTGCGAGTTATGGTTAAAAGAAACGGAAAAAATAGCAACAGAAAGAAGCAGAAAATCAGCAAAAGATGAATGTGATACAAAACATTTTCTTATAAGTTTTTACTGCAAAAGGCGATTGCAAAACGTTCTTCAAACTTTGGAGTAATGAACAACCACTATTTTTTGACGAGATATTTGTAGTTATGTTGAATGTTTAGCAATGTTTGAACATTCACTTAAATGTTTATCTCAAAATCGGAATCGTCCAGAATGAATAAGTATAGCGAAATTTCACGTATGTATTGAACTGCGTTTTTTTTACACTTAGGTGGTACGGGCAGAACAAAACCCAAAGAAATGACACGAACAGGATAAAAATACATGTGGTATTATTCTAAGTACAGCAAAACATGCTCGGAAGTATTTAGTTAGTGTACGCGATACCAGATGTCTCTACGTAAACGGAGCCATCAAACGACGCCGTTGCCTGCGCACACTCAGTTGTTGCTGCCTCGCTTGATGGGAAGCTTCATTTCGCCTTCCGACTGAGAGGTAGTAGAATTAGTGATGGGCGATTCTGGAAATTTTGAGAATCGATTAAAATCGACATTGTATAAAACAACATTGATCATAATAAGAATCGATTTCTCAGTTCTAGAATCGATACTAAAATCGATATTTCGATATTCAGATTCACACAGAGAAGATCCAAATTACTAATTCCAAAACTTAGACAATCAGCAGGACCATAATTACCGCCTCCCACCCCCCATCCCCATTCAGGGAGGCATAGAATTAAGTTATTGCAGATTTTAGAGTCGGATAATAAGAATTTTAAATTTTAAAATGATTGTCATTTATGGTTGTCACTTACACAAAAACTTTGACAAAGTTGACAGACATAACTCAACTGATAACAACACTGAGTAACTTGGTATTAAACCGAGGATAAAGAGTGCCAAGAGCGTGTAACTAGGATGGGGAACAAGGAGTATAAACTTTTTTTTTCTAATGCCAACCAAATGTTACACGAGATAGTTTGGAAGAACAAAAAATATGCCCCATACCAAGGGGGGGGGGGGGGCTGGTAAACTCCACTCTTGACGGAAGGGCGACCATAGCCCAAATGTATCTTTTGTCGAAGTTTCAAAATGAGGATCTACAATAAAGTAGAACGAGAATTGGACATTTTAAAAAATTGCATGCATACTTTGAGCGGCCCATTAAGTAAAGATTGGCGAGGAAGGGGGGAGGGCGAGGGATTAAAACGGACGAACTTGAAAATAATAATAATAATAATAATAAACTAATAACCCAAATAACTGAGCTTCTAAACGAAAATAACGTGTTTAACTTAGTGTTGAATTCATGGGGTGGCCGCGGGGAACATGTACTCTTTGAAACTATAAAAAGTGCCAAGAGCATGTAACTAGGTGAAGAGAGGGGTAGTAACAGAAAAAAACGAGGAGATAAAAGCTTTATAACGATATGTTACATGAGATGATGTGGAAGAAACAAAAAATATGCCCCCCACCCAGGGGGCAAGGTAAATCCCAAACGGACAGAAGGGCGACCCCGCCCAAATGTATCTTTTGTTGAGATTTCAAAATAGGGATTTAAAACAAAATAGAACGAGGATTAGACTTTTTAAAAATCGCAGTCATAATTTGGACGATCCTGTAAGTTAAGATTGGTGAGGAAGGAGGGGGGGGGGGATAGGACGGACGAACATGGAAAAAATATAGTGGCACTCCGAGAGTGAGTAAGTGAAACCTTGAGTAAGTGAAACATAAGTGAAACCTTGGACAATTATGTGTGTATTTTTTGAATCGTTAGGATATATAATTGGATCGTCAGGAAATACTTTTAAATGAATTAAAAAAAGGTTCTATAATATTAAAGAACATATCAATATCTATAAAAAAAACCGCGCGATATCATATGTCCAGCTATTGTAGTTAACTCACTATAACTACTTTCTTACATTTTAAAACGCGATAAATACACCAACCAAAATTAGACCATACTATCGATACCTTAATCCTTATCCAAATAAATCATTTTGTATTAATGCCTGTTACAATATTTGTAGATTACTTTTTGAATTATTCAAATCGGACATTCCATTCAAAAGATATTACGAATTTAAAGATGACAATCTAAAGAAATAATAGCGCTGCTGAGCGCTCGGTGGCTAATAAGCTTAGGGATTACGTGTGCAATCAAAAGATTGCGGGTTCGAACCCCAGTTTCGCTGATATGTATCAATGTTTTTTTTTTTTCGAAGAAGTTTGAAAAATTAAAATTTTAACCCATTATGGGTCTGTAATGAGACCTAAAATCATTGGAGAAAATTTCTTATGCTAGGTTTGTAATGTATGAAGCATACGCTTTCAATAGACATATTGTATCAAGAAAGAAGAAAAACCCTCTCTGCCCCTCCCCCCAAAAAGGTCCTATAGGGAAAACCGGGAAACTGGAATAGCAAAAAGAACGACGAGAAATGGTTAGCTATACTAGAATTTTTCTCCCTACTGTAACTCCTAAAGAAGCAAAGTTATAGCCTTTTAAAGATTGAAATGAAGAGAAGAAATAAGCAAAATTAGGTGAGTGATCGACAGGGGGGGAGGGGTCCACAACTCTGTGGGTGCCATATAGCTTAAACTTTTAAGTTAAAAATGGTAGAGAATTAAATAAGCGAAATTTTAAGGAGTATATTGGGGGAGGGTGCAAGTCCCCTCTCAACATTTTTTTTGTTTCTTTTGAAGAAACAAAAAAATACGCCCCCGGCGGGGCGCAGATAAACCCGAAACGGGCGGAAGGGCGATCCTTTATTTATCTTTTGTCAAGGATTTAAAATGTGGATCTAAAATAAAATAGACCAAGAATTGGACATTTTAAAAACTGTATGCATATTTCGAACGGCCCTGTAAGTTAAAACTGACGCAGAAGGGGGGGGGATTAGAAGAGACGAGTGTGAAAAATAAAACATAATAAACTAATACTTCAAATTACTGGACTTCTAAACAAAAGTATAACGATTTAATCTAGTGTCGAATTAATGGGGTAGCCCGCAGGGGATACCTCCCCCCCCAGAAGTTATGAGATTTTATACTTTATAATGCACAAATTGCGATTCCCCCTCTCTTGCAGAGCTGTAAAACATAATGCCTTCCATTGGAGTCGCAGAAAAAATACTTGCATTCAATACTGATTTAGCCTAGAAAAAAGAAAAAAAAATCCATTCTTATACGTAATTTTACACCAATATTACCATTAAAACAATAAAATTGGTAAATTTTAGTAGATCAAAATGAAATCGATTCCAAAGATCGAAATCGAATCTAAAGATCGACATCGAATCTAAAGATCGAAATCGAATCTAAAGATCGACATCGAATCTAAAGATCAAAATCGAATCTTAAGATCGACATCGAATCTAAAGATCGAAATCGAATCTAAAGACCGATCTTACGGGCAGAATCGATTTTACATTTTTACTTTCTTTTGTAACTTTACAAGAAGAGAGTATTAGATTCGTGAAAAATTTCGACTTCCGTTTTTGATGGATTTATATATTTTAGAAGGTCTTTAACATGACTTCATGGTTTTTAAGAAATATCCGTCTGTGTGTGTGTCTGTCACTCTGTGAGTCCGTATATGACAAAAATTTCTGACCGTTCTATCTCAAGAACAAATGTACGGAATTCCACAAAACTTTAGATTTAATTTAACCTTGATATAAACTGAATCTAATTAATTTTTGGTGTATATAGCCTAACAGGTGGCGCTGTTATGCTGCATTTTTTGCGATTTGCACAACAGCTATATCTGAATAACGAATGCACGGATTTTCATCAAATTTCAGATCCAGTTAGCCCTTGACATGAATTGATGTTTTTTGCATTTTGATGTATATCGCTTCTCAGATGGCGCTGCTATGCTGAATTTTTCACAATTTCCACTCAGAGCCATGTGAAAGGGGGGGGGAGGAGGCGAACGGAATCGGTCGTCCCGAGCGCGGAAATTTAGGGGGCGCCAAATTTTTACTACTAACATTACTTATAGCCTATTTCAAGAAAAAGTTAATAGGGGGGGGGGGGGGCTAAATTGGAGCTTTGAACCGGGCGCAGTTCTCTTTTCGCAGGTCCCTGTTTCCATTTTAGCTTTATCTCAAGAACTAATGCACGGACTTTCATAAAAATTTAGATTCAATTAGTCCTTGATATTATTTGATGCTAATTACATTTTGGTGCAAATCGCTTAAGAAATGGCGCTATTATATTGCATTATTAATGATTAATGCAATAGCACTATCTCAAGAACGAATTTTCATCAAAATTCAGATTCAGTAAATTCCTGACATAGATTAGTGTTGTTTAGTTCTTGGTGTAAATTCTCCTACAGGTGGAGCTGATATGCTGCATTTTTTATGATTTCGCAATAGCTGTATCTCGCGCTTTCATGGATTTTCATCAAAATTCAGATTCAGCTGGTACCTGATAAAAATTGATCCTGATCAATTTTTGGTGTACATCACTCAACAAAAAACGCTATTTTGAAGGGGGGGGGGGTTCTGAGGTTTCTTTAATTCTTCTATCCTAGAAACTAATACACTGAAATTTTGGAATTGGCACATCCGACTATTTTATCTTCGACTTTTGAAGGAAAATGAAAATTATATTACCTTCAGAGAAATCGATTAAAAATTTTAAAGTATCGATTAAATCGAGTTGGCCGTAGTATCGATTAAATCGATTTAAAAAATCGAAATCGCCCATCACAACCATTATCACAACCATTATCACAACCATTATCACAACCATTAAGTAGAATGGAGCGGTTCACGAACGTCGAGTTAGCTAATATGCATTTGGCATACGGGGCTGCTAATGGCAATGGGAGAGCCGCACAGCGCTTGTACGCCCATCGTTATCCTAGTCGGCAAACTCCCTGTCACGCCTACTTTGCGCGCTTGCACCAGCGATTGTCTGACAAAGGATCTTTCATCGGGAATACACAGGAACCCTCGCGAACAGTCAGAACAACAAACAACGAGGAGGCAATGCAGGAGGTTTTAGACAACAATCCCAGTATGAGTACGCGCGGAATTGCTACTCATGTCGGTATTTCAGATACGAGCGTCTGGCGAACTCTGAATAGCAATGACATGACACATATCCAGCAAGTGCAGTTACTGCAAAGAGAAGATTTTGATGCAAGATTGGCTTTTGCACGGTGGTACGTACAGATGCGCACTGTAAATCGTTGTTTTCCACGCAGCATTCTGTTCAATGATGAGGCGAGCTTCACGCAGGAGGGAGTGTGCAATTTGCACAACAGCCATACTGGTCGAGGGAGAATCCACATTCAGCCAGAACTCGTGCAGCCCAGGTACGGTTTGCAGTAAATGTGTGGGCTGGCGTCGTAGGAGACCATCTGGTGGGACCATACCTGTTGCCGAATCGTCTGCGTGGTCCTGAATATCTGATCTTCTTGCAACGAGTATTGCCGCAGTTGTTGGTCGATGTCCACTTTACCGCTGCCAGGCGTTCGACCATGTGGTTTCAACACGATGATGCCGCCGCCCATTACAGCAATGACGTACGTCTGCACTTGAATGCAACGTATGGGCAAAGATGGATCGGGCGGGGTGGTCCAGTGAATTGGGCCGCTCGTTCGCCTGACCTCACACTCTCAGAAATGGATACTCAGATTTCACGAAATTTTCTTCGTTTTTGACGAAACCGTTTCCTGAGAAATGCTCCGAGCGAATATTTCGTCAGAAAGACGAAATTAGTTTCTTCGCTTATTTGACGATACTATTTTCTTAAAAAGTTTCGTCAAAACAGCGTTGGTGATGCCATCTATCGAAAAATTTAGAAGCACTCGTAATTTTTGACAGTGGGAAAAAAAGCGCCCTCGAGGGGATTCGAGCTAACAATCTTCGGTATAACAGTCCGCTGTCTTAGCCATTACGCCGCAGGGACCTCGAATAATTCTGTTTCTAAAGGGATATAATGGATTCGACTGCGTGTTTATATTTTTATAAAGTAGTTAGTAATTTTATCCATGTTGTTATATATCTTTTAAGTTTTAATAAATAAGGCTAATTTATCGTTATGGTTTTCTTCTGGTTAACAAATAATCATAATATGTCTTAATTAATATAATTTATTAGAGAAATTTTCTTTGCTCAATGAATGACTAAAATATGGTCTGGTTAATTTGTTGCACTGAAATAAGGAATTTTGAAGTGCATATTGGAAAGTTTTTTATATGCTATAATATAATTTATAAGATAAAGCTAAGATTTTAACACTACTCTTTATAAAAGGGAGAGGGGTGAATTATGTACATTTTCATTTGATTGAAAAAAGAATATATTTCTTGGATGGAAAAGAGATCCTAGAATTTTGAAATGTAAGTGACCAAATTTTCTTTCTGAACGATTTTGCATAACACAACAAATTAGTTCTTTCCGAATTAAACCATAACAAATATCAGCCGCAACAATAAATAAATAAACATTCCTAAAAATGTTAACAGCTAAAAAAATAACTATTTCAGAAACAATAATTTTCCAAATTTCAGTATTTTTTGAAAGGCGCTAAAATGTACTGATTTAAAATAAATTATTACAGGACTGACATAAACAACCAAATATCTACTTGCTAAATTCGCAAGAATTGCGGTAAAAAAGAGTAGTGGGTCCTTTGACAAACAACTTACCACAACTGTTTCTTTAAAGTGCATTGAATCTGGCCATGATTGAGACAACAGTTTCGTCAAATATTTGAGGGTTTACGTTTCGTTAAAAGTCATGTGATTTCGATACAAAATGATCGTCAAAACCGATGAAATATAGCCCAAGGATTGCTGTATCGTCAAAAATGAAAGTTTTATTTCTGAGAGTGCACTTGCCTCGATTTCTGCGTATGGGGGTACATGAAGTCTCTGATCTACGAAACTCCCGTTGACAGTGAAGAGGAACTTGTTGCGCGCATAGTGGTAGCTGCTGGAGAAGTGAGGAAGAAGCCCGATATTTTCAAAAAGATGAGAAATTCAATGCGCTGGAGATGTGAGGCTTGCATCACGGCTGGGGGTCGGAATTTTGAGCACTTACTTTGATGATAACGTCTCTTTAAGTTGTATGTGCCTTGTTTTTGCTGTACTTAGAATAATAAATGTATTCTAATCCTGTTCGTGTCATTTCTTTGGGTTTTGTGCTGCCCGTACCACCTAAGTTTAAAAAAAAGCAATTCAATACATACGTGAAATTTCGCTACTTATTCATTCTGGGCGATTCCGATTTTGAGATAAACATTTAAGTGAATGTTCAAACTTTGCTAAACATTCAACATAACTACAAATATCCCGTCAAAAAATAGTGGTTGTTCATTACTCCAAAGTTTGAAGAACGTTTTGCAATCGCCTTTTGCAGTAAAACCTTACAATAAAATGTTTTGTATCACATTCACCTTTTGCTGATTTTCTGCTTCTTTCTGTTGCTATTCTTTTCGTTTCTTTTAACCATAACTCGCAAACAAAGCATTTCCACCATTACATTCCCATGCGATTACAAGTAGTTTTTACATCCTTAACACTTCCTGCAAGTATGCTGGTCTGTTAGTAACACAACCAGGGATAATGTCGATGAAATGTCGGAGAAGTATCGGCGGCGCCCTGTATCTAAAAATGAGGGCACCAAAACTGTACGTCATTTTGAATAAATCAATTACTAAGAGAATGACCTGCACTGAAACCGCAACAAAATCGATTAGTTTGCTCATTGATTATGAGCGTTTTAACCTCCCCCCCCCCTTGTTCACAGCTCAATTTGCACATCTTAACCGTTTGGGATGATTCCAATTTTGTACTCAAAATTTAAGTTATGGTCCAATCTTTAGAAAACTGTAAACAGAATAAAAAAGAAATCAGTAAAACGTAGTTGTTCGTACTCCAAAGTCTACAGCGCCCTCTACCGTCAATTTTTGACAATTCCCTTTAAAAAATGTTTTGGAGAAACTTTCGATATAAACAAAGTTTACGCGAAAACTGGAAATGAATCGACCTTTTTTTCCGTGTTTTATCATCGCTTGATCTTTTGGACGCTAAACTTTGATGCCCCCTGGCTCCTACAGAAGACGTTTGCGCCCCATGGTTACCTATGTCCTAATGTTTATCATCATGCCTTCTATCATCCCTTACAATTGTCCGCACTTTGCTGAAACACCCTGTATGTATACACCGAGGTGTGCTGAGCAATAGAAGCTTACTTTTAGAGAAAAGTTAGAAAAAGAGCGAATGTTTGACTCTTATGAATTTTCAGATGAATATTTTTTCACTATAGAAGTGCAACAAAAGTCACGCGCCGATTTTGTAGACAGTGATATCGTTTGTATGAAACGGCTGTGGGGAGCAATGAACTCAATTGAACACGTCGAAAATCAGCCGTTTTCAAGCTATTTGACGATTTATGTCACATAATTTTTATTTATTAATATGTATTTATGCTGTTACATTTATCATTACATCGTTACATTTAAATTTATAATTTAGGCTGCTAATTGGTTTCTTGTTAACTTAATTACTTTACTTATGTTAAGAAAATAAATATAAAAGAATCTTAGAAACGAAGGAAGAAAAGTTAATGGTTGTAAATGCAGGGCTGTCTCAGGCGACTATTTTTATTCCATTCGCAATACTATTTTTAAAAGTATGAATTTTGTAGTACATTTTCTCTTACACATATTGTTAAAGTACAATCGAAAAATTGTATTTGAGAAAGTGGTGCAAGTTGAATTAAAAAATAGTCCCCAATGGTAGTCGTGTAAATGTGTTGTTTTGTGTGCTATGTATGTGTTCGTTGATGTTGGATATTTGTAGTGTTCATTGAGTTCACTGGTTGTGTTATTTCATATAGAAGTATGCAGGAAGTCATTTAAAAGTAAAAATTATAAATTTAACGTCATAACAAATGTAATAGAATTAATACATTATAATATATATATAAACATATTGCGTGACATAAATTGCCAGACTGCTCAAAAATGGCTGATTTGCGACAAGTAGTTTCATCACGTTTTGAACTCCTCACGACTAGAACTTTTCAACGACAGCGCTCTCACCAAGATCGCGTAACACTTCTTACACTTCCGTAGTCAATATATCGCCAAATAGGGTTACATTATTGGCGGAGAGAATATGAAAATTTGAATTCCCCTCGTTTACATAGACCATCTTGGCATCCATATCGCACATAGCTTAAGGATCGTCAAACATGGGTGCAACTTAAAAAGTATTTTAATGATATAACGACTGTGGATTCGATGGATGAATTAATAAATGTGCCTACATATTAGTAATTTATATTTAGACTTATGACTGACAAAATTTGATAGTCACTATCTAAATCGTGAAAGAAGTGTTAACGCTGGAAGAAATGAGAATTCGTGATATTTTAATAAGCTGTTTATAGTTCGGGAAAAGCTGCAAATTAAGGAGCAGAAATGTTTTTTAAAGTCTGGGAGCAAGGAAAGGATTACATATTTGTTAGTAAATATAATTAGTTTATATCTATATTATAAAGGCCAAACGTATCTGTGCGTAACGCATACGTCATTTTGCGAATGGCAACACTTTAAAATTTGAAATGAAATTTAAGTTTTGCATTTCTTACTTTTGCAAATTTTTAAACTTCTAAATACCGCACTTTCAATTTTTATACCATCGTATAGGGAAAAAAATTTACTTTTTAATGCGATTTGTTTGAAAGCTGTATCTTTATTTGTTTTTGAGTTATTAATTTTTTCGTAGTTTTTTATACCGTTTTTGAAATGTGGCAACAGACATACTGCATTTTTATTAAAATGAAAATGAAAAAAGCAAATTAATGTATCTTTTTGTTGCTATTTTTTTTTTAAGTGAGAAAAATTCGTTTTAGTTCGTTTTTATTTATTAATTAAAGGATTTTTAGTTTATTAAAAACTTTCTTTAAACTCGATATTACATTTTCTTTTTACACTCTGACATCACAGGAATATTTTATATCACATTTATTGCATGCAGGTGATTTCAGAAAATTTTATTTACACTTAAAATAATATAAATAAATTAGTATCTGTTTATAGCTAATAGCAATCGAGATTTCAAGTTTTGAATTAAAATGATTTTGAAATTATCAAATTAAAATACCATTTTTTAAAAATGTGAACACTGATAAGAGAGGTGCATATGTAAATTTTGAAGTGGTAAAAATAATGTCGGATTTAGATTTCATGGGGCAAAAAATTCTATGATTGAATTAAAGAGGAGTACATTTTGCTATTTTACATTTTGGAATACCGTGCATAACAGCCATAATTGATAACTTAATAATAATACAAGAACTTTATTATATTTTATTGCTTACATATCGATTAAGTTTAATTTTAATAATTTCTACAACTGAGTTTTATAGAAATAGTATTTTATTAACTTTAGGTTAAATATAATTTGTTTAAGAGTTAGACTTACGAACAGAATGTGTATTTTTTATTGTGACTAATTAAGTAGATTTATTATAAATCATTGAAACAGTTCCTTCTTAAACATTTTCTTTCGTCGAAATTCGACGGGTTCTCCCTTGTTTTTAATAAATTTAAAGTTTGATATTCACATATTTACAGATATTATGCAAGACGTTTGATATTATGTAAGATGACTGTACTTGTCTCCGGAACAACTTTTTCTGATAATTAATTTATGGATTTTTCATGAAATTATAAAATTACTAGGTGTTTATATCATTTAGAAATATCATCTTATCAAACCTTAAACAATCTTATAATTTAACGAATTATCTATAGTCGGGAAAAAGTGCGAATTAATAAGCAGATATGTTTTTTAATGGCTGGGAACAAGGGGATTTTTCTAAGCACAGGATTTCATGTCCGCTGGAAGATAAAATTAATTTAGCTCTTTTTTAATACCTTTCACTTAAAGTGCATTAAAGAGAATAATTGATTTTTAAATGAAAAGAAATTATCTGCAATATCTTGAGCTACACGAAAATAACTTACTTATTCCTTTTTGTATTAATACGCGGAAGGGGGAGGTGGGTTTCAAAAAATCAAATTACTTAAATGAGTCATATGAGATATCTTGATAAAAACAAAATTACTTTAGCGGGAAATTATTTTTAACAATTTTGAGAATATTAACTATTTTTAGAAATTTTGAGAATTAAAAGAAAAGGAAAGAAGAATACTTAATGTATGATAATATCTTAATGATATTATTTCTCCCAGCGAAACTTTTGTAGGCAAACACATTCGATTTCTATGTTTCCTTTGTAAGGCATCTTAACACAAAACATTAATTAAAACGATAGATTTTTAATTAAAAATTCAAGATATATGAAAAAAAATGATCCCAACTTAAATAATTTGAAAGTAGTGTGGTTTTGTGCGTTCCACGTCAAGCGGCATGGCTTTCAAGGTCAAACCAAGATCACCTGGAAGTTTTTATCTTAATGTACGAGGTTAAGAGCTTTTTGGAACACAAGCAGATCGAAAATGCATAAAGGTAACAGCAGAAGTGTAAATTGATAAGATTTTTGTCGTCTAGAGCATGTTTTCCGGATTCGCCGAACGATCAACAAAACTGTCTTCTGTACCTATAAATCAAGTACTTCCATTAGGAAAATGCAAGAAGTTGCCCCGTATTTACTTCCAGATTAAAAAAAAAACGGCCATTTTGATTTTTTTCAAACATAACTGCTTCGAATCTATTGTTTTTTAAATGAAATACAATTCAGATCTTTAAACTTTTTTGCCATATATATGCATATTTATCACATATATACATCTGTGAATTCATATCCAATACATCTTTTAATACCGAATTATGGATGCCCATTTTAAAAAAGTAACGCTCAACATTGTAAAAAATTTCTAATACCCTTGACGGACTGTTTATTTTAGTAAGAGCATAAAATTTGCAACCCTAATTATGCAAGTAAATTTGAAATCAAACAGCAACTTTCAATTATAAATTTATTATATATTGAGTTATAATTGATTGAAATCGACTGAAACTATTTTATGAAAGATAATTATTTGTCTTTTAGAAAATAGAATGTTTCGGATTTATTGATATCCAAATAAGAATTTTATGCAAATTTCGTAAATTTACAAATATGCATAAGGTCTTTGATTGTATTAGAAAGCAGCAAGTATGTATTTGCGAGCAGCTTTATAACTAGATATAAGGAGTTTTTTTAGTGACTTGGCACCTTGAATCTTAATTTAAAGCACTTTAGAAATCTATTATTTTTGGAGAATTGAAAATCGGATAAAAGAAGAAACTTCTAAATAAACATTGAAGAGTGAGTACTAATTGCGCTCAGAGTGCTCCGTACAATAAATATACGAATTAACTGTATTATTAACAAACAATTGTTGCTAAAAAATAATTACTCTTGACTAAAAATAAAATAAATTAAAATAAAATAAACTGTAAAACGTAAGGTTGGGTATAGCCGAGATTAACAACAATGACAGGGCTTTAGAAAAAAAAAAAGATTAGCCTTTTTTTTACTACGTGTCGAGAATGAAAGTAGGAGAAATTTGGTAAGCATTTATATTTTATTTTATAAATTTTGTTTTAATATATATATATATAAGGTTCCACTTCTCCTTGTGAAACATACAAAATCTATAGTAATAAAAGAAAGTTTCGTCCTGCCTGTGTGTATGCCCGCGATGACTAGCAAAATCTACCTTATAAACAACACTGAAATTTTAGGTGAGGATGGTCCAAAGCATGTCCAAATGCAACCGAGACTCAGAATTTTAAATTTCTGTTAGTCGTGTTATCAGTGTTCTCGCTGTCGCTCGTCAATGCGCCAAATTGCGACTAAATTCTTCATTTGGCGAGTAAACATGAGATTTGATTCGCCAAATTGCTAGTGCTCAATTATTGTTTTTTATTCCTTTTTTCATACATATGCATCTATACATATTTTCAATATATTTGTAGTGGATAGTTGAAATTAGATTAATAACAATCGTAGTCGCAGTTATAAAAAATTGGGTTATTTTAGAACATATTGGGGGGAAAAAAGGGAGTGCGTTAAGGTTGTTCTCAGCTGCTCCGCTCAACTAGCGCAAAATGTTTTGACACATTTACAAATTCATTTTTTAATAGAAAGATATGAAATTGGAATGCCTAGCTATGGAAGCGATTTCGAATCGAACTTATCTTTTCATTTTATGATAATTAAATTACCTATCCAGTTTTAGGCTATTTTAATCACGTGATCACCCGTTTTTCTCCCCGCTTTTCCTGCTTTCGTCGGGAAATGTGCTCAAAAATGTTAACTTTGAAGGCTACTTATAAAAAATCTATTGTGTTAAAAAAAAAAAAAAAAAAAAAAAAAAAAAAAGAGTGCAATTAGACAGCTTCTGAATAACAACACCTGCTATTTTCATGCATTTCATGCACAAATTAATTAAAGCATATGTCACAAAGTTACCTTTTGATTTAGCAACACCCTTAAAGGATATGTATATATATATATATATATATATATATATATATATATATATATATATTTGTGCTACACGGCGAATCTATTTGGCTAATACTTTTTTCATTTGGCGAATGCGTTTTATTTTTAATTAGCCAAATTACTAACGTTGGCCAAATGTCAGCGAGAACACTGCGTGTTATTAATCAAAATCTCATTAAAAATGCGTTTTTTTTTTTTTTTTTTTTTTTTTTTTTTTTAGAAAAACACCTGTGCTACGTGCATGCTCAATTCGATGCAATTTTTTTTATCTGAAAATATAAAACACATGGTTTTATTTGAAATCGCAGACGAGAGACGATGGAATTTTCTAATTTTTACTAATTTACAAAAGTAAAAAAAAAAAAAAAAAAAAACTGAAGAATCCATTTGAAACGGTCTAAATGAATATAAAACAAAAATTCTTCATCCAAATAGCTAACTTTTGAAAGAAAATCGTTGAATTTTTGTAAATTTGTCCAAAATTCTGGCAAAAATTCAACTTGATTCACGATTCAGCTATTTTCTGCATTATGAAAGATTTTCTTAGACTTCAGTTACCACCATTTTTGAGCATCAACGATGCTTTTTTTCCAGGTTCTATGTGCTCAATATCAAAGAAATTTGGTTCTTTCATTTCAGCTTATTGTCTTCAGTTTTTTTCGGCCCTTGCGCAGCACCCCTACTGTGTGGTCCGTAGGCAACTTGGAAATTTGAACCCCTGTCGGAGTTTCGTACGGGAAAGTTTTTTATATTTTATTTCATTTATTTATTTATGTTTTATAAATACTACATAGCCAGCTCGGTCCTTAGTCGCAAAAACAAATTAATTTGACTCAGAAAAAATGACCGAGCTTGGAAATGCTGGGCAAGTCAAAATTGATTTGATCCAGAAAACATGACGGAACCGGGCAATGTTGGGCAGTTCATCTATAGTTAATATAGATAATTACACAATAGTGTTAAAATAAACAGTTATACTAAATTTTTAAACTGATTACTTAAATATCTCATCTCTTTCGATATAATTTACGTTAAACATACATATCTTTTCTTTTTATCATTACAAGTTTTTGCTACAAACGAAAATCTGAGAATTCTGTGTTCGTCTGAGAAAATCTTCATAAATGGAACCTTTAAAATTGTTCCAATAATTTTCGAACAATTATACACGATATATGGAAAGTACTGTGGACTTTTTTATTATATCTCTTATATCTCTTATATTATGGCAGTACTTAGTAAAAATCTCGATCCTGGCAAGATACACAATGCTTCTTTGCAGTGTAGTGCCCGGTACAGGAGCAATAATAGGGTTGCTCCTGGATCGTCATCCAGTTTCCATATACATGCTCCTCCTCCTCAATTATATTTTCAGAAATGTTCTGATATCCGATGTAAAACTTGTCCATCTGCTTCTCAGTCACAAATCGTATCAGATCCTCATCTTTCTATTTTTTGTAAGGCTTTTAATGTTATTTACAGTATAAAGTGTAACATTTGCAATTTGAAATATATTGGTGAAACTTCTGGTCCTCTTCATATACGCATGAATCAACATCGGTCCGATTCTGATAAAAATTTAGCAAAAAATATTCAGTCTACCGCTGAAATTCAGCATTTTCATAAACACAAATTTAAAAATACTACTATTGAAATAATACAAATTCAGAAAAATAAATCTGAGCGTCTATATTTAGAGTCTTCATATATGAAATATTATAATACTATTTTTTTAAAAAGATCTGTTAAAGTTTTTTCATCTATAAATGATACTACAGATTATTCTCCTATTTATCAAAGTTTAAATCATCTTATAAATCCTAAAACTACACGTAACAAAAGAGGAAAAGGTTCATCTTCTAGTATTACTCCTTAAAACATTATAATTCAACAAATTAATAATCTGCATCGTAATTATTTAAAAAATTACAATTGGTTTCTAATACGTAAATATATTTTTGGAATAAAAAAGAAACATATAGTACAATATTTAAATATTTTTCTCAGTAAATCTTACTCTAAACATTTTTCAGATGTTTTTTATGATCTCATTATGACTCGTGTCAACCTTTACAATATAAATTTGCTAAAAAAACCTAAAAATCTACAAACTAATTCTCAAATGGTAATTACTTTTTCTAATCCAATATTTAATAAAATCAATATTAATTCCATATTAAATGATAAAAACTGTCAATTTCCTATTAATAATATTCATATTTCTAAAACCTTTAAGTATCCCATATCTTTCGGTCGAACGATTTTTAACTATAATTCTTTCTCTAAATCTTCTTTTGATGCTAGTTCATTACCCTGTAAATGCAATGACCCCTCTCTACAAAAATATATAAATCAGGATCATGGACATATTATTACTGGTAATCTTAATCTAGTAGATGATTTACAACTTAGAAGAATTATGGGTTATGGGACCAAGTACAGAATTCTATCCAAATTAAACATTAAATCTATCATAAAACAATTTACCTATGATATAGATATATTTATTTATAAAATTGCAATTTATTATAATAAACCCATTGAATATTTCAATCAATGGAAAATATTAGTTATCGATAAATTAACCTGGTCCTTAAAATATAATATTTCACACCTAGAATATGTAAATACACAGCATCTGATTAAGCAAATCAATAAATTACAACAACACATTGTAATAACTTATGTTGATAAATCTCCAAATAATTATGCAATTATTTGTAAATCTTATTATCATCAACTGCTTGCATCTAGTATATCTAATAATAACACATTCCAAAAAATTAATGATAACTTACTTGCCAATAATCGTAAAATTAAAGGATTCTATAAATTATTAGACATTAACCCTACAAACTTTAAATATCCTTATCTAGTCCTTATACCCAAATTTCATAAGCATCCTGTTAAATTCAGAACTATTACAATTGGTTGCAATACATATAATAATGCTGCTAACAAACTTCTATTAGTCATTCTTAATCAAATATATAACATTACAAAAAAAAGTGATAATACACATTGCATAAAAAATAGTTATGAACTGGTCCATATTATGAAAAATCTTAATTATGATTTTAAAGATTTATTTAATAATATAAATTTATCGGATTTACATAATATCATTAATGAGCTTTTTAAAAAATATCAACACGAGTTGGATATATCACATAATATCGATTCTGATTATTTTCATACCTTAACAAATTTCATTATCTATAATAATTTTATCATGCATGATAACAATATATATATTCAAAATGTTGGTATACCACAAGGTGGTAGTACATCTAGTGTATTATCTGACTTATACTTATATTACTATGAACGTCATTATTTAAATAATAAAATACATTTTTATAGATATATAGATGATGTAATATTAATTGATACTAATAACACCTGTACATCTCAATTCCCCGTTGATTATCCTTCTAATCTAGAACTTTCAAAAAACCTAGTTTTTAATAATACAATCAATTTCTTAGATATTAAAATTATATTAAAAGAGAACAAATTTATCACTGATATTTATGACAAAAGGAAAGAATTTAATTTTAAAGTCAATACCTTTACTAATTTTAAATCTTGTCTTCATAATTCTATATATCGTAATATAATACTTAACCATTTATATAGAATAAAATGTCTATGTTCTTCCCATTTAATTAATACTAATATTAAAAAGCTTGTTTATGATGCTATAAATAATGGTTATCCTAAAAAATTCATATATTCTTTAATTTATAATTAGTGATTAGATATCTTATAATTAGCTATTACATGATCTTATAATTAATTCTTTTCGTAAAAAATGTATAAAAAATTATAAAACATAAAAAAATAATAAAAAATTAAAAATGATATAAAAGTAATAAAAAATATATAAATAGGTCAGTTGGGCGGGTAGATGTTAGAGTACGGAGGAGGGTGGTGTTGTCTGGATAAAAACGCAAAGGTTAATTAAAAAAAAAAGAGAGTGGGTTATTTTATTTTTACATTATTTTAACATAATTTTTAAATAGTTTAATTGACACCAATATATGGATATTTGTCTATTTTTATCTATAGTTAAATAGTTATATTTTAATTATCAAATTAATTTTAATGTTATTGATATAATTTTTGGTATTATTATTATTAATATTATTACTATTATTTTTATTTATTTATTTATTTATTTTTATTTTTTTATAATTATTTATTTTTTATATTTTATTTTTTTATATATTTTTTTAATTTATATTAATTAATTAATTAATTAATTAATTAATTTTTTTTTATTTTTATTATCCTATATTAAGATAATGAGTTTATACTATGTAAAGTCACAATAAATGTTACTGATTAAAGTAACAAAATGGTATTTTAAGTTATAAGTTAATATGAATGTTATAACCTAATTCTAATTTTAATTATTTTATTAATTTAATTTTATGTATATATCGATCATTAATTATTTTCTCCGGTTCAATTATATTTCCATTCAGCTTTATCTTTTTTGTTCGTTATGGATAAATCATAGCAAGTTTTTTTTTTTCTTCTTTTTCAAATCATTTTTTTTCGCCATTTGGCGCGCATGATATTCTAATTTAAAAAAAGAGCAACCCTGCTGTTCCTGCTAAGATCCGTTGCTTGAAATACTAACAAACTGGTTTTTCTACGTGATACTGTTTTAGCTCGTATAGTAAACTATTCCTTCCTGCTTTTATAATTTATTAACAATTTTATAGCACTGTCCTCTACATTAATGGGGATAACCAGATAAGTTTCTTACTTTTTTTTTCTCAATATCTTGTTTTCATACTTTTTATCGAAATTGCATATGAATGTCATGTTTATCATTTCCACGTGCATAAATAGGGTTAATTTGTACTCTTGTTACTGACACTATTTGCTGCACGCTATTGTTTTAATATATGTATATTTTCATTTTTTCAACTATTTATTTCTATGTTCCTTGTTTAATAATATGGTTTTTGTGTGCTGGTAGCCTCAATTACGTATTATTTTGCTATTTCATGGCTAATACGTGGATGAAACCGCACACTTCATTTGTAGTTCCAGAGCAATTGGGGTTTGACGATTCTGCTCTGTGGACTACAAATTTCCTTTGCATTCATTTTATTTTATTTATTTATTTATTCAGATATACTCATTTCAATATATATATATATATATATATATATATATATATATATATATATATATATATATATATTTTATAATTCAATTCTATTCAAATTCTTCGTTTTGGTTTATTGTTTTATTGATAAAATTTATTGGTGAATTTTGTCTACTTTTAATGGTATTATATATATATATATATATATATATATATATATATATATATATATATATATATATATAAATACTTTTATAAATACATCCAAAGTTATTCAGACAATACCAATAAAAGAACCAATGAAACCAGTATTTTTACAATCATACTATTAAAAACAGTTGAAGTTTGAAGAGAAATAGAAGGCAGATTACCAAATTACTAAGAAATATATGGATAAATGGACATTATGTAACCAGAGTAATTCATATATTACCATACAATAAACCAATGAAACCAGTATTTTTACAATCATCTTATTGAAAACAGTTGAAGTTTGAAGTGAAATAGAAGGCAGATTACCAAAATAATGAAAGATAAATGGATAAAAAGGCAGTAGAAGGCTTTTCTATTAAACTACTTCTTCAGGGGTGTATAGTTTAACAAAAAAGCAAAAACATCCAACCAGTTTCTGTTATGAGTCGTGCTGAAAGCTAAGAATTCGACTCACAATACACCCGACTGGCTGGAAGCTATTCAGATGACAAATTAGTATAAAGATACACATAGAAGAAAATAAAATCAATATGACAAAATAACAATATTACAATATTCCATTAAAAAAAGGCTATATATACTAAAATATTTACCATTACCCAAATCCTAGCAAGATTTGTAGTGCAATCAGATACAAACTACATGTGACTTACTAACAGTCAAGATTATGGTCATAGTATAAATCTATGGTCATAGTATAAATCACATAGATAATAAAATAAAGTTGTAACAATAATTATAAAAATTAGTAAAACATATATTATACTATATAATTCATAATATATTTAGAAAAAAATAGATGCTACTATTAGAAATACTATAATTTTATTTTTAACCAATTATTAATGTTACTATATTAATTATTTAACTAGAATATATTAGTACAACGTCTAGCAGAAAATTATTTTAGTGCTGCCATCTATAGGATTAATATATTAATTAAATTATATGCTTATGGTGCTGCCCTCTATTATAGGAAAAAAATAAATTATTTATATATATATATATATATATATTAATTTTTCCCTCCATGTTCAATGTATGTAAATTATTAAATTCAGTGGTTCATACAGGGTGTTTCAAAAATGACCGGTATATTTGAAAAATCAATTAAATCTAAACGGGCAGCGATAGAGATACACCGTTTGTAGCAATATGCTTAGGTAACTGTAAATATTAATGCAGAAAAGCTTTCGAAATTAGTTACAATTTTCAACAACAGATGGCGCTGCAGCCTGGAAAAATCTAAAGTACGATATTTTCCACATATCCAACACACAGAGTACGGAATATTGTAACAGAGAATCAACTTTCATACACTGTAATGGCAATTTGTTTAACATGGGATTACGCATAGACAGTAGCGACACGAGCGGATGACTCTAAAACTACGATCATAAACATAAGAGAGGTTGCTAATTAGGCGAAACATCGCTCCCTTAGCGACAAATGATAAGGGAAAAAAGAAAATAAAATGCAGCGACGGCTTGTTGCTTCTTGTTTTGAAATTTATGAAAGAATTATTTTAAACTTGTTCTGAAACAGTCGAAATTCAATTTTATTTTAAAATCAATGTTGTAGTAAAATAAAGTAATAATTTTTTAACGTTGGAAACGATGATTTCATGTTCTTTTAATCACTTTTTTAAATTGTTTTACATTGTTTTAATATTTTTATGATATTTATCAAATAAAAGTCAATTTCATATAATTCTGCACTATTTGTGGGAATTTTTTTTTCTGCGAAACAAATTGATTTAAGGGTCTAAAATATGCCAAATAAAATAAATTTATTTATAAAATAAAATAAAAAATTTTTTAATCGAACATTAAAATAAATTGTAATGCTTTCAAAGCTATTCCATGGCTTTAAGAGAATATTTTAAAAGTTGCTTCAATATTTTTTTTATTTTCTAAATTCAAAAAAGTCTATTAAACAATGGTATGTATATATTTTATTATTAGACCTATTTTAATTAACGATTTATCTTAATTTCTTTTGTATAACCCATTAATGTGATTATATAAATGAAGAACACATAATTTCTTTAAATATAAGGAATATACTTAACTTCTGTAATTTATATACAGTGTGTTTATTATTGCTGTTACAGATTATTGCTATTGCAGATTACCCAAAACAGTCAATTTTAGAGATATACTTTCAATTGCAAAAAGAAGAAAAAAAAAAGAAAAAATAAATATTGTTAATCATCTTAGAAGCCATTAAAAAGTCAACATGTTTATTTTTGTAAAAGTTTATATTTGGTTCAACAAATTTTTGTTTCAAGAGACATTTTGTCACAGAAAATAACTCATTTTTCTATTATTGTAGAAAAAAGAATGATTTGAGACTTAGAGCTAGAAAAAAAAAAAAAAAAAAAAAAAAAAAAAAAAAAAAAAATTCTTAATTCAATAACATTTGAAACATTTTTGCAATTGTATATATTCCTGTATAAAAGACAGTTTATTACAAGGTTCCCAGCAAAACATGACGGACAATTTCCATGATTTCCCCTGACCAAATCTAAAAAATTTCTTTAATCAAACAGGAATACAATGAAATTTGCTATACTTATTTTCATGATCCTTTGTCGAAATAATGCTTTTTTCTACAATTGTTCTTAATAATAATAATAATAATAATAATAAATGATGAATTTTGTGATTTTTTCCAGTTATGTTATGACTTTCATGTTATTTTTCATTTTTTTTTTCTTTTCAAGATTTTTTTAGAAAATATTTGTAAATTCCATGACTATATTGAAATTCCATGATCTGTATTATTTAACTCTGCATTATTTAATAGGAATTAATGAAAAATAAAAGATATAGCATACTTTTAAATTTAATCAATTTTATTTCTATATTTATATGAAGTGAGAATCAATTGGATTTCATGACTTACCAAACACAGTGGGAGCACTATATGTTTTTCAGAAATTCACTTTAAAAAATATAACGACAAAAACATACTACACCCATGCTTCAAAAGTGCCATTACTTCTAAAATTCTAAGAGAAAAAAAAACTGTCATTATTTGGCATTTTAGATTACTGTTAGAGGCATTAAAATAAAGCGGAATGTCAGCTATAACAAATTTTTAACTTAGGCACTTTTGAAGAAAGGCTGTGATGTGTTTGAAAACGAAAGTAAACGCACAGATCTGATATAAGATCACATATAATAGATCTGATATAATTAAATACTTTTTTTAATATTTGCAAAATGGAGATTTCTATATAACCAATTTTAAATTTCATGCATACACACACACAAAAAGAAAAGCCAGTGCTCCATTGAATAATTTATTTCAGAATTTCATTTATTTTTCCCTCAATAACAAATATATCACAGAATGCAAATTCCAAATAACACAAGGTCAGACAAAAATCGAAAGGTAAAATTCTTTATTTATCTTGAACAAAGAAAAAAATATTTACACAGCGATTTAAAATTTCAATAATTTACATTATGCAGAATTTCTCATAAAGGAATATAGAAACTAAAAAAAAACAAAAGCTGTGAATGTTTCTTTTTCTTTGTAAATGAGTAAAGCAAACTATATTAATGCTATTTATTGTTATTTTTTTTCCCATATGCTTAAATATTAGGAAATATACACTGCTCAAAACAATTAAAGGATATTTGAAGTTTTATATAAAATAAAGATATAAACGAAACTTTTTTGCCGAAAATAGAAGAAGAGAATCACAAATGCAAATTTTTCTGGTTTTCAAACTGTGGAGTATGCAAATTTTGAGTTCGACGTCAAAAACGTCGCTTCAGCGGCAGCGAATGAAATTTGACTTTCAACTGGATAAAAGAGAATGAAGACAAGGATGATCGGCATTCAGTGATTGCTTTGTTTCGATGAGTACGATGTCTCAGCGAAGTCATTTGACAGATTCAGAAGCTTGGAGAATTGTTGGTAGGTTAGAAGGGGGCCAAACTCAAGCCGAAGTAGCGCAAGCCATTGGAGTGTCACAAAGTGTCATTTCCAGGATCTGGAACCGTTTTTTGGAGAGTGGATGTGCAGGCCGAAGACCAGGGCAAGGTCGTAGACGGACAACAACGCCCAATGAAGATCGGTATTTAGTGTTAACAGCTCGGAGACACCGAAACATGAACGCTACTCTTCTCCAACAACACCTTCGCTCGGCTACAAGCACCACAATTTCAACTCAGACTGTCCGATACCGGCTCCATGCTGTAGGTCTGTATGCTCGCCGACCGATGGTATGTGTTAGATTAACATCAAGGCATCGTCGCGACCGCAGGGAGTGGGCAACCGAGCATGTCAACTGGAGGAGAAATGAATGGAGCCATATTCTGTTTCCTGACGAATCCCGTTTTTCTGTGCATCAGGATAATAGGCGTATTTTCATCTGGGGGGACCGTGGTAGTAGGAATAATCCTGTGTTCGTGCACGAAAGTGTCAGATTTTGCGGTGGAGGAGTGTTGGTGTATGGTGTCATCTCCATTGACGGGCGCACTGACCTCTACATCATTCGAGATGGAGCTCTGACTGGTCGCCGATATAGGGATGAGATCTTCAGACCTATTTTAGTCTCTTACGCTGCAGCAATCGAAGATAACTTCATTTTAATGGACGGTAACTGCAGGCCACATCGTGCAAACCTGGTGGAGGATTTCCTTTTCGAGGAAGGAATCGTTCGAATGTAATGGCCAGCGTGTTCTCCAGACATGGATCCAATCGAGCACGTTTGGGACGCTCTAGGAAGATGAGTTTCTGGCCGCCAACAACCCCCACAAACTCTCCAAGAACTGGAAAGGGCTCTTCTGGAAGAGTGGGGTAGAATACCCCAACTCGTCATTAATAGCTTCATTCAGTCCGTGCCTCAAAGGTGTTCAACGTTGCTGGCCGCCCGTGGAAACCATACCCCCTACTGAAAATGATTTTCTTTGAAAAAAAACACCTTTTTTTATTCTTTTTTTCTCATATGCAAAAATTGTATTTTTTTCCTTTTGTTCACAAATGCGCAATAAAATGCATTTTTTTCTGCCAAACATGTGTAATTTATTCTCATATAACCTACTATGTCTGTCGACCATGTATCAATCAGCTAAAAAGTTTCCCAGATGCAAATCCACCTAAAACTGCAATATCCTTTAATTGTTTTGAGCAGTGTATTTAGTACAAAACAGGACCAAGTAGAAAAACTGCGGGCTGTAATAACATTAAAAGGTCCCTTCCAATCACAACATATGAAACATGCAAAAACAAAATGCAAACAATCAGTAAAAACAGTTAGCCAACTTTTAAAAAACATTAGCTGATCTTGAACATTTTTAGGGTAAATAATTTCAATTGATAAATTTTTAACATAACATTAAATTACATTCGCACAAGTGAAATAGAAATGAAAGAGCAGTGATATACATGGTTTGTTTATTAAATAATAAGGCTTAATTTTTCACGTTTAGTGGAAGGCTGAATGTACGGCAGTTGTAAGTAATACATGTGGTAGGGTCTCAACTACAAATTTTATCAGAAGTCAGTCAGGTTTGAGCCTTTGCAGTGCATGGATCATTCATAAAACAGACACATGTCTGAATATGGTGTTAGGTTTCAGAATGAAGTAAACTGTTAAACGATAGATATGCCATAAAATTGTGCAAACTAAACAAATTAAGTAATGAGAGACTTGCCATGTTACACAAAACCTACGGGAAGGGTTCATTGCTCAAATCTCAAATGTTTGGGTATCACAAAGCACTGAAAGAGGGAAGAGAGTGAACAACAATTTGAATGTCAATCAAATTTTCAAACTGCAGATAATATGCTAAAATTTAAGTCCTTTGCGTCTCTGACCGTCAGATGTTTGGCATTGGATTGTGGAGGCATTGTGATCTAAAAAAATAAACTGTGCATCAGATTGTCACGGAAGGACTTTGAAAACAGAATATTTGTGACAGAATTGACACAGTGAAAATGTTGGTAATGTCATCAAGTGAAGAAAATGAAATGTAATATAAAGACGATTTTTTTATAACTTGAATTAGGTCATATAGCATAGTTCTAGAGAAGTGGAATTTCTCGTACAACCCATTATTATATCCAATTCTTGAGAAATGAATCTCATCTAAAAAGACAGATACTGGGTGGATGCAGAAGGAAGGAAGCCGAGTTAAAACTTTGGAACTGTCATCAGGTAAAGAAAATGGCATCATTGTCTTCAAATTGACACAGTTCCTTGCCAAGCAGTATTGCAACACTTCTTGACCCTACAGCTTCAATCTGTCCTCACCTGATTTTTTTTCTTCTATTCCTTTGGTTAAAATCCAACTAAAAAGGTCGCCGTTTTGTCATTTGAAGAGCATATATGAAAAAATAACAGTTGTTATAAACAGTATTTCAGTTGAACACTTCTGGTGGGTCATGGGCCTGATAATTTATACCATCTCTACCTCCCCTCTGTACAAGCCTGCAAAACAATAAACAAAAAATATATTACAATTTATATCTATATTTATTATTTTCAGTGTTTATTATTTATTAATAGTAACTTTTGTAAATATTTTTAACCTGACATAAAATCTTCGTTAAAAGAAAAAAAGAAAATAAAAAGAAAGACAAGTTGAATGTAGATTCTGCCATTGCAAAATTCAGTTTCGCCTCCAATTAGGAAAAAAATCGAAAAAAAAAAAAACTAATTTTATTTTTACTGTGACATTATTTTCACTAACTGAAGTCATCCGAAAGTAAAATCTCAATCTCAGTGTTCATAATGAAGAAATATTGAAATGTAATATCGGGTACTACGAGGTTATCCCGTCGACCAAAAAATTATCGCCAAACTATAAGATTAAATGCCAATAATGGATGATCGTGAATGTCACATTCAATGACATTAAATACGATTCATGTGTTTAAAATGTCATTAAGTGATTTTTATTTCGACTTTTTATTAATATTCTACTAATTATTTGTTTTTTCGTTATTTAAAATAAAAATTATGTCAATATGTATAATTTGGCTATTAGTTTGGCGATTTTTATAATTTGGCGAAATTGGTCGACGGGATAACAGAGTAGTATCTAATATCGTTATGAGTAAAAATGCGATGTTTTAAATAGTGACGTCACTTTCTCTTCCAATGTTTTTAAAAGTTACTGTTATTAGTAATATTTATATAATAATAATAATAATATTGTAATTCTCATTTATCGGGTTGCTGAATGACATCATTTTCCTCATTTGAAAATTTTCTTATTTTGCTTTTTTTAATTTTTATCATAAATTATTTTCTATTATTTTATTTACATTATTAATATTATTTCTCAGTAAATATATTTTTTTTTACCTCAATACTCTTTCAAGTGCATAATTATACGCAATCGTTTTGGAAAATAAATTTTTATTATCGAGAGAAAAGCTAAACTGTGTTGCCACCATTTTGAATAAATATCGTAAAAAAGCATTTAAAATTAAAAATAAAATATAAAAATGGAAATAAATTAAAAAATAGCTACGTTAGGCACAACTACAAATAAATAGCTTTAATTTAAAAAAATAATTATGAAAATCGGTTCAGTAGAAAAATCAGGGCTGACGACACGACATTTTTAGCTTGTCTGAAAGAAATAGCATCGGAGGCTAAAAAGAAAAAAAAGATATTAGAACTTTAAGATCTTAACGTAAAAACAGCAGTAAAATAATGTAAACTTCAAGCATTTCACCCCCCCCCCTGTTCAATGAAATTATACCATTAACCCTTTATGGTACAGATAAGTTCTGTTCGTATAATGATAACTGACTCACACTGTAAGTTACAAACTAGTTTTACCGAAATTAAAAATTCCTTATTTTAAGCTTTTACAGTAAAAGCAAAAGGTGAATAAAATATTCTTGGCGTTTTTTGCAATTAAAATTAGATGTTCCTGATGTAGGACCACTGTGCTAGAAAGGATTACTGAAAAAAGTACTAAATCTATTTCAATACTTAAAATGTTAAGCAAAAATTATGGTGCTTGAAAAATTAAAAAGTGCAAAAAGCAAACATCTGTTAGAAGAAGGGAAAAAAAAAAAAAAAAAAAAAAAAAAAAAAAAAAAAAAAAAAAAAAAACATGGATCAACATCAAGTGAAGAAAATGGCATCATAATATAAAGATGGTTTTTCTATAACCTAAATTAGGTCATATTGCACAGTACTTGAGTAGTGGAATTTCTAGCAGAATCCATTATCACAGTCAATTCTTGAGAAATGAGTCTCATGTAAAAATGCAGAAACTGGAAGGAGGCAGGACTATAAGCTGAGTTAAAACTTGGGAACATGTTAATGTAATCACGTGAAGAAAATGAAATTAATATAAAGACGATTTTTTATTTTTTATAACTTGAATTAGGTCATATTGCACAGGCCTTGAGAAGTGGAATTTCTCGTACAACCCATTATTAAAGTCAGTTCTTGAGAAATGTATCTCATGTAAAAAGGCAGATACTGGAAGAAGGCAGGACTATAAGCTGAGTTAAAGCATCGGGAATGTCATGAAGTGAAGAAAATGGCATCGTAATATAAAGATCGTGTCTTTTCTGCAATTCCTTGACAGAGACTGTCATTTTCGTGATTCTTCGACGGAAATAATGTTTTTCTCGAGATCCGTTGATAGGAATCGCAATTATTCTGCTATCTTTGACAAAATCGCGTCCTTTAGTGATTTTATAAATGTAATAGTGCATTTTGTGCAATTTTTTGACAGAAATAACGCCTATTTTCGTGATCATTTGACAAAAATCACGTTTTATTCATGATCTTTTGATGAAAAATCATGTCTTTATCCACGATCTCTTGGCGGTATACTCGTCCTTTTCGCGATCATTTTTCGTCATAGGAGATTTTTCCATCCTCAAGAATTTTTACAAGACCGAATTCCGTCTGCGGATGGAAAACTTGCACCCATGTGTTCATCCAAGCAAAATAAACATTTACAAATTCTAAGAAGCGAACATATTTTTTTCTTTCCAATGCGATTCCATCTTAGAAGATTTTACTTTTACCATGTACCATTTTTTAGATTTATTGTCTCCTTTGCATGGAATATGGATTAATAATATTAATGATAACTGAAACAATTACATACAGCAATGGTTCCAAAACTATGGGTCACGGCGGCTATTTTAGTGGGTCACGGAAACAATCGATGTTTGTCAAAAAAACATATTTTGTATGTAATCCGTTAAAAATATATAACAATTTCACTAGCAAATAATATTTCAAGGTAAATTCTTTAATTTCCATATGAAGAAATATACAAACAGAATATCCAGAAACATCTAAATTAGCTTTGAATTCCTTGATGGAGTTCAACACAACATACTCGTGTAAACATGCTTTTTGCACTTTTTTTTTGAAAAACGAAAATAGAGAAAACTGTGTACTGTGTTAAAAGTTAATTAAGGTTGAGCTTAACAAATTTAAACCTTGATATAAATGTTTTCATCGGTAAAGGCACTGATTATAAAGTTATATTTGATAGTAATGCATTTTGTATTATCTTAGTAATTTGTGTGTTGTGTTTATTATTTCACTTATGCACACTGGAATTACCAATTCCTGTTTTAATTGATAATGTATCATTCATATGAAAATTAGCCTTTTTTGTAGGATAGGATAGCTGATAGCTTATACAGATAATACAGCAATTTCCATACACTAGTACTCACCATTATATTAGGTGGGTCGCAAATTTTTTTCAATTTAAAGGTGGGTCGCGTAACAATAAAGTTTGGGAACTGCTGACATACAGCAAACAAAGGTTCATTAAAAGCATGAATATAGTAGCCTATGGCAATCCTGCATAAATGGAGATTGCAAACATGAAAATAATAATAATAAAAAAAAAGACTATGATAAGTTTTTTTTCAATCTGAATTCTTCCGCAAGATTAAAGATCAATGCTCTGAAGAAATTCACTGAAGCTGGGATGAATTTTTAATTTTTTTTTCTTTCGGGCCAGGATGAATTTTTAATTTTTTTTTTCTTTCGGGCTGGGATCTTTTTTTTTCTTCTATGAATCGGGCTGGGCCCGATGCTCTGGCCTGGAAATTTCAGCCAGTGCAGACCTCTACAAGGCATCGTAAGATAGCTAGAGCGAACAGAGGTGAGGCAGTGTGTGAATTGCCTGAAGGAACGGCTTCATGACAGAAAAATGACAATAAATTTTCCCTGATTTTTCCCGAAATCTTAATTTCTTAATCCCAAAATTTCTCGACATTTCAAGGTTTTTCAGGTCTGTGGTTATGGCTTCATTAAGGAAAAAGAAAAAAAATCCAGAAATTTTATGAAATGTCATTGAACAGGAATTACCCTAGAAAACTGAAGTATAAATAAATATAGTTGTATAACCAGGATTCGCTCAAGTGGGCACAGACCGAAAAAACCCACCCGGGTTTTTTCGGGCGGGCCCACTTGAAAAAACCCATGATAAACCCCATTGTGGGTTTTTTCAAATTTTTTCATGATTTTAAAATGGTATTATTTAATCTAGGGTATCAATGCAAAGGTAAATCATGGATGCATGTTTGAAATTTTGCCAAGACTGAAATTTTGAATCCCCCCTTCAATTGAGTGAGCATATACGCTCGCAAGTAATTTGTGTTTTTTCCATGACTCTATGATGAAATTCGTCTTTTTCTGGATCTTTAGCAACATTTGCGAATTTTCTGCGATCTTATGACGAAATTTGCAATTTTTCTATGGTTTTTAGTCGAAATTTGCAATTTTTCGATGAAACCCACGTCTTTTATACGATCTTTTGACAAAATTTGCATCTTTTCCACAGTCCTTTGACAAAAATTGTGTTTTTTGCAATCCTTTGACAAAAATCGCCCCCTTCTGCAATCTTTTGACAGAAATTGCGTTTTTTTCGCGATCTTTTGATAGAAATCGCACGTTTTTTGCAATCCTTTAGCAGAAATTGCTCCTTCTTTAGAATCATTTGATGAAAATAATGGGGTTTTTTTTTGCACTTATTTGACAGAAATCGCATCTGTTTCACAATCTTTTGACAAAATTAGCAACTTTTTCGGGATCCTTTGGCAAAATTCACGCCTTTTCTACGATCCTTCAATAAAATTCGCATTTCTCTGCAATCATTTGATGAAAATTGTGGGAGTTTTTTGCGATCCTTTGACAGAAACCGCGCCTATTTCGCTATCTTTCACCGAGATGACATCTTTTTCATGATCTTTTGACAGAAATAGCGTCTTTTCGCTATTCTTTGACAAACATCGTGTCTATTTCACATTCTTTGACCGAGATGACGTGATTTCGCGATCCTTTGATTGAATTAGCGTGTTTTTTGCAATATTTCGACAGGAATAGCATTTTTTCTGCAAGTTTTTGACAGAAAATAGGTCTTATTTTGCAAAATTTTGACAGAAATAGCGCCTTTTCCGTGATCGTTTCACGAAAATCACATTTTTTCCGCAATCCTTTGACGGAAATAGTTTTTTTCGCGATCATTTAACAAAAAGCGCGTGTTTTCAGCGATGCGCTTCCGTCCTCGGAGATTTTACCGTCTCGTTTCCGTCCTCGGGAATTTTTAGAAGACGGAACTCCGTCTGTGGACGGAAAACTTTCACCCATGAGGTAAATGCCAATTTAAATATATGTCAAAAGAACCAGATTTAAGAGGAATTTATAAGCATTTATAAAATGATAAAAAAATAAATTATCTGGAAAGAAGGGGGTGGGGTGTTCTACTTATGAAAGATATAAATTTAGCATATTTAACTTAAAGCAGGGTTGTTATGATTTTGCCAAACTCTTAAAACCAACTGGGTTTTGTCAAATTTCAACTTTAAATTACGCAAGGTTAATTTCTTAATTTTATTATCAAGATCTTAATGCTGATATTAAGATTTATCTTTTAATGACAATACACCACTCGTAAAGTTTTTTTCCCCACCACAAGGAGATAAAAATATCTTAATTCTCTCAATGAAAATTTTTAAAAGAAATAATTATAACTTCATTTTTATGTATCACAAACACAAACTTCCCCCCCCCCCCCATAAAAAAACTGATATATAATTTATTCTATGCTATGTTATACAATTGAAACTCCTAACAAAATAATACATATCGTGGGAATCCTAATTTTTTGAAGAAGCTATGTAAAATTATTTGGTTTTTTCTATTAATTAGTTATAATAAAAAGTACTAACTAATTCTGATTTAGCATTAATATTAACTATCTAAAAATTTTTTCAAAATTTTATTTATACATAGTCAACATGCATATGAAATTAAACCTTATGAACTCCTCTTTGAAAAGTGGTCATAAAATTTTCTACATTTCATAGAACTTGAGAAATTCAAAATTAAAAACATGTAAGCAAGCCAAAAAATGTTGATTTTTCAAAATTTAAATAATTATATGAAATATGTATTTTTTAAATAAATGTAATTAATTTCTAAGAAAAATAACTTTTACTTTTCACAAAACAGGAAAGAAAAAATCATGCATCGACTCATGGCAAGAGTGGGAAATTTTCAGATAATCTACAGTTTAAAATAACTATGACAAAAAGATACTGCAGTAGCAAAAACAGTTTTTTATATTTTTATTTATTTAACTAAAAAATATGTACAACAAGGAAAGCCTTGTATCAGATAAAACACAGAGGAAGGAATTTTCTTTTACCTTCCTTCCTCTGTGGGAAAAAACTTAGTAACATATTTACATAGCAACAGAAAATATATATCAAATTTATACATAAAAAATAATTTGCATAAGAATTATGGCATGATAGTTATTTTAATGATAATTTTGTTAAAACCAACATGGAATATATATAAAATATTTTATACATTATGCAATTTGAAAAATAATCGCAAAAATAACATATGAAAATAAATCACAACTTACCGATCCTTCGGAATGTAAAATAATTTTGACGTATTCGACTTGCAAACAATGCAAGTGTCTCTTCGTAACATAACGACTTAATAATTTAAATTTGAAAATTCAAGAATAATAAAAGTAATAATTACGAATCAAATCAATATAAGCGCGGAAATCTAAGATCAAATAGCATAAGCACATGTGCAAACTGCAAAGGTAATCAAATCAGCATTAAGCCAGCAAGAAGCGCCAAGCAGAATAGGGTTACAGTTAAACAGAAATCACGCGATGGTTTAGTTTTTAAGTCATCCACTGAGGGCGCTCTTCAAGCCGAGTTGAGGCTGTGTTACAATATTCCGTACTCTGTGATCCAACATGCGAACCAATAATATGGCGTAATCGCTGAACGAAATTACCAGAAACCTTTCTAAACGTCTCAGGCAGGATGGCATCATATGCAGAAATGATGTACTGCTTCAGTTGTTTAATTGTTTTTAGATTGTGGCGGAACACTTGATCTTTCAAATAAAAAATCCTCTGTTATAAGGAATAAACCATTTTTCACAGCAAACTTGCAACCTGTTAACAGCACATGCTTACATAAGAAAGACGGCTTACAAAATCACGACTTACAACTCACGGACTAGCCCTTAAATGACAAACTCCCTCCCTATAAGGCGGGATCATTCTTTTTTTTAGCAGGTGGGGAAAGGTAGAGCAGTTAATTGAAATGGTGGCTCCATGTATCAATTTCAAATTAAAATACATTAGCGGAACATTGAAGTATCATTTTTGTTTTATGTTTTTTTTATTATTTGGTTATTAAATAAAATAAGAGAAAATAATTTTCTTTTAAAAATTGAAATCGGATTTTTAAAATTCAAATCTCACTAATGTTATCTAGTTTAGCTGCAGTGATAGCGTCTCCTTGCTAAAATTATATAACTACAGAAATACATTTGGTTTTAGCTATGTTTTGCTTTTATGGCGAAAAATAAAAGTTAGTAACGTATCTAAAGCAGATTACTAACATTTTTTCGTATTCGATTTCATAATTCTTTAACTTTAAACTATCTTAAAATTCGCGAAGAATGAAAATAACTAACGTATCTAAAGCCATATTACTTGAATTTTTTGTATTAGATTTCATATTTTTTTTTAACTTTAAACTACCTTAAAATTGTGTCATTTGTGCTTCCCCTCCCACCCCCTAAAAAAGTAGATAAATTAGTAGTCGGCCAACTTTATCTACGAGCTTTCGAATTGTTTTGATTTTATTTAGTAAGCAGATACATCAAAATTAGTCGAAGTTGCCCTTGAAAAAGGCCTTTTGGTTATAAAATAATCAGACATAGTGCAGGCTTAATCAAAATATCAAAACGAGGAAAATACGGATCCTACTACATTCATTTCCTTCGCACCGCACTCCGCGATCACTCCTTACCTTCCCCCACCTGCTAAAAAAAATGGAATGATCCCGCCTCATAGGGAGGGAGTTTGACATTGAAGGGTTAGTAACTCACAGATTGCGTTTTCTTCTATAGCGTTCAAATCGCCTGCAGCGGATTTTGTTGTTGAAAATTATAACTAATTTCGAAAGTTTGTCTGCCTGAAAATTTACTGTTGTCCCAAGCATATTGCAACAAATGGTGTATTCCTATCGCTGCCCGTTTAATTTTTAATGATTTTTCAAATATACCGGTCATTTTTGAAACACCATGTATACATATACATATTGTTCTTGGTATATGTATACATAAACGATCATTTGGAAAGTGGCATGGACAATGCTGTGAATAAGTGCTTCTATTTATTAGATATATGTGTAGATAACTGCATCCATATACATATGTATATAGGGGAGAGGGAGGCACGTTTGAACATTTTTTTAGAAGATCAATATATTTCTTACTTGATTTATATTTGCTGCGTTTTAAGAGCCATTATTTTGAAATCCAGACAAAAAAGTGATGTTTTGATAGTTTTATTTTATTAATTGCCTTGTTGAAGTAAATCGTATTTAATAAATAATATGCAATTTTGAAGCACTGAAAAAATTTCTTCTTCCCTATAGAAAATATAAAAGTTGAAGGTTATGAATGCCATCTTCCGGAAAAATGAAATTCCAATATGTTTGGAGGGCTATATCTCTAGCAAGCAACAAAATCCCAAAATTCTTTTGGCATAAACTCTTAGTATAACATCACCTGCTTATTAAAATTTGTTTCCTTGAGGCATTATTACTTTACATTGCTATGTTGCCGCAAAGTATAGCCAAAATGACATTTTTGTCCATTTTCCGCACTTAATATCTTATTTAAGCAATAGTACCCCAAACTTTTTCTTATAGAATATGAAAGTGCACTACTAGGACAAGATAAATAATGTAGTATTGCGCGGAGATATTGTTCCTGTTAGTAGATATAACCTGTTAAATATTCAAAATTTTCAAAATCTGCTACAGTTAAAGTAGTGATAAAGCGCCACGGTTGAATAAAAAAAATATATCACACAATAGTTGCACAAAATGTACAAAAACATGGAAAAGAAAAAGAAGTGGGGCATCATGATATTTTTTGGCAAAAAAAATGAAAAAATTTCAAGAAAAGCAATGCCCATTATCAGGCTTGGTAAGCAATCATTATCTAAAACTATTCTTATGGGATACTATTTCTTTCTTTGCTAATGTATTCTGTGTACTGTAAGGTCTAAAACAGCATTCCTTCTTTATCTGGAATCTGAATCCAAATATCGGAGTGCACTGTAAAAATATGTTGTAAAATTACAGCCAAAATCAAGCAAGTCTTGCTGTGAAAAAATACAGCACACGCGTAGTAAAATATTTTCAAGCAAACCGTGTAGTATTTTGCACTTTTATTGTAGAATTATTGCGGTGAGAATACATTAACCTTGGGAGGCAATCTGAATAACAGGCCACCTGTAGGGTGATGTACACCAAAAACTAATCAGGATAATTTTTTTGTCAGGTATTAACTGAATCTGAAGTTTCATGAAAATCCACGCATTAGTCCTTGGGATACATTTGTTACGATATCGTGAAAAATACACCATAGCAGCGCCATCAGTAAGGCGATTTACACCAAAAACTAAACAACACTAATCTATATCAGGGACTGACTGAATCTGAAGTTTTAGAAAAATTCATGGATTAGCTCTTGAGATAGAGCTATTGCGATAATCACGAATAATGCACCATGGCAGCGCCACCTGTTGAGCGATTTACACCAAAACGTAACAAGTACTATGTTATATCAAGTACTAACTAAATCTAAAGTTTTATGAAGACCCATGGTGTAGTTTTTGAAATATGGCTATTGTAAAAGTTGTGAATAGTGCAGCATAGCGGCGTCACCTGTAGAGCGATATACATCAAAACGAAACCAGTATCATTTTATATAATGCACTAACTGAATCAAAAGTTTTATGAAAATCTATGCGCTAGTTCTTGAGATATGATTATTGTGAAAACTAGGAATAATGCAGCATAGCAGCGCCACCTATTGAGCAATATATACTAACACGTAATCAGCATCTTGTTATATCAAGTATTAACTAAATCTAAAATTTTATGAAAATCCATGCACTAGTTCTTGAGATATGGCTATTGGGAAAATTGTGAATAATGCAGCATAGCAGCGCCGCAAAATAAGCGATTTACACCAAAAACTAATCAGATTGAGTTTATATGAAAGTCTAACACAATCTAAAATTTTGTAAAATTCCGTGCATTAGTTCATGAGATAGATCGCCCACAAATTTTTTGTCACATGCATACAAACAGTCTCACAGACAAACATTTTGTATAAATATGTTTTTCGGGTTCTCTGACCCCTAAAACGTGTAAATTCGTCAAAAATCGAATTTCGAAAATTTTCACGAATCCAATACTTTTTTCTTGTAAAGATAAAAGAAATTAAACATATTAACGTAGTGAATTATTGTAAACACAACATTTCTGTAACAGTAGTGAAAAATATATTAAAATTAACAGTAATTTTAATTGTAAAACAAAAATACGACTCAATTGTAAAAAAAAAAAAAAAAGTTTGGCGTGCATTAAAATATACGGTTGTGCTGTAAAAAAAAACTATGATTTAACTTTTAAAAAATGGCTAAAAATGCATTTAAATTTATGGTTGTGTTGTAAAATTAAAATACATCACAGCTGTAAAAAATAACGGCTAAAAGGACAATAAAAATTACAGCTATACTATAAAATGAAATTATGACACAACTGTAAAAATAATGGTTAAATGTGCCGTGAAAATTAGAACAATACTGTAAAATGAAATTATAATACTGCTGTAAAAAAATATGGCTAAAACTGCAGTAAAATTTACGACTGCACTGTGAAATTAAAATAACGCCATAGCCGTAAAAATAAGAGCTAAAACTGCTGTAAAATTTACGGGTGCACTGTGAAATTAAAATAACGCCATTGCCGTAAAAATAATAGCTAAAACTGCAGTAAAATTTACGCCTGCACTGTGAAATTAAAATAACTCCATTGCTGTAAAATAACTGCATAATGTGCTGACACCCAAATTGCCAGCACTTTTTGCTGTAAAATTACAGTACTTTTTCTTATAGTGTGGGTGCGGCTATGAAAGTGTTGATACATAAATGCGTATAACTCCGTTAAAAATGCAGATATTTTTATGCGGTTTTTTGCATTGAGTTAAGAATTAATTGAATAATCAAATTAAATCATAAAAAAATCGATTTTTTGAAAAGTTTTCAACTCCTGAGCCCCCTTAATAACGCTGCAAATTATAAGCAAAAAACTTGGCAAAATTTGGGACAATTTTTTAAAAAGCCTTAATTTCTCTACCAGTATACATGCTATTCGCATAAAAATGAACACAGTTTATTACAATAAGGCACTTAATCATAATATAGAGTTTGGGCGCTTTTGCTACATTAGTTTTGACAGGGTTATGCAAAAGATATTCATTTTTTTTTCATTTGTTGACGGTCCCCTACGGAGTTTCGGGAAAAAATCTTCACAGAAATGTATGACTTGTAGTATTATATTTATACACTAAGAGTTTCGGGATAATTCCTTTATGTATTTTTCTAGATATTTAACAAAATGCCTAAAATCGCAAGTAGACGCTCATCAATGACCATGTAGTGTATATATATACAATACACTGTAAAAAAAATCTGTAACCTTAGTAATCTAAATTAACTGAAATCTCTTATGCTTACTAAAATTTTATGTGTACACTGTACAAGAAAATGATGTCAATCTACAAAACTTGTAAGCAAAACTAAAACCATCTGTAACTTTACAAAAGAATTTACTAAAATTTTGGTAACTTTACTAAAATTTTATCTATAATGCTCGTTATCGTCACTTAAAAAGTTCTTGGAATACAATTTCCCAAAAAAATTCTTAGTAACCTTAAAATTTGTTTGATTCAAAGTGCAAATCTGTATCTGTTGCATGAATTTTTATTGTTGCCGTTACATAAAAAGTTCTTGGAATACAATTCTACTAGAAAATTTTTTGTAATTGTCCAAATTTTTTTTTTACAGTGTATGCAGTTAACTCTGTGAAATCTGCTGATCTATAATCCGCAATGATCTATTATCTGCCTAATCCTATCTGTCCTCTTATCTGTCCCTAAAGTATGCAGATATCACAAAGGTGACCGTATATGCAAAGCATTCAAAATCCTTGTTGATTCTGCTGGTACGAGACCATCAAAAAATTCAATGAGACCACTAATTTTAAAAATTTAGTGCTCTGCAGGACCAGTAACTTTCCCTCTCCCCCCCTATTTCTCTGACAAGTAAACCTAAATTTTCGCATTGTTAAGAAAACTGAACCAACACAAAACTTTATTTTATTAGAAAAAAATAATGTGAAAAAAAAAAGTGTCAGTCCTCCTCACAGTCCTCACAGTCAGCTGAAGTAAACAAACATTTTTCTAAAAACTATCTTGCATTTTGACATTTTCTAATTTTTTTTCTTTTTGGTTGCAGATATTTTTTATTTAGTTACTTTCGCTTCCAAAACCGGTTCCAAAAGTGAAATAAACACTTAATTGATTTCTAAACAAACAAAAAAAAAAAAAAAAAAAAAAAAAAAAAAAAAAAAAAAAAGAAACGACGGTACTTGTTTTTTAGCGTCATTTAATTTCGCATGCAAAACTTCTTCATGATGTTATTCACAAAAGAAAAAAAAGCATTTCTAACTATATACTATGTACGCAACTGAGCATTCTTCGCGAGTAGTTTTGATTAGTTGATTGTCGAGAAGCATAGAATTCTTATTAGCTCCATGAGCGCGGCGACAAAGGAAATGACTTCATGTATGTGTATGAAATATTTTTTAAAAAAGTATTTTTTTATTCATTATTATAAACTACTACTACAAAAATTATAATTTTCATTTAATGCGCTATTGTACATGAAAAATAATGCAAATTATTTTACATACAAAAATTGCAATAAAAAATACTGAATAATATTTATATAGCACAGATGTCATACATACACCACTTTGGCACGATTTCTTTCAGATGCCAATTTAGCGAAAACCTTGAAGAAGTTTGAGAAATTTAAATTTTAACTCATTATGAATCGTAACCCAAAATAAAGGCAGATTTTTTTTTTTTTTTTTTTTTTTTTTTTTTTTTTTTTTCGCTAGATTTGTAATGTATGAATCATAAGCTTTCAATAGACATATTACATCAAAAAATGAGAATGCCCCCTTATCCCACACCCCAAAACGGTCCTATGAGAAACATTTGAAAACTGAAATAGTAAAAAGAACGCCGAGGAAAAGTAAGCTATGCTAGAATTCCCCCCCCCCCCCGGTGTAGCTCCTATAGAAGCAAAGTTATAGCCTTTTAAAAATTGAAATGAAGTGAAGAAATAAGGAAAATTACAATCGCGATTTCCAGAATACCCCCCCCCCCCTCTGAAATTTTAATACATTATAAATACTACTCATCGGAACACTTAGTAAAGAAGTCTGGTGTAAAATGATGAAAATGCTGTACGATTTCAAAAAAGTTCATAAAGTGCCCTTCCAATTTGCCGAAATCGGGGGGGGGGGGGGGGGAAGGGAGGGAAAATATTCATAATATAAAAAATAATTTTTCTATGATGTATCTGCGTGAGCGGCTCGGAAAAACTTGAAGATTGCTCTTCCTGAAAATCCACCGAAACTCTCTCCCCCCCCCCTCTGAAATTTTTACAATGTATTAAATATTATTTAACTCGGAGATGCATTTAATCTACAAATACAATACTGTAAAATTACATTGCTGTGATTGAAAATTCATTTAAGACAAATTTTAAAAATTAAAAGACATAGTGCTGTAAAAATACATCAACGTGCTTGAAAATCCAAGCACATATTCATTTACAACATATTTTGTAAATTTACATTTCCGTGCGAGAATTTTCAAGCACGCATACATTTACAACAAACGTGAAGTTTACAACACACAATGTTGTAAAATTACATCACAATACTTGAAATTTCAAGCACGATTTCATTTACACCGTACTTGAAAATTACAACACACTGTGTCGTAAAATTACATCACCGTACTTAAAAATTCAAGCACATCTTCATTTACAGCACTCTTGAAATTTACAACACACTGTGTTGTAAAATTATATCTCTCTCTTGAAAAATTCAAGCACACATTCATTTACAACATACTTGAAATTTACAACACACTGTGTTGTAAAATTACATAAACGTTCTTGAAAATTCAAGCACGCGTTCATTTACAGCATACTTGATATTTACAACACAAGTTGATGGCGATTTTTTTACCCGCACGTTGTGTTGTAATCTGGCCTATTGATTTTTTACAGTGTGGCATTTTTCTGGTTGAAAGTAGGTAGCCTACAATAGATGACATTTCGCTTGTCAAAGTTCATAGATAAGGCATGTGAACAGTGGCTGAAGAGGGAGATAGTTTGCGAAAGAATGACCTTCCTTTCAGAGGACAACTCCGTGAGAGTAGGCGCCTGATTAAGGTCCCACTGATTAAGGTCCCGCTACGTCATTTTGACGTCACAAGAAAGTGGGATATAAATCCAGTGCTTGTGCATTTCACTTTTCACGAAATCCTGATTAACGTCCCACTGATATACATCCCGCTATCAGAACGGGACCTATATCCAGTCACAGAGAATTTTACTTTCGTTCAGACCCTGATTAAGGTCCCACTGATTAAGATCCCGTATACGTCATTTTGACGTCACAAGAAAGTGGGATATAAATCCAGTGCTTGTGCATTTCACTTTTCACGAAATCTTGATTAACGTCCCACTGATATGAGGAAAAGAATAAACCCCATGTTGCGGATGGCTCTCTAGTGAAGGAAAGCTGGGATTTTAGTTTGGATCAGGCGAGAAAAGTGTGGGGATGGTCAGAGAAGAGCTCTGGTCCAAACGAAAGTGTGCGTTGAGCGATGCTCTAAGAGAACTGAGCCTAGGTGTGTGCAGAGATTAAGAGTGATCTCTGAGTTAACTTACGTGCTTAAGAGAGGTATAGAGTAATTTAACAGTGCACAGAACGGGTGTTATGTATTTAATTTAATGTTGAACCGGATCACCTACATCCGAGATCGTAATTGTAAATATTTAATTATTGTAAATATTGTGTAAATAAATTATTCGTTAAGCTTAATTGAAAAAGTTAATATTCTTCACTACATACCTCTCATGCGTGTCCGATATCAAGTAATTATATCGGTGGTGGCAGCATATTAAAGTAAAGGATTTTTCTTCAAAGTTTTGTGGACTTAGATGAGAAATCCGACATCAATGATCATATTTTTCCTCTAAAAGAAAATGAAACATCCCATTTCTCTTTCGGAAGGGGCAACAAAAAAGGGACATTTCATTTTCTCATATTGAAAAAACATAGAAAGAGAAAAGGGAAATAGGATTTTTCATTTTCTGATAGGGAAGAAATGTGATAATCGACATTGTTTATTTGAAAATTTTGTCATTTTTTAAAATAAAAATATCAAGAGACCCCATTTTTTTCGTTTCCCTGTTTTTGTACATTTGTTCAACTATTGCGTGATATTTTTTTTTTCATTCATCTGTGGCGCTTTTTTGAAATAACATTGATTTAAATGCTACAGATTTTGAAAATTTTGAATATTTCGCAGGTTATATCCGCTATCAGGAACAATATATCCGCTCAGTACTATATTATTTATTTTGTCCTATTAGTGCACTTTCATATTCTAATATGAAAAAGTTTGGGGTACTATTACTAAATTCAGATATTAAGTGCAAAAAATGGAAAGAACGTCATTTTGACTATACTTTGTGGCAACATAACAATGTAAAGTAACAATGCCAACAATGCAACAATGGTAGTGTCATACTAACAGTTTATGCTAAAAGAATTTTGGGATGTTGTTGCTTGCCAGAGATATAGCCCTCCAAACATACAGGAATTTCATTTTTCATGAAAATGGTATTCACAGCCTTGAACTTTGACATTTTCTACAGGAAAGAGGAATTTTTTTCAGGGCTTCACATTGTACATTATTCATTAAATATAATCTGCTTCAGCATATATAAAAAAAATCAAGATAATCAAAATACAACTATCGCACTTTGTGGGATTTTCAAAATAATGGCTCTTAAATATTATATAATAAAAACAATGCATTTCTTCATATGAACCTGAAATCAAGTTTTCCAAGTAAATTAAGTATGTTGCGAAGATTTAAAAATCTGAAAGATTTGTGTTCAAACCTGCCCCCATGTAGGGGCACCTACGAACAAAATATGAAAATATTGAGTTTTTATAAAAAGCTGCACATGTTTTAGAAATATAAAGTAATATTAATAAAATTAAATAACTAGGTTTTATTCAAATTAATTTTTTATTATTTAACAAAACTTAAATCCATCAAAATTGATGCCAAAATTGATGCTAAATCATGAATTGTTATTTTGCCTCTGAAATTTGCGCAATCATCCAAAAATAAAATACCATCGTCAATTAAGATTTGAAACTTTCTATCACTGATATATCCAGAGATTGTAATCTATGTGCAGTATGGGAGGATTGTTAACCTTATAAGTCCACGTTTTTTGGCATTCTTAATTAACCACTTTTCATATCTAACCCTCTAAGCGTTTGTCCCGTAATATTCCGTACACTAAGCTCCAGGTTTCACTGCAATATAAGCAATGTTTAAGATATTATAATTCTATAAATTTAATGAATTTTCAAAGTATTGAAGAATGATTAAGACTCTCAAGGATTACATCAATATTCCTAAATAAGATTTTTTATGTAATATTCAAAGAATCATATTTTATTTGCATTTAAAACAAAATGCAGAGAAAACAACATTACAATTTTACCCATTTGCAAGACGCTTGGAGGGTTAAAAAAAAATTCAAAATTAATATTTCGATACATCCATAACTCTTTACTTATTAGTTTTAAATATTCGATGTTGCCGCAACTTTTCTGTTCAATGGTGCCCCATCACATGGCGTTTACCATTTCAACTATTTACTGAAATCGACTGAAGAATTTGAATAAAACAAAGTTTATAAACTAAAGCTAACATTTTTATGTAAGTATTGAAAAAAAAATTAAAATTTCAGAGATACAAAATTGTCAATAAAAATCTTACAACATCTTTTCCTTAAGTTTAGACTCGACGAAGAAAAATATATACCTTACTTAGCCAGTAATTGTGCATATAAAATGGCGCAGCTTAGTATTCTCATTGCATTGAAATGGTAGTAATGTACAGCCATATACATTAAAAAATAATTTATTTGAAGGAAAATATTTAGTGTTCAAAGATTTTCCCAGTTCAAACGTGTCCCTCTCTCCGCTATTCATATATAACCAATATATATATACTAGGAGGCTCTGCCCCCTGCGAGCTACGCCCGGAGAGTTTAAAAACATGGTAATTTGCCTAGTGATGGGCGATTCTCGAAAATTTTCTATTCGATAAAAATCGTAATCGTAAAAAAGCACATTCGATAAAGTCATCGATTAATTTCGAGAATCTATAATCGAGATGTTTTACAATCGATTATTAAAATCTTTGTTATTGCATGTTTAAAAAGCATAATTTAGTAAATACATGGTAATTGAAAACAAATGAATTTGAAAAACAACAACAAACCAAAAGGATGTTATAATGGAGCCGCAATAGTAGAAAAGTCATGTAACGGCGTTCCTTGCTTGCAAAAAGTTGTAAAGTCGCGAGTAGAGTCGCGAGTAGCAAAATGGCCAAAAAAAATAATCAAAAGCACTCTTAGTGTAAAGAACATGAACTAAAAGGATATTAAAAGAGATCAAAACCTTTTATTGATTTTTGTACATCAATTGAGATACGATCTACAATTCCCCCATTATTAGAAGACTCTCTATTGACATACATTAAACGGACCAACCGGGGGTCAAAGTAGTGCAGGAGCAATGAAAATGCATAATATGAGTAAATGGTCATTAGGCTTTCCAACAATACATCGCAAGGTGGGTGTCGGTTAAATTTATTAAAGAGCTTCCTGCGGGAGCAAAATGAGGGGGGATGAGCGCGGGAGGTATATAAAATAAAATGGTAATTATAGAGCTTTCTAATGATATATCGCAAAAGAGGAGTCAACAAAATATATAAAAACCATCCGCTTAGAATTCCAACTATTGCAACACCCGGAATACAGCCTGTCCTCACTGTTTGTGAATTTTTCATACATTATATATTGGAAGTCCCCATAAAAAAAAATCAGATCTGAATTCACAAAAACGAAATGATTTCAAAAAAGTTTGCAAAGCGCTTCTGTAAGGAGGCCGAATTGAGGAAAGGAGAAGAAAGATTCATAATATGAAAGAGCGGTTTGAAATTTTTCCAATGATACGTCATATGACGGGTCCATAAAAAGCTTGAAATTTACTTCTCACTACTCCACTATTTTTTTTCTTCCCTGAATACAGCCGGAAATCACGCAGCATCGCTTTAAAATGTTTATATTTTATAAAATATTTTTACCAAAGGGGTCCATCAAAAAATCACATTTAAAATTAAATTTAATCTCAAAATAGCTACGATTTAAAAAATTCACCGCTCATCGCTCCCTTCCTTCCTGCTGAAATTCGACCCCAGGAGGAGAAACGTTCATAATATGAAAGAGTGTTTCGAAAAACATTCCAATAACCAATCACATGAAGGGACCAAAAAATGTTTGGAATTTACTCCTCACCCGCAGGTTTACTTTTTCTTAACAGAATAGACCCGGAAATCACGCATCCCCCACTTTAAAATGTTTATAATTAGCAATTTTTATTAAAATGTTGCATCAAAAAACCACTTCTAAAATGACAGTTATTCTCGAAATAGCCACGATTAAAAAATTCACTCCCCGTCGCTCCCCTGTCCTGAAATTAAACTGCAAGAAGAGAAAGGTCCATACTATGAAAGAGTATTCTGAAACCTTTCCTATGACATATCACATGACGGATCCAAAAAAAGTTTGAAATTTACTCCTCATCCGTGGCCGTAATGTTACTTTTTCTTCCCAGAATGCACCCGGAAATCGCGTCCCCATTTTAAACTTTTGTATTTATGAAATAATATTTACCGGAGCGCTCCTCTGAAAACCACATCTAAAATGATATTCATTGTCAAAATAGCTAAAAAAAAAAAAAAAAAAAAAAAAAAAAAAAAAAAAAAAAAAAGTCACCCTCTTATTGTTTCCCGTCTCTCTCCTGAAATTCAACTCCAGGAAGAGAAATATTCGTAAAATGAAAGAGACGTGCGAGAACATTCCGATGATATATATATATATATAACATGACGGGACCAAAAAAGAGGTTGAAATTTACATGTCACCCGTGGGTTCACTGATTTTTCCCGGAATACACCTAAAAATGACGCAGCCCCCACTTTAAAATATTTATATTTAATAAGTTATATTTTCCGAAGAGTACCATAAAAAAAACTCTACATCTAAAATGATATTTATTGTCGAAATTGCTACGATTGAAAAAAATTACCCTCTTATCGCTTTTTCTCCCCCCCCCCTTCTGAAATTCAACTCCAGGAGGAAAAAGATTCGTAAAATGGATAGGAGGTGCCAAAACCTTCCGATGATGCATATATAACATGACGGATTAAAAAAAAAAGGTTTGAAATTTACATGTCACCCGTGGGTTCACTCATTTTTCCCAAATACACCTAAAAATGATGCAGCTCCCACTTTAAAATCTTTACATTTAATAAAAAATATTTACTGGAGGGTTCCATAAAAAAATCCACACCAAAAATAACATTTATTGTTGAAATAGCTACGATTTAAAAAATTCACCCCCTCATCACTCCCCCTTCCCCTTCTCCCACCCCTTAAAATTCAACTCCAAAAGTAGAAAGATTCAAAATATGAAAGAATGGTTAAAACAGCTTTCGCATATGCCTCTCATTTCAGCAAATCTCATTCCGATAAAATCAGACATTTCGAGAAAGTCTTTCTTCGCGATGAAATTTTACTTCGATGAAATAGCTTTATCGAAAGATAGCGATGAAATTTAACCTTGAAAAAAGCGGTATTTCGAGAAGCTTGTGATTTTCTGATGAATGCCTTTTTCGATAAGAATGATTTTCGTTCTCGCTGAGAATAGAGATGAGTACTGAGTAGGTTTATCGAGCAGTGTTTTTTCGATGAAGCTTTGTGAAATGAAAGTTTTATCGTGAAACGAGGTACAGAAAGTAGCATGAGAATATGACAATAACTTATGAAATGAAGACCTATTTTTCAAAGTTTCTTGTATTTTAGTCTTACCATGCTGTCACGTACATAAAACTCACCAATAAATATTATTTATTAAAAATTTTTTCAAAGAGAGGGCTGGAGAACATATGTTTAAAACTGTAGCGATTTCTTCAATATCTTCAATCTAAGTGTTTTTTTTCATCGAATCATTCGGTAAACATTATTTATCAAATGTAAAAAAATTAAAATGTCTGCTGCAGGAAATTGAGGGCGATAGGGTGACTGACGGGAGGCGGGGAAGGGGATAATTTTCACTTTTTTAAACCCGTCATATTGTAGATCATCTTGAAGATCTCGGATCACTCTTTCATTTTATGATGCTTTCTTACCTCCCCCCTTCCGAATTTGGTTCCCACGGCGGGGGGGGGGGGCAGTTTTCGAAGCTTTTTGCGTTTATATCATTTTAGATCGAATTTTTGAATTGAAAACGTCCTTAGGCGCATTGGAAAATTTTTTGAGATGGGGAAAAAACCATTGAACTAGTCACATTGTTACCGTAACCTAGGCACATTGTTTTTGAGAAGCTTGACCCCCCTCCCCCCCAACATACACTTTAAAATATCGCTCATTTTTTTCTATACCAATTTTAACTTAAAAGTTTAAGCTATGTGGCACATCCGGGGTTGTTGCCTCCCCCCCCCCTATTGGTTATTCCCCAACATAATTTTGCTCATTTCTTCACTTCATTTCAATTTTTAAAAGGCTATAACTTTGCTTCTATGGGAGCTAGAACGGGGAGAAAAATTATAGCATAGCTAACTTTTCTTCGCCGCTCTTTTTGCAGTTTTATGGTTTTCCCCATAGCACCGGGTTTCTTTTTTTGGGGGGGGGGAGGGGAAGACAAGAGGGCCGTTTTTTTTTTTTGATGTAATATGTTTATTGAAAGCTTATGCTTCATACACTACAAATTTAGCATAAAGAAGTTTCTCCCGTCATTCTGGGTCACGTTACGGACCCATAATGGTTTTGAAATTTAAATTTCTCAAATTTCTTCACTAAATCGGCATCTGAAAAGCATCGCGACAATGTGGTGCGTGTATGACATCTGTATTATATAAACATTGTTCACCACTGCTGTGACTCTGGCCTCTTCTCGCGTGTAGGCGTTAATTTACCGCGGTTACTTGGTCCTTGTATTTCCTGCACAAAAAAATATTTCCTGACGATTAAAAAAATACACAAGTAATTGTTCAAGTTTTCACTTCTGTCGGCACTCCCAAAATGCTACTATATATATATATATACATACACATACATATACAGGGTGAGTCATAAATATCGAAACAATAGGCTATCTCCTTAAATATTGCCTCTAGACCCATACTTCCAATTGCAAAAACTCATAAAAAAAGTTGAAGTTTCTGATAATATAAGTTGCAACTCCATGGGGGGTCTAGTTGAAAAAATACGAAAATTAAATTTTTATACGGCCCCCGTAGAGCAAAATTCCCAATTAGGAAATTATTCCTTATCCATTCCTAAATTGAACAAAAAAAATTTCATCTCCCTATCTGAAAACCCGACAGAGATATCAAAATCTAAAATTCTCAAAAATTCGTGACTTACACCACTTTAAACGAAGCGTTTTTCATCAATTTTCAAAGCAAATAAGGGATTGTCCACAAATTGTAACGTTGTTATATATCGGTTTAAAACCGTGCCTCTTATTTGGCCATAATAAAGCAGCGTATTGATTTAAAATTGAAACTTGTTTCTAAAACATGTTGATCGTTAGCACTGAAAGTCTGAATGAATCGTAGTATTTAGGTCCGGTCCTAGATCGACCTATAGGGAAAGAAGTTCAGCCCGGCATGAAATAATTTTAAAATCATAATCCGGACCAGCCAGGAAAAAAAGCTTAAACCATAGCCGGCTCAGCCGTGAATTTCTACATAGTTTTTTACTTCAGTATAGTTTAAAATTGTTTTGCGTGCAGGAGTTCTGACCAAAAATATTTAATATAGAATTTCGTTTTTTATATTTATACTTTATATTATTAAAGAGGCTCCAAAGCCTGTGATATATTTATTTTATCTATAAATCTATGCTTATATGTAAATGTTTCACTTATATTTTATTATCGCTAATCCATATCCCGTGCGTTGAAGAATTTGAAAAATGTTATACAGTAAAACCTTTTAAGACGGAATCACATAGGAAAGAAAAAATACGTAATAGACAAATGCATTTCCTATGAAGGTTAAATGGAGTTTATTATATTCTCAGGTATTATTGTATTTATTTTGCATGGATCAACACATTTTCTGTTTAAGACAGAATTCCGTCATAGGCAGATTTTTTTCTCTGGTTTTATTTTGTTTATTTTTTTGGCATTTAAATATACTATTCTTAAAAAAAAAAAAAAAAAAAAAAAAAAAAAAAAAAAAAATTAAAGTTTTTTTTTTTTTTTTTTTTTTTTTTTAATATTTTGTAAAATAAAAGCGGTTTTAAAATTTATGTGGTTTTCGTAAAAATATTGATTAAACCAAATTTTACTTATTTTATGTACGTATTAGTTCTGTGATTTAATTATGGATTGTTCGAGACCGTGATTAAAAATTTCGCCCAGTGCAAGTCTAGGAAAAAGGTTGTTGTTGTTGTTGTATGTATGTCGGCCAATTATCTACACTATGGGATATAGGCCCTAAAGGGTGGGATGCCCTCCGTGGGGGTCTTTCTAGGGGAACCTAACCCGTATTTACGCAAGGTTCTAAGAAAACCACGGAAAACGCCGAACGGTTAGGCCGACGGTCGCGATTGGGTTCGAACCCAGCACCTATCGTCTACCAGTTTGAGGTCAGAACCTCTCGGCCACTGGTGGGGCCTAGGAAAAAGGAAGCAGTCCCCTCCGGTATGAAAAATACATTAGACCCGGATAGGCGAGTCTTCAGAAAAAAGTAACGTCACGGTCCTGATCTGACTTGAGCCCAGAATACAGATTTTTTAACAGCCTCTACCGGACGATAAAAAACTTGAAGTTGAGAGAGCTAATTTTTTAAAAAGGACTTAATCTGCATCTCCGAAAAGCATTCTTTTAAATAACTAATGGCAGTAACACAGTACATTTCGCTTTTCTCTATAATGAATTTTTTTTTCCGACTACTTCTTGTCTTTAAATTATTAAAAGTTAAGAATTGTTAAAGAAAAAAAAGTACAAACTTGAAACATGTCATTTTTTAATTATTTTACATTAGTTTTGTTTAAAAAAATGAAAAATTATTTACTTTTGAAAATATGATTTTTTAAAAGTTTTTTTTTTTTTAATAAATATTTTTAAAGCTCTAAAATAAATATTGAAAAACAAAAACCTCGAAACAAAACTAAAATCATACTTTTATTTTTAGTTAAATAGAAAGAAATTGAAATCCCATAAATAATGTTTGGAGTTATAAGGATTTTTAACTATCACATTGAAACCAGTACTAACAATATGAAACTTTTTAAATTTTATGATAAATTTTAGCATGTGATTTTCTTAGCAAATTATATGGCTAACCATCACAAAAAAGGAAAAAAATCAAAATTCTAACTCAAAAGATAGATTTTTTACGCGTTTCCTACAACTGTTAAAGTAACATTGTCTTTTGAATTGCGCGCATTTCAATTTGTGTCTAATCCCTTAAAACCTGATGAATTATTCAAACGGTTATAACTCCGCGAATTTTTAAGATATGACGATGCAACTTTTTGTGTATTATTCAGGACTGGACAAGGAAAGTTTCCCTAATTGGAATTTTTATCCTACGGGGGCCGTATAAAAAGTTAATTTTCGTACTTTTTCAAATAGACCCCCCATGGAGTTGCAACTTATCTTATCAAAAATTTCACCTTTTTTTATGAATTTTTGCAATTGGAAGTATGAGTCTAGGAGCAATATTTAAGGAGATAGCCTATTGTTTCGATATTTATGACTCACCCTGTATATATATATATATATATTACGGAGTTTGCAGTAAATAATATTTATACTATATATGGAATTTAGAAAAGCAGGAAGTTGTTGTTTGGCTAGGGACCACTTACTGATCTTATGCACCTCATTTTATATATTTGCCCCCCACATTCTCGTTACTTTGAGGGTGGGGGGGGGGGGCAGTTTACAAAATTTAACGTTCGATTCGAGATTACGTTCGGTTGTTCATTCAATTCGAGATTTTGTTTTGTTTGTTTACACGTTTTTGCTGTGCGTGTACACCGCGTTTGGTATATGATGCCATATACAATGAAGACCCAATTCGAGATTTCATATTAGAAGATTGCCTATAAATTAGAGACTAAAATGAAAGGAGGGGCTCACTAGCGAGGGAATCCGTCGTGTCTTTATTAACACTGACTCCTTCACCTGTAGACGACTCTTGATGAAATTGAATCCTGTATGGTATAAAAGCAATTGCAAACTGGAGTTATCGAGAAAAATTTTACACAATCGAAAGTTATCGAGATGTTCATACAATCGAGAAAATCGAGAAAAACTTCTCGTTATCGCTCATCACTAAATTTGCCTTTTCTTTAAAACAAATTACCAAATTACAGAAGGTTGTTACGAATAATATTTTATGGTCAGGTTACCATTCGGTCTTGAATGGAGTATTCTTTGGTTACCATGGTTTGGTTACCTGTCGCGACTGCTGACGGTTGATTTAGAAATTGATAATTAAAATTAGTTATACATTTGAAAATCCGTTTAAAATGAATTTTTGTGTTTAACCTTTACGCAGGGGCTCGGACAGCATCTGTCTGATATGTGGTTTAAAGATGAGAATGATACTGAGTTTTTAACAATATTTAATTTGAGTAATTGTTATTCTGTAAGAGAAATAAGATGAAACTTCAAATCTTACAAAGTATTCAATGAGTTTGTTGTGATTTAGAGTAGTTTTGTATATAAAGAAATATAATTCATAAATAAATTGTTTAAGAATGGACTTTAAGTGTGAATGTGATAGAATACGATACTTAGTGCCAAAGCTCATCGAAAATCTTAAATGATTATTTCATATATATATATTGACTTAAACAATTATGAAATAGACCACTTTTTAGCAACTAAATGAATTCTGTGTGAACTCAGCCTCGAATATTTCGTTTGATTATATTGCACAGATATTTCCCAGATTTTTAGACACAAAATATTCAAATTTTCCTCTTTCAATCTAAACGATTAAAATAAATACGAAATTTAGATAAATATGACAAAAATTTTTAGCCCTATAACGAGGAGGCATTGTAATATTTTCATTTGAGAAATTATTTTTCTTTTCGTCATTTTAGTTATTAACTAATTATTGAAATAACTTTTATTGCTTATTTAAGAATTGCAGTTAAGGTAAAAAAAAATATTATGTATTAAATAGATAGATAGGCATTAGCTCATAAATATGTATATATGTTTCTATAAATGGATGTTCGATTAAGACATATGTATGGATAATTTTAAACTTATAATAATTAAATCTATTAGTATATTTAATAATTAATGTTAAATATTAACTTCTACCTAACTTTTAATAATTTGGACAATACCTAAAATACTATTTCTATGTGTATAAAATGCATATATTAATTATCTATTTTATTTCTTATATTTTTCCTTATATCTTATATTGAGATATTGAGTTTAGGTTAATATTGTCAAATCAAAAGATTTTGTGCTACATCATTTTAGGGGTACTTACAGTGTCTGGCATGTTTTACTTTTTTCTTTTTGTATCCACTTTAATAATGTTATTATGATTTATTTTTAATGTCTTTTCTCTATTTTATTTTGGTTTTATGTGTGTAGGTAGCCCCAAATTCGCTTTATTTTGTTTTTTTCATGGCTAATGCGAAAATGAAACAACACACTTTATTTGTAGTTCCAAAGTATTTGTGGGCGTGATGATGATTCTGCTTTGGTTCTGCAAATTTCGATTGCATCCATATTTTTTTCATGTTTAAATGTGATAATTTTGCATTAAATTCAATGGTTTATCCTTAGTTATACGATTAATGGCTATATAAATGCATACCATCATCATCATAATCAACCATTTTTAATCCACTGTGGATTTAGTCTCCCCCAGATTTTCCCAATGTTTCCTGCCTAATGTTTTAGTCATCCAATTTACACCGGCCACTTTTCTGATTTCGTCACTTCACCTTCATTGTGATCGTCTTCTTGGTCGTTGATGTGTGTGTGTGTGTGTGTAATATGTGTTTGCATCGAATTACTTTTTTTTATTTTACAGCAATGTTGAATATTCTTACATTATATAGTCGTGAATGTTATTACTGAATTATTGATTATAATTTAGGTTAAAAGCATTGGCCTTTTTTCGGCTTACAGAAATGATGTAACCGTGAGAAAGGGGGTAAGGAGAATTACTCCTTATTACAGGTCCCGATGGAAGAAATTAGAAAGGCCTTCATATACATAAAGAAAATGCTCCTCGGAAACCATGCATGATTATACTGTGGAAACACGGCTGAACGAAAATTGGGATGAGAAGAAAGCTGTATTTGATGTGTAAGACGATTTTTTCTCTAAATTATAATTTTAAAGATTTTCTTCGATTAACAAAACATTATTAATTAATCGATTGATTGATTCTGTTAAGTTACTCAATTAATCTTTATTGATTAATTGATTAACTTAACAGATAATGTTATTTACTCAATGTTATACTTTTACATTTTGATTAATTCATCATTGAATAAAATGTCGCTAAAATAATTGGTCATTAAAAATCATTTTTTAATAATTTATTTTTTTAAAAAATCCATTAAATATTGTTTCCCAAAGCAAAAATTTAAATCCTTCCCTTGTGCAAATACTTTTTTAGTTATGGTGATCATTCTGTAATCGGGTACGAAATAAATGTACCAAAAATTTAATTTTACAACCAGCTCCAAAAATTTTCTTTACTGATGTAGCCTTAAAGATAAAATTTTAAACACTAACCAAAAAAAAAAAAAAAAAAAAAAAAAAAATTTGCATTTTCAAATGTGTTGTATTTCTCTGAATTTAATAAAATAAACCACTTGAAAACATTAATATTAAAACCCAGGTAAACTGAAAATGAGTACTTTTACATAGACTTTTCCGTGTGCGTTTCTCAAAAATTTATTTCTACAACCTGCGCACCGTAAGAAAATCGTGAGCAGGCCTTTTTTGAAAAGGTACGACTATGTATATGTTGATCATACAAACTTTACCTAAGATTTTAACACTTAATTTTTTCAAATTTTATATGTTGCAGTTAGCTGCTTTTTAGATTGCAACACGTTGGAAATTATGTTCTAATAGTAATAAACAAAACGTGCACCCTTTAAACGTCAAGTGTGCGGTAATTGAAGATATAACCACTGTTTGAAACTGACTGGCTCTAATTTGAATATTTTTATTTAGTTTGTTTTATTTTCAGAATAATATGATATAAACGAAAAAATGGAAAAACAAAATAGCTTTTTTTGTTATGTTTTAAAACTGATTAATAATTAATTCTTAAAATCCTTATTCTTCAACTATATTAAAACATGATTTTATTCATAAAATCAATTGGTTAAATCAAATACTATAACCGAAAATTATTAGTACTTTGCATACACTACATGGCCATTGATGAACGTCCACTTGCGATTTTAGATATTTTGTTAAATATCTTGGAAATACATGAGGAATTATCCTGAAACTCTAAGTGTATAAATATAATAGTACAAGTCACAGATTTCCGTGAAGATTTTTTCCCGAAACTCCATATGAGACCGTCAACAAATTAAAAAAGAATGAATATATTTTGGATAACCCTGTCAAAACTAATGTAGCAAAAGCGCTCAAACTATAGATTATGATTAATTGGCTTATTGTAATAAACTGTGTTCATTTTTATGTCGATATCATGCATATTCGTAGAGAAACTAAGGTTTTTATGAAAACAGTTTCAATTTTTTCCCCAAGATTTTTGCTTATAATTAGCAGAGTTCTTAATATAAAATAAAATTATTTTCTGAAAATATGCAAACAACATTGCACAGAATATCCTGTAATCAGAATTAAAAAATTATGAAAATCGTATAAAAAATGAGTAGGTTTACTAAATAATTTTTCATTGCGCATGCGTCAGTGATATCAAAATTTCATTTGCATATTATGTTAGCTAAATGTATAGAGCAACTTTTGTGAAAGTCTCAAAATCATAGCTTGAAAATTCTGAAAATAATCGTCAATAGAATAAGTTGAAAATCCATTATTCCTAAAGTGAAGGAAAAACAAGAGGGGTTGTTTCCATATATTCATTGATTAGTGTCAATATAAAATACACAATATGGGACGTACTACTACATTTGGATAAAACCCCTCATTTTTTTGCTTCATTTCGGGAACAACGGATTTTCTGCTTATACTATTGACAATTATTATTAGAATTTTCAAGCTATGATTTTGAGACTTTTACAAAAGTTGCTCTATACATTTAGCTAACATAATATGCAAATGAATTTTTGATATCGTTGACGCATGCGCAGTGAAAAATTATTTAGTAAACCTACTCATTTTTTATAAAATTTTTATTATTTTTTAATTTTGATTACAGAATATTATGTGCAATGCTGTTTGTCATGTTTTCAGAAAAGAATATTATTTTATATTAAGAACAAAAATCTCCGAAAAATTTGGGACTGTTTTTATAAAAACCTTAATTTTTCTACGAGTATACATCCTATCAACATAAAAATTAAAACAGTTCATTACAATAAACCACTGAATCATATTCGACAGTATGAGCGCTTTTGCTAAATTAGTTTTGACTGGGTTATCCAAAATATATTCAATCTTTTTTAATTTGTTGACGTTCCCCTATGGAGTTACGGAAAAAAATCTTCACAGAAATGTACGGTTTGTACTATTATATTTATATATTCAGAATTTCAGGATAATTGCTCATATATCTTTCTAGATATTCAACAAAATGTTTAAAATCGCAAGTGGTTGTTCATCAATGGTCATGCAGTGTATAACACTTTTTTGGGGAAAAATCTAATTAATTAGTATTATTAACATTAATATTTCTTTGTTTATTCAAATAAAAAAATGATATCATAGCATTATTTAAGCACTTGGAACACGTTTTTACTTGTAAATATAATTTATAAACAAAATTAGTTGAATTATAGTACATATAAAAGGTATTCCTTTATATACAACCACGCACAGGATATCGGTTTGTGCATTGATTCGTGTTTGTTTATTAATTTCGTTCACTGTTTTTCAGGGCAATTTGAAATCACTTCAACAACTTTACGGAAAGGATAATAAACAATGTTGATGGATTTCATTCAAAAATAAATAGAAGAGGTCATCCAAATAGGGATATACAGGGTGGTCATAAAAATCTTTGCCTATATATCGAGGTCTAGCGGCCAGTCCGTTCAACCGATCGAGGTGAAATTTCAGATATAGCTATTCAGAGGTATGAGCTCGAGATTCTGTGAACGACAACAAAATGGCGCTCACGGTTACGGTTATAGTTAGAGAAACTCGAAATTTTCCAATGGCAACACCTATTTTTTTCATCGCAAAATGTTCAGCTCATGCGAAAACACTAAAGATCGTTGGAACAGTATGGTTATTGCAATAAACGGACGCGTTATGCTCGCACAAAATCAGCTCTAAAAACAGCCCAAAAAAAGCACGAAGAAAATTTGAATATGACAGAGACAAAATACTAATCACGGACCATCGTTTACCAGATAGTCAGTGTAGAACACGGATAAAAAGTAGGGCGGGAATGTTAGTTCTTCAGTCGGAGCTCGCAGATGCCAAAAAAATGACTTCGTTCGTGATGAGTTGCTAAAACTATTATCAAAATAGGATGAATGCTGCGAAAACCTGGCGCGTTTACCGTCGAAACCATCGCCAAATACATGGCCTATGCATTTTACAAGCGCTTTGTGATATAGTAATGAAATTCGAAGAAATTGGCTGCACCTGTGATAGTCTGTGATCCGGACGACCAACTGTTCCTGAGGATACTGTTATGGAAGTGCATCATATAGTGACCGGAGGACGCATGCAAACTACAAAAGGTGCATCTCGTGTATTTGATATACCAAAATCAATGGTCTTAAAGTTACTGCGCTCTGTAATCGGCATATTTCTTTACCGGTACCAGCACGCCCAGATGTTGGAAGTGAGAGACCATCAACAACATATAGACTTTGTTAATGAATTTCTTATCCAAAATTATGGAGATAACGATCGATCTCTTCGCATAATATGAAAGGACGAGGCCCATTTCACCTTAACTGGTAACGTCAATGGCCTCCGCTATCCTCCGACCTCACTCCTATAGATTTCAGGTTCTGGGGATATCTAAAATCTAGAGTGTACATGTGCAATCCGCAATCTGCCGGATTTGAAAGATTCTACCAAACGTGAGATTGCAAACATCCCTCATGCGATGTAACGTTCGGCTATATTGTCCACAGTAGCCACCATGCAATGTGTAATTGCCTGTGATGTCACCCATATGGAAAATGTGTAATCAAAATAAAAGTTTTCTCCGATCTGTGTTGTAATAAGAGATTAGTGTACTGACTCTGTGTCGTATGCAAATTTACTCCTTGCGCCCCAATCGTGTTTTTTATGGGGGAGGGGGAAGATTCGCAGAACAGTTTTTTATGTGTGCATAACGTGTCCGTTTCTTGCTATACACGTACGGTTCTAACGCTCTTTAGGGTTTTTGCATGCGCTGAGCATTTTGCGATGAAAAAAATAGGTGTTGCCTTTGGAAAATTTCGAGTTTCTGTAACTATAACCGTAACCGTGATCGCCATTTTGTTGCTGTTCAGAGAATCTCGAGCTCATACCTCTGAATAGCTATATGTGAAATTTCACTTCGATCGGTTGAACGGACTGGCTGCTAGAGCTCCATATACTGGCAAAGTCTTTTTTATGACCACACTGTATATATTCAACATTAAATTTTAAAACATACAAAACAGACATAAAAGAAGAAAATGAGGCAAGTATGCGAAAGCTCAGAATAAGTAGTTCAAGAGCTTCAGAACAAAAACTATGTATAAAGAAATATGTGAAAAGATTGTACGTTTAAAAAGAAGTTTTATAAGTAACAGCATTGATTTGCAAAACTGTATAGATTCAATATCATATTTAATATATCTGGAGGACTAGACCAGTTTTTTATGCAAATAAATATATTCTGCCAGATTTTTTTCTGTCTGTTTAATATTTACTATATTTATGAAATGATTATTTTTAAGCTTAGCGAAGATTTTATACATAACTAATAAGATAATTCACAATAAAATTATATTTAAAACAATAGTTCTTGTTATGAGCATGTATTTTCTTAGAAATTTAAATTGGTGCTTATTTTCCAGTAATCATTTCAGTAAAATTCATAATTTACATCGCATCATGTAATTATATACAGGGTGTTTCTAAATTCATGGTCCAAACTTTAAGGGGTGATAGTACACATCAAGACAAACAATATTTAAATAGGAAACCAAGGGTCCCAAAGTCTTCCGAAGGAGATAGGCGCCATTAAAGTTTAGGGTCCAAAAATTCAAATGATTATGAAAAACAGAAAAATTGGTCGATTCGTTTGCGGTTTTCACTAAAATTATTCTTTATGTCAGTATTGTCTTGAAAATAAATTATAAAGATAAATTTCAAAAAATGACGATAGAGGGCGCTTTAGACTTTAGAGTAACGAACAACTATTTTTTACCGTTATTTTTTGCATCTCAAAGGTTTCGTAAGCTTAGACTTAAACTTAAATTTTGAGCTCAAAATCTGAATAGTTGGAAGCAGTTAAGTAGCACAAACTTAACTGTGTTCAGAGGGTTTTAAATTCAGATGATTATAAAAAACGGAAAAATTGGTCGATTGATTTGCGGTTTTCACTAAAACTATTCTTTATGTCGGTATTTTATTGAAAATGAATTATAAAGATAAATTTCAAAAAATACCGATAGAGGGCGCTTTAGACTTTGGAGTAACGTACAACTATATTTTACCATTATTTTTCGCATCTCATAAAATTTTTTTTGAAGCTTAGACATAAACTTAAATTTCGAGATGAAAATCTGAATCGTTGGGAGTGGTTAAGTAGCACAAACTGAACTGTGTTCAATGGGGGTGGGGAGGTTCAAATTTCAAATGATTATAAAAAACGGAAAAATTGTTCGATTCGTTTGCCGTTTTCGCTAAAACTATTCTTTATGTCAATATTTCCTTGAAAATAAATTTTAAAGAATAATTTTAAAAAATACTGTTAGAGGGCGCCTTAAACTTTGGAGTAACCAACAACTATTTTTAACCGTTATTTTTTGTATCGAATTAAATGCTTGTAAAAGTTCAAACTTAAATTTTGAGCTCAAAATCTGCATCGTTTTGAGTAATTAAGTGCGGAAATTTGAAATGTGTTCGAGGGGTGGGGAGGGTAACATTTTAACTCCTGAACACTGTTCAGTTTTCGCTTCTTAACCCCTCCATCGATTTAGAATTTGAGCTCAAAATTTAAATCTAAGCATTTGCAAGCATTTAATTAGATACAAAAAATAACGCTTAAAAATACTTGTTGGTTACTCTAAAGTTTAAGGCGCCCTCTATCGGTATTTTTTGAAATTAATCTTTAAAATTTATTTTAAAGGAAATATTGACATAAAGAATAGTTTTAGCGAAAACGGCAGACGAATCGACCAATTTTTCCGTTTTTTAAAATAATTTGAAAATTGAACCTCCCAACCCCCATTGAACACAGTTCAGTTTGCTCTACTTAACCACTCCCAACGATTCAGATTTTCATCTCAAAATTTCAGTTTATGTCTAAGCTTCTAAGAAAATTTTATGAGATGCGAAAAATAACGGTAAAATATAGTTGTACATTACTCCAAAGTCTAAAGCGCCCTCTATAGGCATTTTTTGAAATTTAGCTTTATAATTCATTTTCAATAAAATACCGACATAAAGAATAGTTTTAGTGAAAACCGCAAATCAATCGACCAATTTTTCCTTTTTTATAATCATTTGAATTTAAAACCCTCTGAACACAGTTAAGATTGTGCTACTTAACTGCTTTCAACAATTCAGATTTTGAGCTCAAAATTTAAGTTTAAGTCTAAGCTTACGAAACCTTTAATGAGATGCAAAAAATAACGGTAAAAATAGTTGTTCGTTACTCTAAAGTCTAAAGCGCCCTCTATCGTCATTTTTTGAAATTTATCTTTATAATTTATTTTCAAGACAATACTGACATAAAGAATAATTTTAGTGAAAACCGCAAACGAATCGACCAATTTTTCTGTTTTTCATAATCATTTGAATTTTTGGACCCTAAATTTTAATGGCGCCTATCTCCTTTGGCAGACTTTGGGACCCTTGGTTTCCTATTTAAATATTGTTTGTCTTGATGTGTACTATCACCCCTTAAAGTTCGGACCATGAATTTAGAAACACCCTGTATATAAAATCCCTCCGTGTATAACGATTTCGGGGTCAACCCATCCACGAGAAAAAACACTTTTTCTGACCAATGAAAAATTCCATTGTGAAAAGTTATCTCCGATTTTAAAGGCTATCAATTTTTTGTCCAATGAAAACGTTCCAGAGTCGTAATGGAGCGTTCTCATTTGCCAGATTTACAGTTTGAGCTGTAAATGACGTCACATTTTACTGTGCTTTGAAATATTTTCCCTATTTCAAACACAATATCCACACTGTTAAAAATTTGACTCATTTGCTGCAGCATCACTCCACCGCTTTTATAGAAAACGATTACTTTGCTGTGTTATGGAGCATTCCCATTGGTCATAAAAGAGACATTCTATAAAAGCTTTAGAGTGACGCTGCAGTAAATGGGTCAAATTTTTAGCAGTATACTGTTAAAAATTTGACCCTTTTGCTGAATCATCACTCCCCAGCTTTTATAGAATACACTGCTTACAGTGTATTCTATAACTAAGTTTTTAACACACACAAAGTAACCATTTTCTATAAAAGCGTAGGAGTGATGCTGCAGCAACTGTTAAAAATTTGACCCATTTGCTGCAGCATCTCTTCACTACTTTTATATAAAGTGGTTACTTTTACTGTGATATGGAGCATTCTCATTGGTCATAAAAGAGATATTCTATAAAAGCTGTGGAGTGACGCTGCAACAAATGGATCAAATTTTTAAAAGTGTAATACGGTAAAGTAATCATTTTCTATAAAAGCTGTGTAATGACGATGCAGTAAAACAGTCAAATTTTTAGCAGTGTTTAATTAAAACTTTTTATTTAAGAAAAGCGAAGGTGCGTTTTAAATACAATATTGTTAGAATTTTTATATTCGTGTTGCTTTATTTATTTTTTATTATTATTTTTATTTATTTATATTTTTTTACATTCGTGAATGACTTCATTGTCACATAACGAATCACGGTTGTTTACTCTTTATTGTTGACCCAGTGGCGTGGTTGGTAGCGGCAGCTGCTCCCACACCGCTGGTCCCTGGTTCGAGTCCAGCTAGCGGCATGGATGTCTGTGTTGTCCCTGTGATGTGTATTAAATGTATGTACTGGATTTTCTGTAATAATAAAGTGTTCTGTATTCGTTTCTGTGTATTCTGGATCAATCAAGGCAACAGCCATTGTAGCTATAGGCCTCAAAGCACTGTTCCTCAAATGCAAAAGCATTGTTGACATTTGTTTTCGATCTTATAAAGTATTTTTTTTTTAAGTATCAGCTAATGGTATAAAATAGTTAATTCAAAAACGGTTTAAAATAGCATTATTAGTACATGTTTTGCATTATTAATGCATGTTAATTTGCATGTTTTTTTGTGAAATTAATAATGTAATTTTGTGAGTGAAATTCATTAGCGGCATATTCTATGCCATTATTTTACCCATTGAATTAATAATTTAGCTACCCTCTCATATTCGTCTGGAAATGGCCAAAATGGGAAACTTTTTTATACATTTTGGATATTTTTATTATTTTCACTCAGTATTTTAAAATATTTTTTGGCTGTAGTTTCACAATATATTCTTTTATAATTGATATTTTACCTTACTTTATTCTTTTAAAATTTATGCATTTGCCATTTGTTCATTACAATCCCTCCCCATCCACCAGATAGTTTTGTTATAGTTTTAAATGCAGATTTCTATTGAATTTTTTTTTTTTTTTTTAGATTTTTCCCTCATGTTCAATCTTTTTATTTTTCAAAATTGTTTAAACCTAAAGTGGCTATGATTGACCAAAGTGGTTGTAACGTTTTATCACCCTTTCAAAAATAGAAACACGTCATTTTGTCGGGCTATCTTCTAGTACTAATAATAAGACACTGACTAAAATAATTTAAAAGAACACAATTTCAAAACAAATCGGAATGTTATATGTAAATGATACACATCATCTACCTACCCTACATGCATGTGGTTCCATAATAATTGACTTGTAGGAAATGATTTTTTATTTCTCAGATCTACAATGGAAAAGAAATGTGGAGTTGCTGATGGAATTTCATTTTGCAACAATTACCGTAAATGTAAAAAATGTAGAAAATGAAAAAGGAAAAAGCTTCCGCATCACTAAACCCCTACTTTTTTATGTTTAGGGAATTTGTCGAAAAATGCTTTAATTTTATTAGAAGGAAGTATCTGAAGAAATTTCTGTTAAACAATAACAGTAAAAATATGGTATTAAAACACATGAAATTAGTCTGGCATTATTTGAAATACAATATCAATAGAAAGTGCTTTAGAGTTTTTATTAGAAAAAATAAATTTCTACTAAACAATTAATAACAATGAAAATATTGTATTAAATCAGTGATACCACACAATAGCAACCATGTTCAATCTGCAGTATAGGTTTCTGTTGTTTGTGCGCGAAAAGTGGAAATTTTTTAACTTGCCTTGATTTTATTTAATTATCTATAAAGCAAGACAAGTCTCTTTAAAACTTTATTGCACTATTTTGACTTTTCTATAATCATTAAACTAAAAAAAGAGAGAGAATATATTTTATTGGAAAAAGTATTGACAGAAAATAAAAATTACTGAAACATTGAAATTCAAACTGGTTGCTTTCTGACATATTCACAAATTTATAGTTAATGCACGAAATGTATCGGTATTTATTATTATTAATATGAATCAAGTGTATTAGCGTGTAGTTTATTTTAATGCAAAAGTTTCTCTTCATCATAAACTAAGAAATATAATAGCTTTTTTAAAAATCTTTTTATAAAGACAAAATCCTTTCAGAATATGCTGTCCAAGTTTACGTTTTAAGCCAATTTGCGGGATTCCACGGCCCAAGAAAGCTCAATTTTAGACAACAATTAATTAGTACTCAATGTGATATATAGTTATCGAAAATGCAAAATGCTGTTTGATTTCAAATAACTGAACAGTCATGACGGCAAATTCCATGCATTATGTATAAAATGAGTCGGTGAATAAATCAATTTTTAGCTACTGAGTGTGTGTGGAAGAAGGGGGGGGGGGGTTAAAAACGCTTTAAATGATATTATCGAGCATAAATTTTCTAATTCTAAAGCAACGCATTTCAGAGAAGAAAAAATATGCAAATATACGAAAATGAGAACTGTCTAATAGTAAATAAGCACAATGCACTCGGAAAATGGCACGAAACTGTTTTGTACTTATTGCGTCAAAATAAATCTCAGACTTTAATATCCTATATAATGCGAGCATTTTTTAATCAATTTAACATTTAGAAATACGGACACATTTGGTGTAAAGAAATTTGCTTTAAATGGAACAACTTTATTTTAATCATATGTATTATTTCAAGGAAATATTAAAAGATAAAATCTGTAAAATTAATTACTTTACTTTTTTGATTCATTTAAATGTATAAATTATCGTCAAAATAATGAGAATTTTCATCGTTTATTAACACATTACCGATAGATTAATGCATGAATATCTTATTATCAAATTATTTCGCTGAGAGTAATATTATTTGAAAGAGTAATTTTTGTAATAGAATCGTAATCCATCCTACTATTTGAAGTTTAATTCATATGCAGCTAATTGTTAGAACGTATTTTGTATTTTATGCTCCATAGACGTGTTGTGTTAAATCAACAGCATTTCCCTGAAATTTGATGACAATCCGTGCATCAGTTTTTGAGATAGAACTATTGCAAAATCTTGAAACAAAAATCTGCATAACAGCGCCACGTGTTGGGTGATGTACACCAAAAACTAATCAGGATCAATTTTTTATCAGGTACTAACTGAACCTGAAGTTAGATTAAAATCCATGCACTAGTTCTTGAGATACACTTTGTAAAATCGTGAAAAGGCAGCATGGCAGCGCCATATGTAGGGAAATTTACACTAAAAACTAAACAACGCTATTCTATATCAGGGACTAACTGAATCTGAGAAAATTTCGTGCATTAGTTCTTGAGATAGAGCTATTGCGATAATCGTAAATAATGCACCATGGCGGCGCCACCTATAGAGCGATTTACACTAAAGCGTAATCAGCTTTATGTTATACTAAGCACTAACTAAATATGAAGTTTTATCAAATACCATTCACTAGTTCTTGCGATATGGCTATTCTGGAAATTTTAAATAATGCAGCATAGCAGCGCCCCATGTTCAGTGATATACATCAAAAATTAATCGGATCTAGTCTATATTTAGGCTTTGTGAAATTCCGTGGATTAGTTCTTGAGATAAAGCGCCCACAAAATTTTTGTCACATACAGACAGACTGACAGACTCACAGAAATTTTGTAAAAACATGTTGTTTCGGGTTTTTTGAGCCCTGAAATATGCAAATCCGACGAAAACCGGAATTTGAAAAATTTCAGGAATCCAATACTTTTTTCTTGTATAGATTGAAGAAATTAAAAACTAAAGATAGAGCTGTTAGATAGCTCTATTTAGAGCTATTGCTGTTTATTTTTAAATTATAAATAATTTAATTTTCTAGAAAACTGACTGTAATTATTTAATTTAAATTGTTTTCGAATGAAGTACTATTATTTATATAACTAGAAGATAGCCCGTCAAAATGACGTGTTTCTATTTTTGAAAGGATGATAAAACGTTACAACAACTTTAGTCAATCATAGCCACTTTAGGCTTAAACAATTTTGAAAAATACAAAGATTGAACATAAGGGAAAAATCTAAAAAAAAAAAAAAAAATCAATAGAAATCTGCATTTAAAACTATAACAAAACTATCTGGTGGATGGGGAGGGATTGTAATGAACAAATGGTAAATGCATAAATTTTAAAAGAATAAAGTAAGGTAAAATATCAATTATAAAAGAATACATTGTGAAACTACAGCCAAAAAATATTTTAAAATACTGAGTGAAAATAATAAAAATATCCAAAATGTATAAAAAAGTTTCCCATTTTGGCCATTTCCAGACGAATATGAGAGGGTAGCTAAATTGTTACTTGAATGGGTAAAATAATGGCATAGAATATGCCGCTAATGAATTTCACTCACAAAATTACATTATTAATTTCACAAAAAACATGCAAATTAACATGCATTAATAATGCAAAACATGTACTAATAATGCAATTATTAGTACATTAGCAATAATGTATTTTAAAACATTTGTGAATTAACTATTTTATACCATAAGCTAATACTTAAAAGAAAATACTTTATAAGATCGAAAACAAATGTCAACAATGCTTTTGCATTTGAGGAACAGTGCTTTGAGGCGTATAGCTACAATGGCTGTTGCCTCAATTGATCCAGAATACACAGAAACGAATACAGAAAACTTTATTATTACAGAAAATCCAGTACATACATATAATACATATCACAGGGACATCACAGGCACCCAAGCCGCTAGTTGGACTCGAACCAGGGACCAGCGGTGTGGGAGCAGCTGCCTCTACCAACCACGCCACTGGGTCGGCAATGTCAACAATAAAGAGTAAACAATCGTGATTCGTTATTTGACATTGAAGTCATTCACGGCTGTAAAAAAATATAAATAAATAAAAATAAATAAATAAATAAAGCAACACGAACATAAAAATTCTAACAATATTGTATTTAAAACGCACCTTCGCTTTTCTTAAATAAAAAGTTTTAATTAAACACTGCTAAAAATTTGACTGTTTTACTGCATCGTCATTACACAGCTTTTATAGAAAATGATTACTTTACCGTATTACACTTTTAAAAATTTGACCCATTTGTTGCAGCGTCACTCCACAGCTGTTATAGAATATCTCTTTTATAACCAATGAGAATGCTCCATATCACAGTAAAAGTAACCGCTTTATATAAAAGCAGTGGAGTGATGCTGCAGCAAATGGGTCAAATTTTTAACAGTTGCTGCAGCATCACTCCAACGCTTTTATAGAAAACGGCTACTTTGTGTGTGTTACTTACAGTGTATTCTATAAAAGCTGGGGAGTGATGATTCAGCAAAAGTGTCAAATTTTTAACAGTGTACTGCTAAAAATTTGACCCATTTACTGCAGCGTCACTCCAAAGCTTTTATAGAATGTCTCTTTTATGACCAATGAGAATGCTCCATAACACAGCAAAGTAATCGTTTTCTATAAAAGCGGTGGAGTGATGCTGCAGCAAATGAGTCAAATTTTTAACAGTGTGAATATTGTGCTTGAAATAGGGAAAAGATTTCAAAGCACAGTAAAATGTAGTGACGTCATTTACAGCTCAAACTGTAAATCTGGCAAATGAGAACGCTCCATTACGACTCTGGAACGTTTGCATTGGACAAAATATTTATAGCCTTTAAAATCTGAGATAACTTTTCACAATGGAATTTTTCATTGGTCACAATAAGTGTTTTTTCTCGTGGATGGGTTGACCCCGGAATCGTTATACAGGGAGGGATTTTATATATATAATATCTGGCAATAGTTATTTCTGTAAAAGAAACTAGTAAGTTGTGGCAATCCCAAAACTTTCCTCTATCTTATGCATATTAATTCTTCCTGAGAAATGCAGCATAGCAGCATCCCCGGTTAGGTGGTTTAAACCAAAATCTAGTCAGCATCAACTTATGTCAACTTATAACTGAATTTAATGTTTGATGACAATGCTTGCATTAGTTTTAGGTTTCGTATGAAAAAAGACCTATTGCGGTCGCTATTATGTAGGAATTTCTGAAAAATTTTTGCAGATCTACGCCGATCATGAACCCTAGACCCCAAAACATCCGTAAATAAAAAAGTTATAGATCGCTTTTTTTATGGATAAGATAATTTCTATAAAACTGCTTAAATCTCCTCCAAACTGATACATAAAATCAAGGGGTAAAAAAATCTCGTTAATAGGCAAAATCGGACCAAAGGAGTGAAAATGGAATGTTTTTGTGAAAACCGGAAAAACGCCACAACTTCTTAAAGTAGATATAGAATCAGTTTAAAATTTATATTACTTCTAAAAAATGGTCCAAAAAATCATAACTTCATCAATCCTCAAAATATCAAATCCAACTAAATTTTTTATAAATGTTCTCAAAATTATCTAAACCTTTTGTTTTTACAAGTTTTTGATAGGACCAACTCTTACCGATAAAAAAATTAAACACGAAAACGAAAAAAAGGGGGGGGGGAATCCTCAGCTTCGTCAATTCTTAAACTATCAAATCCGATTAAATTTATTTTACATCTTCTCAATAATATCTACAACTGACCAAGTTTTTTAAAAGACGAATTCTTACAGCAAAAATAAATTGAACAAAAATAGGAGTTGGAGAAATAATCTGAAATCCAAACTGCTTATATTCTGATTTATTTTTAAATTTATTTTTATTTTAAACGCATCGAAATGGCAGGTCCTCTTATTTAGGAACTATATAATGTGACATAGTGGCAGTTTCTTGATACAGACAGAATATATTTCAAAAAAGGCTGCCGAAATGGGTATTTTGAATAAAACTGCCTGAACGACCGTGATCGAAAAATTGAGGAAGTATTCAAATAACAAATTGTCTTTTTTCGGACTCATTTTCAAATCCATTATTGCTTTCAAACAGATCCATTTGAAGGTTCTTTTATTTCGGAACTGATATGCCGTATTGGTCAGTTTTTTAATAAAGGCAGAATATATTTAAAAAGAAGCTGTCAAAGTGGGCATTTCGTACAAAATTTCTCGAAGCGATCGTGATTGAAAATTGAAACATGTGTTGAAATAATAAATTGCTTATTTTATGACTCATTTTTAAATTCAATTTTGCTCTCAAACGCATTCAATTGGCATTTTTTTCTTATTTAGGAAATATATAATGTACCGTATTAGTCATTTTCTTAAAGTCGGGATATATTTCAAAATATGTTGTCAAAAAAGGCATTTGAGCCGGATTTCGCTTAAGATGATTCTGATAAAACCAGTTCTTACAGAAAAATGAAATTATTTTTTTTAAAGCAGCCAAATAAAGTTGTTAAACTAGGTTTATCTTTAATCATATATTTAATTTTTGTTGTTGAGATGAGCACTCTTCGAAATCTACCTCCGCCTGTAGGCTAAGCCGACAGGGGTTTTTGAGACATATTGCGAAATCTTAATATATATATATATATATATGCATAACAGCGATTCATGTTGGGTGATATACATCAAAACTAATCAGGATCAGTTTTTTATCAAATACTAACTGAATCTAAAGTTTGATAAAATTCCATGCATTAGTTCTTGAGATACATTTATTGCAAAATCTTAAAAAATGCAGCACAGCAACTGTCTGTAGTGCGATTTACACCAAAAACTAAACAACGCCAATCTATATCGGGGACTAATTGAATCTGAAGTTTTAGTAAAGTTCGTGCATTATTTCTTGAGATAGAGATAATTTAATAATCACGAATAATGCACCATGGCAGCGCCACTTGTAGAGAGATTTGCACCAAAACGTAATCAGCACCATCTTATATTAATTATTAATTAAATCTAAAATTTTATGAAAATCCATGCTATAGTTCTTGAGATATGGCTATTTTGAATAATGCAGCAGCGCCACTTGTTGAGCGATGTACACCAAAAACTAATCCGATCTAGTATCTAGTTTATATCAAGGTCTAACAGTAAGGTCTAAAGTTTTGTGAAATTTCGCTCATTAATTCTTGAAATAGTGCGGCAACAAAATTTTTGTCACATACAGACACTCACAGACATTTTATAAAAACATGTTTTTCGTTTCTGTAACCCCTAAAACGTGTAAATCCGTCAAAAACCCGATTTTGAAAATTTTCACGAATGCAATACTTTCTTTAAAGATAAAAAAAAAAAGTAAATATATGCATGCATTTGTAATAGGGAGAATATAAAAAGACAAATACATAAGATTTGAATAAAAGAAACTCTTGTTTAAACCAACACCACCATCTCATTCTTTTGTTTCTTCTGACATCTTTGCTCTATACATATTTTACTTAATTAAATCTTTTTGATATTCCGACAATATAAAAATACCTTAAAAATACATTAAAAGCAATTAAAATGCTATTTGTAGATGTTTCAGACCAATTCTTGTATTTTAATTGTTTTTAATGCATTTTAAAAGTGTTCTTATATTATCTGACTATTAAAAAAAAGATTTAATAATATAATTTTGCACAGATGTTATGTTTTCATATCTTAAAATAAATATATGTTACATGCAATAAATTTCAACGTGTCTTTTAAATCGATGAAAATTTGCAATAAACCAATATGACAGTTGTATAATCTTACATTACAGTGCACTTGCATTTTGCTTTCTTCAATTGTCTGAAGCAGTTGTAATTTACGTTTATGGAAATAAATTAATAAATTAGGAATTTATAATTGAGAAGCAAAAAGATCCTGTGATATTAACAGTTATGATACATTTTACATCTAATAAAAGTGTACTAGTATGCACATATTTATACAAATATTTGAGAAAAGCTGAACTGAAAAATAACACTAAAAATCTTATGTTAAGCATCGATTACAGAAATATTACAAACACCATACAGACAACGTAGAACGTGTTAATCTAAAGCAAATTTTGATTTCAGCATACTTAGGTATATATTTGACAGAAAATTAAAGTAATAAAAATATAATAAGCGGATTGTGTAAATTCTCAGGTTCAATAATTCGCTAAAACTAACATCTAAATGCATAAAACAGTGCAGTGCAACTGAGATGCATTTGTGGTTCGTAGTTTCCCAGTAGCATACAAACGGGCGAACGGGTCGCATAAAAAAAAAAAAAAATTCGGTAACCCGCAACCCGACATATTTTAACCCGGCCCGAACTCGAAATGAAAGGAAAGTAAATCATGTTTTAATGCAGTTATGAAAAGTAATCTAGACTTACACTATATGGCCAAAGTTGACTGACCATTCGCAAATTTAGATGTTTTGGTAAATATCTAGAAAAATACATGAGGAATTATCCTGAAACTCTAAACATGTCAACATGATAGTACAGGTCATATATTTTTGCGAAGATTTTTTTCCCCCGAAATTCCACAGAGAACTGTCAACAGATTAAAAAAGAACGAAAATGTTTTGAAAAACCCTGTCAAAACTAATGCAGCATAATCGTTCAAATTATAGATTATGATTATGTGGCTTATAATAAACTGTGTTCATTTTTATGTGGATAACATGTATACTCGTAGAGAAATTCAGTTTTTCATAAAAACAGTTTCAAATTTAGCCAAGCTTTTTTCTCATAATTTGCAGAGCTCTTAATATATAAAAATATGCTCTTTTCAGAAAATATGACAAACAACATTGTACATACACAATAATTACACAACATTGTACAACACTGTACACAATACCATGAAATCGGAATTAAAAATAATAAAAATTTTATTAAATCTGAGCAGGTTTTCTAAATTTTTCACTGCACATGCATTAATGCAATCAAAATATATTTTTCATAATGTGTTTGCTAAATGTATGCAGAAACTTCTGTGAAAGTCTCGAAAACATAGTATGAAAATTTTGAAAATTATCGTCGATAGAGTAAGCTCAAAAACCGTTGTTTCCAAAATCAAGCAAAAAAAGGGGCTGTATCTAATCTATATATCAATTGATTAGTGTCAATATAGAATACACATTATTGCACGCATTACTACATTTGGATACAGCCCCTCATTTTTTTGCTACATTTTGGAAACAACGGAGATTTTGAGCTTATTCTATCGATGATAATTTTCGGAATTTTCAAACTATGTTTTTGAGACCTTTCTCAAAATTTCCTCTATACATTTAGGTAATATAATATGCAAATGAAATTTTGAGAGCATTCACGTGTGTTTAGTGAAAAATTATTTAGTAAAATTGCTCATTTTTCACAGAATTTTTATTATTTTTTAATTCTGATTACGATGTACTAAATACAATTCTGTTTGTCATATTATGTGAAAAGAACATTTTTTTATAGTAAGATCTCAGCATATTATAAGCAAAAAACTTTTGGGGCTGTTTTTATAAAAACCCTAGTTTCTCTACAAATACACATGCTATCCTCATACAATTAACACATCTTATCATATTAAGCCCCTTAATCATAATCTACAGTTTGAATGAGTTTGCTACGTTAGTTTTAACAGGATTATTCAATAGATAATTGCACATTTTCAATTTGTTGACAATCCTTTATCGGTTTCGGGAAAAAATCTTCATGGTAATATATGACCAGTACTATTATGTTTACACACCGGGAATTTCAGGATAATTCCTCTTGTATTTTTTTTAGATATTTAATAAAATGTCTACAATCGCAAGTGGCCAATCAGCTTTGGCCATATAGTGTATATTTCCACAATATGGAGACACTATATATGTATAGTATGGATACACTATATGGAGATATACCATATAGTTTAGATAGGGTATAAAAATAGCCAAATGTGTATTTTTACTGTTTAAATCTATATTTTTACTGTTATTTACTACTGTTTTTACTGTTTTAGAAGTTTAGTAAAACTTCTGTATAAGGGACATTTAGGAATGATTGAATAAAAGTTCTACATCGGATCGGATTGTCCCTATTTTTCTAATTTCGTGTTTTGACCCTGCGAGTCGGGTATATAAATCTTGCGTGTTATATTAATAATTCTTGAGTGTAGTCAGGTTGTTAGAATTTCCACAAAAACGTTTGAGCAGAATATATTCTTCAGATGAAAATAAATGCGTATTTCAGTATGAATAACTATATATTCAATGTACTGCATGAGAAACAAAAATGTACTTTAAAACAAGTAAGAAAAATCATGCGTTAAGCATAGATTATAAAGCACTTTCCAACACTTCATGAAATCTTTAACAAAACTTTGTTATTTCGGGAAATAATAGTGTATAGCCAAATGTATTCAAATATGTATTCCAGAACTTTTGAACAGCCCTGTATTTCATCTGTCAGATGATATAATAAGAAAATTTAGTTTAGCAAGAAAATGACCAGTAACTTGAAATTTCTTTTTCAGCAATTCATACTATTAGATGGAAACATACTTGAATATTTCTGTTCAGCCCTGTAGTTTACCTTGTACCTTTATTACACGTCAGCATTAAGCTAAAATTTATTGTAAACTAAAACACTTTTAAAACAACTGAAATCAAATTCTCATAAATTATCATTCATAAACTTCCATGTACCGAATTCTTTGCATGACCCTGTATATCATTTTATCTATATTTTACAAACATTTCTCAATAAATTAAATGCAGCTCAGCGTAAAAATGCATAGCTTATTTAAGAACCACGTTTAAGTAATTTACGTTCATATTCAATAATGTTGGCGAGATCTTTTAGGAAGTCCTGTATATCAACTATAGCATTTATACGCACCATATAATGTGCATATATTTAGTGAAACCTAAACGTACATATCATAATTAAAATGCATTTATACCTCCATCAGCCATCATCGGACACACCTACGGTACTTCGGAAGGAATATACTATTTGAAATCTTTTGTATGGCCCTGTAAATGCTATGTACTTCATATTATGCAAGACAGTATCATATAATTTCTATTAAGCTTCAGTGACATATGTATACCAATTTTATTATACATGAAACAGTTTAATATATTTAAAATATGTCGCACATAATTCCCGCTTTGCCATCATCTAATGAGATTCTTTTGTGCGGCTCTGTAAATGAATAATAGCTATATTTTCCCTGCATACATTACAGAATGCATATTTTAGTGCACTTTGCGAATCCATATGAATATGAGTATGTTTGACAGGGTGTAATGCCTTTAAAGTTCATTTGAACGATTTTTCCCCATAGGCCGTAACGTAATGGAAAACTTTTGACTCTCCCTGTAAATAAACCAATCATGGTAGAAATTTCATTTTCAATAAGGTTTGTGCTAGGGTAAACATCAATAGCGTACAAAAATTTCATAGCAATCCGAGTATATTTACGGGAGTTGCCGACCAGACAAACCGAATGCATAAGCACTTTTCAACTTTGTTGGAATGTGTTGGTTTGTGATCATTCTATAAATGTGATCATGGATTATAAAAATTTTGTCTTTGATACAAACAAAAATAAATGTATCATGATAATATTAGCACACGTGCACATATTTCATATTTGTAGATTGGTTGGTGGCTTATATTAAAATGTATAAGTTTACGAATATTCTTTGGGAATTGAAAAAGTAATCTCTACATACACTGTAAAAAAAAATTCAAGTGGTTACTAAAAATTTCTTAGTAAATTTGTATTCCACAGAATTTTTTAGTAACCATTACAAACTTTTTTTTTGCAAGTGAAACAAGCATTTCTTTTGTAAACTGAACAAAAAATTTTTTTGTGTAACTAACTTAAAAATTTTTAGTATGAGCCACCAAGCAAATTTTAGTAATAGCTCCAAAATTATTTTTAATAACCATTACGTGCGCCCGAAGGGCAGAAGCATTCTTCGAGCTGCATCTAGACTTCTGAAGCGGAATATTTTCGGCAAAACCGCAATAGATGGCAGCACCAAACATTCTACCTGCTCCGATAGGATTTTAACAATCCCTGTATTAACGAGACACTATATACATACGGGACGTATTTGGCGGTGGCAAGTTTCGAACCCGGGACCTGTTAGCTTGGAGTCCTTACTATAACCACTATGCTATCAAGGCCACACCAGCTGAGTTTTAGTAAGAGCTATTAAAAATATGAAACTATTAACTCTATTCGTTGCTAACTTTTTTCTAGTAATTCTTACAGATTTTCTTGTAACCGACTAAGATTACTAAAAATTTTTTAGTAATTACAAGGATCACTAAAGTTTTTTTAGTAGATTGACCCTTTTTTTTACAGTGTAGAGAAGTCCGCTTTTGGGGTATTTCCTTTATGGAGATTTAATGTAATGTAGATTTTAATCAGAAAAGTTGCCGGGATATTGTTCTGAAAATTCGCGTGAAACCGAAGCCGACCTGCAAGAGTCAAAACCAGAAACCGAATCAAACCTGACAAAATGAAAGTCAATCCAATCCACACCCCACCCCAACCCAAAAAAAGTCAACTCGATCCGAACCCACGGGAACGGGTCGGTCGCGGTTAAGAAACAGCGAGTAATCGGACCTAATTCATGAATCTAATCCAAAATACTATATTTGATTTATTGTTACTTTGCGTTCGAAAGAAAAAAATTCCTTTCGTCTTGGCCTATAGGCGGAGGTAGATTTCGAAGAGTGCTCATTTCAACAGCAAAAAATAAAATATGATTAGAGATAAACCAGTTGCCAGTTTAACAACTTCATTTGGCCGCTGTCGAAAAAATTTTAATTTCAATTTTCTGCAGAAATTGGTTTTATCTGAATCATTTTAAGCGAAATTCGGCTCAAATGTCCATTTTGACAACACATATTGAAATATATTCTGACTTTATTTAAAAATTGACCAATATAGTACATTATATAGTTCCTAAATAACAAAAAACTATCAACTGAATGCGTTTGAGAGCAAAATTGAATTTTAAAATGAGTCATAAAATAACTGATTTATTATTTGAATACAATTCTTTCATCATGATCGCTTCGGGAAATTTTGTGCGAAGTGTCCAATTTGACATCATTTTTAAATATATATTCAGCCTTTATCAAAACAGTGACCCATAGGGCACATTAAATAGTTCCTAAATAAGAGAACCTATTAATTGGATGCGTTTGAGAGCAAAACTGAATTTAAAAATGAGTCAGAAAAAATGCAATTTGTTATTTGAATACTTCCTCAAATATTCAATCTCAATCACTTCGGGAAATTCTGTTCAAAATACCCTTTTTGGCAGCCTTTTTTGAAATATATTCTGTCTTTATCAAAAAAACTGGCCAATGCGTCACATTATATAGTTCCTAAATAAGAGGATCTGCAATTTGGATGCGTTTAAAATCAAAAATGAATTTAAAAATAAGACAGAATATAAACAGTTTGGATTTGGTTTTTTTTCTCAAACTCCTAATTTTGTTTATTTTTGCTATAAGAATTGGTCCTATAAAAAAGTTGTAGATAATTTTGAGAAGATGTAAAATAAATTTAATTAGATTTGATAATTTAAGAATTGACGAAGCTGTAGATTTTTGCCTTTTTTCACCCCCCTTTTTGTTTTAGTTTTTAATTTTTTTCATCGATAAGAAAAAATCCTATCAAAAATTTGTAATTACAGAAGTTTTAGATAATTTTGAGAATATTTATTAAAAAAATTATTTGGATTTGATATCTTAAGAATTGACGAAGTTATGAATTTTTTTCTCCCAAAAACCGTGTTTTTTTCGTCCCTTGAGCCCATTTTTAAATTTATCAAAAATCTGTCATGCATAAACTTTTGGACCATTTTTTAGAAGTAATATAAACTTTAAACCGATTCTATATCTATTTTAATTAAGAAGTTATGGCGTTTTTTTCTGTTTTCGCAAAAACCCTTCCTATTTTCACCCCCTTGGTCCGATTTTGCCCATTAACGAACTTGACCCAGATTTTATGCTCTTTGATTTTATGTAAAAGTTTGCAGAAGATATGAGTAGAATTATAAAAGTTATATTGTCCATAAAAAAGTGATATACACCGATAGATAGATAAATAGATAGAAAGATAGATAGATAGATAGCTAAACTTTTTTACTCATGGTAGTTTTAGGGTTTAGAGGTCATGATCGGCGTAGATCTGCAAAATTTTTTCAGAAATTCCAACATGGGAGCGACCGCAATAGGTAGTATTTCAGGGCTTCGTATTAAAAAAGTAAAAACGGAAACTATGGAAATACTCGTAAACTATAAAATATGGAAAAATTTCCAAATTTTTTGAAAATCCGAAATTAAAAAAAACTTAGTAGAAATATAAATAAAATTTTAAAATTCTAAAAACGAAAAAAAAAAAAAAAATGTTTAACCCTTTGCGGCGCAGGGCAAAGTTTTAAAATTAATGACTGACACCGGAATTTCAAAACAACTTAATTTGTCAATAGGAAAACGCTATATTTCACACGTTCAATAAACCGTAATTTTTTTTACCAAAATTTCGGTGCCAGTGTGGCGTTTGGGACTTAAAATAAAGAGGTTTCATTGATATACCATTGGATTAAACGAAATTTAAAATGCTACAGTTTTTAAAATATAAAAAAGTTGAACTCGAAAAAATATTGCGAATGTCAGATGAATGAACCCTTAATAATACAAACCCTTCAAATTGAAAAAAAAAAAAAAATACGAAATTTCATTTATCTTACAAGGAGAAGGCCAGCTTTGATAATCACAGACTTAGATAATTTTAATGCAGGGTGATTCAAAAAAGATGGTAAAAATTTTAAGAGATGATAGTACACACCCAAACAAACATTTTGTATCAAAGAATGCATAGTCGAAAACTAAACGTAAAAAAGTTAGAGGGCGCCAATAGTTATGTTCTTATACGAGGCAAAAACACACAATGAACGATTAAGTTAAGTTACGAAAACAAATGTAATGGCATTTGATTACAATAAGTGCTCAAAACATTGACCGGCAGCTGTTATGCACGCAGTACAACGGCGAAGAACACATTGACGAATTTTCTGAAACACACCAGGCATATCGCGAACTTCCCCTACAGCAGCCGAAAGCTTGGCGACAAGTTCTTCTGCGGATTCAATGGGAGTCTCATACACAAGTGTCTTTAGCTGTCCCCACAAAAAAAATCGAGACTTGAAAGATCTGGCGAGCGCGGTGGCCAAGCTACAGGACCACCTCGCCCAATCCATTTGTTTGGAAAAGTTACGTCCACATAGTTTCGCACTGCTCGTGCGTTATGAGCTGGTGCTCCATCTTGTTGAAACCACATTATCTACCGAATGTGTGGACGAACTTCGTTCAACATGTCTGGTAGCACCTGTTGCAGAAACACGAGGTAGTCATTCCCATCAAGGTGTTTTGGCAGAAGATAAGGGCAGAGTATGTGGTCGCCGATTATTCCTGCCCAAAAATTGATAGAAAAACGTTGCTGATGCAAATGTGGATAAGTGGCATGCGGATTTACTTCTACCCATACATACTGATTGTGGGTGTTAAATGCACCATCACGCGTGAAGGTACATTCATCCGTGAAAAGAACTGTTGAAATAAAATTTGGATTTACAGCATTCTGCTGCAGAAACCAGCGGGCAAATCTCACACGACGAGGGTAATCGCTTTGCCTCAGTGCCTGGACTCGTTGAACATGATAAGGGTGCAAACGTTCATCATGGAGTACTCGCCATGTTCTGGATTGCGATATCTGTAATCCTCTACTCACTGCTCGTGTACTTGTACTTGGCTCATCAGCCACCATATCCAAGATGGCTTCTTCCACCATAACATCCGTCTTTGGACGACCTGCATCCAACCGGGATGCAAGAAAGGAACCCGTCTCGCACAACTGTCGATGCAAGCGTTCAAATGTTTTCGATTGGGTAATCGCCTGTTGGGAAATCGCTCTCCGTACAACCGTTGAGCTTCTACGCTTCTTCCATTTGTAGCTCCGTAAACAAAATGCATATCGAATTTTTCCTTCTTAGAGAAGGGCAACATCTTCAGATGCGTTACAATAGAGAATGAGAATTGCACTCTCGTATCAGGGGCTTTTATCTATGAAATGTAAAGAAAATTTGAATACCAGCTCTTCTTCTTCCCATAACATGCAATTATTACTCGCAGCGCGGTAACTCGCAACAGGAATGCAGCTTTCTGTTTTGAGCACTTATTATAATCAAATGCCATTAAATTTGTTTTCGTAACTTAACTTAATCGTTCGTTGTGTGTTTTTGCCTCGTATAAGAACTTTTGGCGCTCTCTAACTTTTAGGTAGATTTCGTATGAAATACTACCTATTGCATTCGCACCAGTTTTTATATCTATCTATCTATCTATCTATATATCTCACTTTTTTATGGACACGATAACTTCTATAATTGTTCACCAATCTCCACTAAACTCGTACATAAAATCAAAGGGGATAAAATCTCAGCTAAGTTCGTTAATGGGCAAAATCGGACCAAGGGGGTCGAAATAGTGGGCGTTTTTGTGAAAACTGAAAAAAGCCCACAACTTCTTAATGAAAATAGATATCGAATCAGTTTAAAGTTTATATTACTTCTAAATAATGAGCCAAAAGTTTATGGATGACAGATTTGTGATAAAGTTAAAAATGGGCTCAAGGGGCAAAAAAAAATAAAAAAAAATAGGGTTTTTGGGAGGAAAAAAATCATAACTTTGTAAATTCTCAAGATATCAAATCCATCTAATTTTTTTATAAATATTCTCAAAATTATCTAAAACTTTTGTATTTGCAAGTTTTTGATAGGACAAACTTTTACCGGTAAAAAAATTAAAAACGAAAATAAAAAGGGGTTTCGAAAAAGAAAAAAAATCCATAACTTTGACAATTCTTAAACTATCAAATCCAATTAAATTTATTTTACATCTTCTCAATAATATCTACAACTTTTATATTGGCAAGTTTTCATAGGATCAATTCGCATAGCAAAAATAAATTAAACAAAAATTGGTGTTGGAGAAAAAACCTCTAATCCAAACTGCTTACATTCTGAATCGTTTTTTAAATTCATTTTTTATTTTAAACGCATCGAAATGGTAGATCCTTTTATTTAGGAACTATATAATGTGAAGCATTGACCAGATTTTTGATAAAGACAGAATATATTTCAAAAAAGGCTGCCAAAAAGGGTCTTTTGAACAGAATTTCCCGAAGTGACAGTGATAGGAAATTTGAGGAAGTATTCAAATAACAAATTGCGTTTTTCCTGACTCATTTTTAAATTCATTTTTACTCTCAAACGCATCCAGTTTACAAGTCCTCTTATTTAGGAACTGTATAATATGACGCATTGGTCAATTTTTTGATAAAGACAGAATATATTTCAAAAAAGGCTGCCAAAAAGAATATTTTGAACAGAATTTCGGGAAGTTATCGTGATTGAAATTTTGAGGAAGCATTGAAATAACAAATAGCGTTTTTTCTGACTCATTTTTAAATTCAGTTTTGCTCTCAAACGCATCCAATTGACAGGTTCTCTTATATAGGAGCTGTATAATGTCCCGCATTGTTCAGTTTTTTGATAAAAGCTGAATATATTTTTTTAAATGCTGTCAAAGTGGGCACTTCGCGCAAAATTTCCCGAAGCTATCATGATTAAGAATTGAGGTTGTATTCAAAATTGGTTATTTTATAACTCATTTTTAAATTCAATTTTGCTCTCAAACGCATTCAATTGACAGTCTTTTGTTATTTAGGAACCAATATAATGTGCCGTATTAGTCGATTTTTTTTAATAAAGTCAGAATTATTTCAAAATATGTTATCAAAATGGGCATTTGAGCCGAATTTAGCTTAAGATGATTCTGATAAAACCACTCCTTACAGAAAAATGAAATTAAAAATTTTTCAAAAGAGGACAAATAAAGTTGTTAAACTGGGTTTATCTGTAATCAAATTTATTTTTTGTTGTTGAAATGAGCACTCTTCGAAATCTACCTCCGCCTATAGGCCAAGCCGACAGGGATTTTTATTTTTACGTTTAGTTTTCGACCATGCATTCTTTGATACAAAATATTTGTTTGGGTGTGTACTATCACCTCTTAAAATTTTTCCCATCTTTTTTTAATCACCCTGTATATGTTACAGGGCAGAGACCCCTTAGCCTCAGGTTCAATGGATTTTATATAATGCTCCATAATTCTTGAGAAAAAAGTGGGGGGGCTAATATTATGACACCATTTAAATACGTACTTTGAAAATAAAAGTCACGGTTGATGGTAGCTCAGTTGGTATAGTTTTTGTCCGCTGACCAGAGGGTCCGGCATCGATGCCTGGTAGCACTGCGTTTTTTATCCCATTTTTCGTTTTATAAATATGCACTTCTAATTATAATTTAAAAATCTTGATATCGTATCTTAACCACAAATTTAGAATATCTAAACATTAATTTAGCATCCTTGACTTTTAAACAATTATTTCTTATTGCTCAAATAATTTTTTTTTCGAAATTCGTCTTTCTTCCAAAACCTATTAATTCCAAACTCGTTATGAAAACTGTTGTGGCGTCATCTATTTATGATAAAATAAAACATATTCAAATAAAATAAAACTAGGAAGTAACTGAAGGCAACATAATTAAAAAAAAGAAAAAAAAACCCAAGCATAATACGTATTGCAAAATTAAAAAAAAATTAATTTGCAAAAATAGATTGTAGTTTAATTTTTATGTTGGTTTTTTGATATATATATATATATCAGCTACTTTAAAAACAGAGAAATATTATCATAATATTGATTTTCCTTTTAAAGCATACTTAAATGACGTTTCATTAAAATCACGAATCGACACAATTGTTCAATATTATTACATCCATAAAAGAAGGTATGAAATAACTTTTAAAACTGATTTGATGAAAACTAAAGTTTTGCATCGATTTATGATATTTTATATAACTTTTTAGCCAAAAATAAAAAAGTAAATATTTTAAAATTGAAACTATATACACGATTGTAATTTTTTATTGAGTATTCGATTATTTAATTATAATTACAAGTATACATTTATAAAACAAAAAATGAGATAAAAAATATAGCGCTGCCAGGAATCGATTCCGGACCCTCTGGACAGCGAACGAACGTTATACCAACAGAGCTACGATCAATCATGACCTTTATTTTTGAAGTATGTATTTAAGCCGTGTCACAATATCAGACCCCCTGTTTCGTAAGAACTAAGGGGCGTTGTATAAAATCCACTTAACCTGAGGCTAATGGGTCTCCGCCTTACAACATGTAATAAAATAATTAAAATCTGTGATTATCAAAGTTGGCCCTCTATTAATATGAAACTACTTCAACTTCCAGGCTCAAACAAAGAATCTTCCATTTATTAGCGAGATGCTTTACTTACAAGCTATAATGTCTGCACGTAAAACGTTGTAATTAAATTTTTCTTTTAAAATGTAAATCGAAAAAATAAACGGATGACGTTGAAAAAATTAATTTTGTTAAAATAATAGACTTTTTAAAACTTTTATGATTTGTCATGTGACACGAGATATTCACCTGTAAATACACGAAATTTGAAGTCTCTGCCTCATACAGTTTTTTTGTGCGGACTCTGTGACGGACAGACAGAGACAAGACTGTGACAAATAGGATTTCGTCAAAAGAAAGAAACTCTAAAAATAGCTATACAGAATAGCAATATTTGGTAGCAATTATTTTGCCTTCCTACCTCTTTGAACTTTTATGATATACCCAATTCTATTTTTTAGTATAATGTATATGGCCAATGATGTCCGATCACTTGCGATTTTTGACGTTATGTTAAATATCTTTAAAAAACAGGAGGAATTATCCTGAAAATCCAGGTGTGTTAACAGACAAGTACAGGTCATACATTTCCGCGAAGTTTTTTTTAGCGAAACCCCATAGAGAATAGTCAACAAATAGAAAAAAGAACGAATATCTTTTGGATGATCCTATGGAAACTAATGTAGAAAAACCGTTAAAAATGTAGAACGTGTTTAATAAGCATATTGTAATATATATATTTAATTTTTTGGGGGATAGCATGTATATACTCGTAGAAAAGTACCACCAGGAGAGTGGTCTCCTTTCGTCCGCGACACTACTTTCGACCCGAATAATCCGCTCTCTAGGGGAAGCCAGTTCAACAGCTCCCTAGCAACATCCCGAATAATAAGATTCTTTAGAGGAATGAAAAAAATGAGAAATTGATACCGGACACATTTAAAAGGAAAATTACACAAATTAAAGGCAGTGAAAAACGGAAGAGTTAGGCTCGGGGCGATGAAGCTACCGAGACATTCTTGGGAATTCGAACTTATTAGTAGTTGGTTGAAGATGGGCGGGTGATCTATTTTTTGAAATATTTCGACAGACCATCTTTCCTCCATGATCATCTATCCAAGAATTACCCAATGGTTTTAAATAATGAGACTGTTTAAAGTGGTTCGATAATTTTATATCAAAATGGATTTTAAATTGTACTAGCGGCCTTCGCCCGCTACGCTGGCGACGAACAGACGAACAGACGGGCATTAAATAGTTTAATAGTTTATTAATTACGGGAAATTTATAGAAATTAGCACCAGTTGCGTAACTTTTTTTATTGCAATTTTTATTAAAACCCTTAACTTTTATTACAAACAAAAGGATTTCGCGTTTAAGTATGGATTTTGGCTTAATGCCAAAAATATCTTCCGTGGAATTTATGGGTTGGATGTACGTTTTACAAAAATCAAAGCCGGCCAAATCAATGCTTTCATTTTGAAATCTGCTTCAATGGAAATTAAAAAAAAATTAAAACTATTCAATCAATTCTTTCAAAATTTCGAATACTTTTAAATCATGTTTAGATAAAGAGCTAAAAAAATTTCGAGTGAAAATACCCCAAAATCGGCGAGATATAAAATATTAATGAATCACAATCGCTTATATATAATTATCCAATCAACCACTCAACCGATTTTATCTATCTTTTCCAGATAGTTAGATAAGGTTCAGACATACATTTAAAAAAAAAAGCAAGTCGATACTGCAAAAACTTTGGGAAATATAAAATATTTACTGTAAATTTTTTAAGAAAAACGAAGTTTCGAAGAAAAAAATTTAAAAATTGAAGAAATAAAAAATAAATAAATAATTAAATAAATAAATACACTGACATTATCAGAAAAGAATGAGGATTCAGAATCCGGCGTTGTTTCTTGTTAGAGTTTCATAGAACTGCCAGGATTGGAATTTAAAAACGCATTTCGAAAAAATTGCGAAAAAACCGCTGAAAATCGAAGTTTCGTAAAAAAAATCGAAAAAATCACAAAAAAAAAAAAAAAATAGACGGTTAGTGCAAGAAAAGAACGAAGTATCCGAAAATCTAATTCTTTTGTTGCTGGTGTGTTTATAACTGCACCGATGACAATTTAAAAACGAGAAAACAGAGGGAGAAATTTTCTACCTCAGTCGATGTTTTTTGGATCGCCATTTCCGCCCAAATTGCAAACATGCAGGGACAAATCAGTTAAAATTGTATTGTGTCTGATTAGTTTTTAATTAATAATTAACGAACTAATTGGAATTTCGGGATGTGAATGGGCAACTCATGATCCCCGTATTTTTTTCTTTCAATTCAAAACAAACGCGACGTTTCTCCGTTTCCGGGTTCGGAAGACACAGCGTCACATACATACATACAACATACGGTCGAATTTTAATAGTATAGATTCCATACAAATGTGAAAAGGTATTTAAATAAATTACACATTTACGAGCATAGATATGTTTATTTGCGTTTAATTTGAACTTAAAGACGCTAACATGTTTTTACCACAGGATTATATCATGTTCATATACTTATGTTTTGTTATACTAAATACTGATGTGATGATTGGAAATACAACCATTGAAAATTTCTTTCGAGAAATGTTTCCCCAAAAATTTTTAAAGGATATTATACGCAATTTTGTCTGGCTCATCGTTAATTTTCATTAAAAATATCAAATAATCGAAACTTTTCAACCGCCCCTTTCCCCAGTTAGATACATCATATTAAAAACATATGCATAAAATGTAATGTTCTAGAAAATGGCGCCTGATATTTTAAATATTTTCATTTTTAGCGGTCCTAATATTGAAGACTATAATTTTAAATACTGGTTAAAATGACTGGTGCTCAAAAAGAAAATATTCATTAAAAATTGATAAAAAAAATCCGTAGTTATAAAACAAAAGTGCTTTTAAATAGTGATTTTTAGGTAGATTTCGTAAGAAATACTACCTATTGCAATCGCACCAGTTTATATCTATCTATCTATCTATCTATCTATCTCACTTTTTTATGGACACGATAACTTCTATAATTCTTCACCAATTTCCACCAAACTCGTACATAAAATCAAAGGGGATAAAATCTCAGCTAAGGCTCTAGGCAAAATCGGACCAAGGGGGTCGGAATAGGGGGTGTTTTTGTGAAAACCAAAAAAACGCCATAACTTCTTAATTAAAGTAGATATCGAATCGGTTTAAAGTTTACATTACTTCTTAAAAATGGGCCAAAAGTATATGCATGACAGATTTCTGATAAATTTAGAAGTGGGCTCAAGGGGCGAAAAAAACAGGGATTTTGAGAGAAAAAAATTCATAACTTCGTCAATTTTCAAGATATCAAGTCCAACTAAATTTTTTGTAAATGTTCTTAAAATTATCTAAAACTTTTGTATTTACAAGTTTTTGATAGGACCAACTTTTACCGACGAAAAAAATAAAAACAAAAAGAAAAAGGGCGCTGAAAAAAGAGAAAAATCCATAACTCTGTCAATTTTTAAGATATCAAATCTGATTAAATTTATTTTACATCTTCTCAAAAATATCTACAACTTTTATACTGACAAGTTTTTCATAGGACCAATTCGTATAGCAAAAAGAAATTAAACAAAAATAGGAATTGGAGAAAAAACCTCAAATCCAAACTGCTTATATTCTGACTCATTTTTAAATTCATTTTTGATTTTAAACGCATCCGAATGGTAGATCCTCTTATTTAGAAACTGTATAAAGTGACGCATCGAAAAGGCTACCAAAAAGGGTATTTTGAACAGAATTTCCGAAAGTCATCGGGACTGAAAATTGAAGAAAGTATTCAAATAAGAAATTGCGTTTTTTTCTGACTCGTTTTTAAATCCATTTTTGTTCTCAAACGCATCCAATTTACAGATCCTCTTATTTAGGAACTATATAATGCGATGCATTGGTCAGTTTTTTGATAAAGACGAAATATATTTCAAAAAAGGCTATCAAAAAGGGTATTTTGAACAGAATTTTCTGAAATCATCGTGACTGAAAATTTAAAGAAGTGCTCAAATAAGAAATTGCGTTTTTTTTTCTGACTCGTTTTTAAATCCATTTTTGCTCTCAAATGCATCCAATTTACAGATCCTCTTATTTAGGAACTATATAATGTGATGCATTGATCGGTTTTTTGATAAAGACAGTATATATTTTGAAAAAGGCTACCAAAAAGGGTATTTTGAACAGAATTTCCCGAAGTCTTCGTGATTTGAAAATTTAAGGAAGTTTTTACATAGCAAATTGTGTTTTTTATGACTCGATTTAAAATCCATTTTCGCTCTCAAAAGCATCCAATTTAAAGATCCTCTTATTTAGGAACTATATACTGTGACGCATTGGCCAGTTTTTTGATAAAGATAGAATATATTTTTAAAAATGCGGTCAAAGTGAGTATTTCGCACAAAATTTTCCGAAGCAATTATGATTAAAGAATTAAGGATTATTCAAACAACAAACCGGTTATTTTATGACTCATTTTTAAATTCAATTTTTTTCTCAAATGCATTCAACTGACAGTGTTTTGTTATTTAGGAACTGTATAATGTACTGTTTTGGTCGATTTTTTAATAAATTCAGAATCTATTTCAAAATATGTTGTCAAAATGGGCATTTGAGCTGAATTTTTCTTAAGATGATTCTGATAAAACCAGTTTTTGCAGAAAAATGAAATTAAAAATTTTTTAATAAACGGCCTAATGAAGTTATTAAACTCGGTTTATCTCTAATCATATATATATATATATATATATATATATATATATTGTTGAAATGAGCACTCTTCGAAAGCTACCTACGCCTATAGGCCCAGCCGACAGGGATTTTTCTATCTTGCTTCATTGTTTTTAAACCTGAACAATTTTTTGCAAAAATTAAGTAATAGTTTTCTAAAACTTAACCACACTGTTTATTTTTCTATATTTTAATTTTTCATAAGATCATATATTAATTTGATAAAGATATACATGTACACACACATATATATATATTTGAATAACTTTTTGTATTATAGTTTAATGAATTAGACAAATACATACTGTAAACATTTATTATTACGACAGACAAATTTACAATTTACATATAATTCATCAGGACATACTTTTCAAATTTCTTGAAACTATATTTAACCTTTTATTTTCCATTTTTCTCCAATTCATATACATAATTCAAATTTAATGAATATTTCAGTATATATTGCTAAAAGCATAATACATTCAGTTTCTTTCAGATTGGAATTTATCGCATGATGCTTTAAATAAAATGCAAAAATACAGAAGGGAAAAAAAATCGGAAATTTTATAGAATGACTGCGCCTCGGGCTTTTTCTAGATTTCAAGGCAGTGTCAGATTTTTCATTTTAAAGAGTCGCATCTTTTTATGAAGTTTAAATTTCAAGTAATCCTGAAAAGTTCTTGTTCGAGAAAAAAGGAAAAAGAAAAAAGAAGTATCTGATGGACAGATTTTAATAAACGCCGTTAAAAGTAACAGAGACCCCATCACCCCAATTTAAAAACTCTTTTTATTTCATAGCTAAAGCTCTCGTGAAAAGTCTCCTGGTTCTAATCAAACTTGTATTTCTGAGCATTTAGTAGAATTGTGTATTTAACAGCCACGTTTTTTTCTCCAGACATTTTTCTTAATTTTGAAAGACATGGAAGGATTTTTTAACTCTTTTAAATAAAAAGAAAAAAATTGTTAAAGTGAATGATATGACGTGATTTATATGTCGATATGAAAATACGTTATTTTAATTTGGTAAACCTTGCCATTGATTTTAATTCTTTTAAAATTATAAAGAACAATGAATATCAGCTCTGTTGTATAAAGTTATTCTCTTTTTAATAATTTCTAAATACACAAAAAGCCATTATATCAAGAATCGCAGCGTCCTATTTTTTGACTACCACTACTTTCAAACAATAACATTCATGGCAGATATCTTTTAAAATTGCAAGAAAAGTTTGCCATAAAAATTACTTCTTGAAATAATTAAAATATAGAATTAAGTTACATTACCAAAAATAGATAATTTAGTTTAATAATATTACTAAGAAATTCCACACTTATTTTTCTTAAAAATTCTTGAAATGTCAGTGTTCTGTTTGAGAAAGCCATTATAACATGTAGCAAAATGATTGTTGTAATAAATATTCACATAAAATAGTACCACTATATTACCAAGAATTGATATTATTGTTTAAAATGTATTTTAATTTCATTTTAAAATTTAAAGTTCTTATGTATTAAGTACGATAAAATAACATAATTCTATAATGATAAAACCAGGCAATAAAATAATTCATCCAAAAGTTTCAGCATGCATTATCATATTGTGGAAAATTATTTCAACATAATTTTGATAGCTTTATGATTTTTAACCCCTTACCAGTTTACATTGTCAGACATATGGTTAAGTGCTTTTTTTTTTTTTCTTTTTCAAAATAGATTTAATCAATGGATATTCTTAAGTATGAGGCAGTTTTCAGGAAAACTAAATATTGTTATATAACATATTAGTGTTATATACTGGGGTGCAAAATGATAGGAAAGATCCTGAAATCAATTGTCTTAATAAAAAAATATAATTATATTAACACTCATATAAGCAATATAAATTTATTGAATCATACTAAATACGCATCATAAAAATAAAAAAAAAAACATTCTAAAACAATTAATCTAAAACAATTAATTATCTAAAACGATTAAATATAATCCATTGCATTTTTACTTGATATGCATTGGGAGCAAAATGATAAGGACAAAACAGATTTTTCTAAATTATAAAAATATTGCATGCCAATTGGGCTTCCTTTGTGTTTAACACTTCCAATGCAACATTGTAGCACAGATTTTACATAGTTTAAAATTTCCTTAGGCGACAAAACCCATATTTCAGGTTTTAATTCTGCTTTCAAGTGATACTGCACGATTTAACTTTCTTTCATTATCTGTAGCACCCTTTAGCACCACAAACGTTATTGAAGGAATTTAGGTTTGGACCATTGGCTGGACAATCAAAGTGACTTATTTATCTTCAAATCACTTTTTTGTGCTGTTTTCCGTACGGATGCTGTTTCCAGTACGAATAATCAAACTTTAGGATGGTTTAAAAAGAATTTTTGGCCACCCTGTAGATTTTGTAGAAACATAAATAGCTGGATTTGTGAATTAAATGAATGTGCTCAAAATGTCTTTAAAATGCGTTTTTAAAGTCTATGTAAAAGTATCGCCAATCACGATCCACGGTTTTAGATATAACGACTGCGTTCTTATTTTGTTCGATCGTAAATTTAGCAAAATACATACTTTAAAAAAATATTAAAAAATTCTATGCAATTTTTGTAAGTGATTTCTTTAATATTAATTAATACATCTTTTATTTAATTTTAACACAAATGTTTACGCAAATTAATTTCTTTGTTTTTGTATCGTTCCTATCATTTTGCACCCCACTATATAAAAGACTAATATCCTTATATAAAATACATGTCTAAGTTCAGAATGAATACTAAAATCAAGTCGTTTAAAACTTATTTAGTAATAGAAATAGACTCTTTAACCACAGAAAACGAGATTGTTAAGTGTTTAATTTCAATTAATATTCAATATACAGAGTGATTTATAAAGATCGAAATAATAGGCTATTTCTTAAATATAGCCTCTAGCCACATACTTCCATTTTCAAAGTTTCACAAATAAAAGTGCAAATGTTGATGATGTAAGTTGCAATTCCATAGCGAATCTGTTTGAGAAAATGCGAAAATTAGATTTTTTACGATCCCCTTATGATAAAATTCCTAATTAGGAAATTTTTCCTAATCCATTTCTGAATTAAACACAAAAAATTTAATCTTCATTTCTGCAAAACTCAAATAGTTATAGCCGTTTAAATAATTCGTCAGGTTTTAAGGGAAACAAATTGAAATGCGTGCAATTCAGAAAACAATGTTACATTAAGAGTTTCTAGGAAACATATAAAAAATATATTTATTAATTTCGTTACAATTTTGATATTTTTTCTTTTTTTTGGAATGATTAACCATATAATTTGCAAACAAAATCATATCCTAAAATTTCTCATAAAGTTAAAAAAAAATTAAATGATTATTTTTTTTAGTGCGGTAATTTAAAATTGTTATCTCGATACATAATTTGTCGAATTTCAAAATTTTTTTCAAAATTAATGATGTAAATATATTTTAATTTTCTTTCAGGATTTTTTCAAAAATTAATTTTAAAAATACAAAGAATATATAATAATTTTAATAATTTAAATACGGATGTAATTTATTTAACAAAATATGTTTTTAAAAATAAATATTTTTTCAAATTTGCCGAAATTAATACAATGCAAAATAAAATTAAAAATGCCATTTTCCAAGTTTGCATATTTTTCTTTAACATTTCTTAATTTATAACATTTTAAAATCGAGAAATAATAATAACAATAATTTATATATATTTTTATATATATATATGCAGAAAAGCTCATTTAGATTTTTAAACAAACATTAGATCCTAATAAAATTTATAAATGATTTTTAAATAATTGCAGTTGAGTAAGTAACTCCTTACTGTAGCTTTATCTTCCGATTAAATTTAACTTTTACCCTTTCCACCTTCTTTCTGTATATTTAAATGTCCGTCAGCTTATTTAAAACAAGGCTTTGCTAGCTTCCGATTAAGATTTTTTTTCATAATTTTAGCCCTTGTAACTTCAAGTTTCATATCATCCCGGCTAAGCCTTTCTAAATATCTGTATTCTGGGGCCAGGCCAGGCCTGAACCTTACTTTTTTCTAACGGGTTGGTCGAGCCGGGCCTAACGTATAATGTCATACCGAAACAAGACTGCCTTTCTCCTTCCCAAGTCTGTACAGGCTGAAATTGTCAGTCTTTGTCTCGACTTAGCCCGTCATGAAATCATTGTCTTTGACAGACGTGATCCGTGCAAACATAGGTACAATTTGGTTCTGTTCAAAAATTTTTAGAATAAATAAACATATTTTTAAATCGTCATTATTTTAAAATTAAAGTTTAAAATTTATTTTATTAAAGCATAGTGGATTTAAGAAACAAAAATTTTAAAATATAGTAAAACCAGTGAAAGAAGATCTGCTTATGATGGAATACTCTCTTAAGTGAAAAAATGTGTTGACCCATACAAAATAAATATAATACTCGAGAAAAAAAATAGATTACACCTCCTAAGAAGGGACCTTGAATATAACGCATTTTTTCTTTTCTGTGTGATACCGTCTTAGAAGATTAACCTACACAGCATTTTTTAAGATCTCCAATACGCGGAATATGGATTAATGATATTAAATAAGTGAAGTAATTGTATGCAAATAGAGATTCGTTAAAAAATAAATAAATATGGCACTTCTTTAAAAATGATTTTATTTTAAACATGAAAAAAATTCTTGTCGGCTCGGCCTACAGGCGCAGGTAAATTTCAAAGTTAAGTGCTAAATTCACCAACAACAAGTAAATTATGATTAGCGATAAACCAAGATCAACAATTTTATTTGACCGTTTTTGGAGAGTTTTTAATTTTCTTTTTCTATAAGAGCCAGTTTTATTAGAATCATGTCAAGGCAATATTTGAAAAAATATTTTTTCGCGCTCAACAACTCAAAATTTTCTAATATTGGATCAGACTCATTTTAAAACAAAAAATGTGAAACTTGCTGACGTGATATTTGAAGATATTTATAAGGAACCTGTTTTTTTCTATTAATTAGAACTTGATTTAAAAACAATTATTTTTTCGACCATATTTTTCATTTCCAACTCTATATCTTCAGGAAATTCGGTTCAAAATGGCCAGTTTGATAGCATTTTTTGAAACATAATCTGCCTTTATTAAAAATAGTCCAACACGGTACATTATATAGCTTCTAAACAAGAGAAATGCCAAGTGCATGCGTTTGAGAACAAAAATGCATTAAAAAATGGTCAGAAAGTAAGCAATCTGTTATCCCTTAATTCTCCCATCACGATCGTTTCGGAAAATTCGTTACAAAATGTCTACTTTGACAGCATTTTCAGTAACATATTCTGCCTTTATGAAAAAATCCCTGTCGGCTGGGCCTATAGGCGGAGGTAGATTTCGAAGAGTGCTCATTTCAACAAATATATATATATATATATATATATATATATATATATATATATATATATGTATATATGTATATGATTAGAGATAAACCCAGTTTAATAACTTCATTTGGCTGTTTATGAAAAAGTTTTAATTTCATTTTTCTGCAAAAACCGGTTTTATCAGAATCATATTAAGAAAAATTCAGCTCAAATGCCCATTTTGACAACATATTTTGAAATAGATTCTAAATTTATTAAAAAATCGACCAAAACAGTAGATTATACAGTTCCTAAATAACAAAAAACTGTCAGTTGAAAGCATTTGAGAAAAAAATTGAATTTAAAAATGAGTCATAAAATAACCGATTTGTTGTTTGAATACATCCTTAATTATTTAATCATGATTGCTTCGGAAAATTTTGTGCGAAATACTCACTTTGACAGCATTTAAAAAAATATATTCTATCTTTATCAAAAAACTGGCCAATGCGTCACAGTATATAGTTCCTAAATAAGAGGATCTGTAAATTGGATGCATTTGAGAGCGAAAATGGATTTAAAAACGAGTCATTAAAAACGCAATTTGCTATGTGAAAACTTCCTTAAATTTTCAAATCGCGAAGACTTCGCGAAATTCTGTTGTTCAAGATACCCTTTTTGGTAGCCTTTTTCAAAATATATTCTGTCTTTATCAAAAAACCGATCAATGTATCATATTATATAGTTCATAAATAAGAGTATCTGTAAATTGGATGCATTTGAGAACAAAAATGGATTTAAAAACGAGTCAGAAAAAAACGCAATTTCTTATTTGAACACTTCCTTAAATTTTCAGTCACGATGATTTCTGAAAATTCTGTTCAAAATACCCTTTTTGGTAGCCTTTTTTGAAATATATTCCGTCTTTATCAAAAAACTGACCAGTGCATCACATTATATAGTTCCTAAATAAGAGGATCTGTAAATTGGATGCGTTTGAGAACAAAAATGGATTTAAAAACGAGTCAGAAAAAAACGCAATTTCTTATTTGAATACTTCCTTTAATTTTCAGTCCCGATGACTTTCGGAAATTCTGTTCAAAATACCCTTTTTGGTAGCCTTTTTTGAAATATATTCTGTCTTTATCAGAAAATTGACCAATGCGTCACTTTATGCAGTTTCTAAATAAGAGGATCTACCATTTGGATGCGTTTAAAATCAAAAATGAATTTAAAAATGAGTCAGAATATAAGCCGTTTGGATTTGAGGTTTTTTTCTCCAACTCCTATTTTTGTTTAATTTTTTTTGCTATACGAATTGGTCCTATGAAAAACTTTTCAATATAAAAGTTGTAGATATTTTTGAGAAGATGTAAAATAAATTTAATCAGATTTGATATCTTAAAAGTTGACGGAGTTATGGATTTTTCTCTTTTTTCAGTGCCCTTTTTCTTTTCGTTTTTAATTTTTTTCATAGGTAAAAGTTGGTCCTATCAAAAACTTGTAAATAAAAAAGTTTTAGATAATTTTAAGAACATTTATAAAAAATTTAGTTGGACTTCATATCTTGAAAATTGACGAAGTTATGAATTTTTTTCTCTCAAAAACCCTGTTTTTTTCGCCCCTTGAGCCCACTTCTAAATTTATCAAAAATCTGTCATGTATATACTTTTGGCCCATTTTTAAGAAGTAATATAAACTTTAAACTGATTCGATATCTACTTTAATTAAGAAGTTATGGAGTTTTTCGGTTTTCACAAAAAAGCCCCCTATTCCGACCCCCTTGGTCCGATTTTGCCCATTAACGAACTCAGCCAAGATTTTATCCCCAATGATTTTATGTACAAGTTTGGTGGAGATTGGTGAAGAATTATAGAAGTTATCGTGTCCATAAAAAAGTGAGATATATATATATATATATATATATATATATATATATATATATATAAACTGGTGCGATTGCAATAGGTAGTATTTCTTACGAAATCTACCTAAAAATCGACAAATAAGGCACATTATGTAGTTTCTAAATAAAATTAACTCCGAAATGAATGCGTTTGGCAGCAAAAATGAATTTAAAAATGAGTCGTAAAGATAACAGTTTGGATTTGAATGCACTTTTAATACGGTAATTATTTCTTCCACTCCTACTTTTGTTGGATTTTTATACAATAAGAATCGGTACAATCAAAATCTTGCCAGTATAAAAGTTGTCGATATTAATGAGAAGATGAATAATAAACCTAAGCGGATTTGATATCTCTTCAATTCATGAAGATATGGATTTTTTTTCTTCCTCAACCCCCTTTTTGTTTTCGTTTTTATTAATTTTTTTACCTTTACACAGGGGCTAGGACAGCATCAGCCCGATTTAGCATGCATTCTTGGACACATGCTGTCCAAGCCCATGTGTAAAGATTAAGAGCTGGTCAAATCTAAAACTTGTAAACATAAATGTTGTAGATAATATTAAGAAAATTTTTAACAAAATTAATTGGATTTGATATCTTGAGAATTGACGGTATTGACTTTTTTCCTCCTTAAAACCCTATTCCCCTCCCCTTGAGTCCATTTTTAATTTTATTAAAAATCTGTCATACCCAAATTTTTTGCTCTTTTTTTTTAGAAGTAATAATAACTTATTAAGAAGTTATGGTTTTCTTTTTCAGTTTTTACAAAAATCCTCCTTATTTCCACCCACTTGTCCGATACCTCCGGTCCATTAATGAACTTAACCGAGATTTCATGCCCTTGATTTTATGTATCAGTATGGAAGCGATTTGAGTAGAATTATAGAAGTTATCACGTCCATGAAAAAGTGAAATTGATAGATAGAAAGATAGATAAAGTTAATTTACTGAGGGTGGTTTTGGATTCTAGGAGTCATAATCGGTGAAGATCTGCAAAAATATTCCAGAAATTCTAACATAGGAGAGAATGTAATAGGTAGTATTTCATATAAAATCTACCTAAAAACAATTACTATAATAAGTATTTTTTGGTCAGAACTCCTCCATACGAAACAATTTTTAACCATATCAACATAAAAAATTACATTTTATATAAATTAAGTCAGACCAGGGCAGGCTCGAGCAAAGATTTTAACAATGTCCCAGGCTGGAGGGAATTTTTTTTAAGGGTCGGCTCGGGAACAGCTAGGATGTTTCAAACTGTGCAGACCTCTCATGCAAACCTTCAACATATTTTGGAAACAGGTTTAAAGTAAAATCTGTACGCAGCTATTTCATATCCAAAAGTGAGGCATTGTCTTAAATCGGCTTTTCGTAATATACAATTTGTGAATGATCCATATATTACATTCAAATTTATTCAAAACTCTTTGCTTAGAGGCATGGGTATATGATGTAAGTCGCGAATTTTGAATTTTAATATCTCTGCAAGTGTTTCAGATATCGACATGAATTTATTTTACGTAATTCAGAAATGGATAGGTAAAATTTTACATTTGGAATTTTACTCTAAAGTGATCATGTAAAAATTTAATTTTGTATTTTTCTAAAATAGATTTTCCCCTCCCCCTCAGAAAGTTGCAACTTATATCATTAAATTTTGCTCTTTTTTATGAAATTTCACAATTGGAAGTATGTACCTAGGGCAATATTCGAGGAAATTGAATACATTTTTTACTTCAGTTAGTCATTCAATTAGTCAGTCTGTCTGTTTGTAGATAGCTCTTTGTGAAACTGTTTGGATTCAAATGGCATGCGATACATAAAAAGGCACTACTGCACTGTAGTGTATAGACTGTTATACTTAAAATTTAATTTCAATGATGTCTCATTTTACGTTCATGTTGAAAAGCTATATTTAAAAAACATATTCTAACAAAATAAGTTGCATTATGTTGAAACTGAAAATGGTCAGTATAATAAATGCAGAATGTTTATAAAACCATTTTAATAATTGAAATCTTTTAGAATTTATTTATAGTTATTATTTGAATTACATCTTAATGATACACATTTTCAAATTCAATACGACTATAGCGTAATGTGGATAAAAATACCGAAAAACTGGCAATAAATTATACTTAAAGTAATAAAATACGTAAAACTAAGTGATCTTTACATTGTTAATTTCTTTAATTATAAGGTCATGTCTATTTGGAAAATTAGCCACTACAATCTTTCACTCACAACGAACGCAAATTACTGTGCTTGGCTTGTCAGATTCAGATATCAAGACCATACTGACTTTTAATATCTTCAAGGTGGTGATTCGGAATTAAAGTTTTGTTCTATAATCTTTTGGAATGAGTGCGTTGTAGCTTTGTGGTAATGGTAAGACGTTAGTCACCTGTTCTGTATACCATAATTTGAATACGAGCAGCGGAAAGTTCGAAAAATAATTGAAAGTTTTTTTTTAAATATCTATTCAAGTTTTTATAGCTTAAAAATATGAAATTAAAATAATTTAAATGAAAAATTAAAACTACCTACTTTCATTATTTATAGTTATCGAAAACAAATTGAATGAAAACCATGGAAAAGTATTTTTCCATATTTATTTATTTATGAAAAACATTTGAATGAAAATAGTTAAAAGTTTCTTTTATTCAACTAAGCTATAAAAAATAATTTGAAACAATATTAACAATATATATAATGTGATTTTTTTAAAAAATATATTCGTTATAGTGATTGCGGTTTTAAGGAAATTCCTATAAACATTTCAATAAACAATTTTATTTTACTTGATAGGTGTAAAAAAAATTAAAAATAAATATTGACATGTTTAAATTTCATCTTATAAGAATCATAATCATAATCATTATGATTATGGTTCTTACAAGATGGAATTAAAACATGTCAATATTTGTTTTTAATTTTTCGTCACACCTATCAAGTAAAATAAAATTGTTTATTGAAATGTTTATATGTAAAAGGTGTATTTTTTAATGTCTTGTGATTTAAAAATCTAAACGATTTAATAACTTTTTATGGAAATTCCTATATTAGAAATTCCAATACAATGATTTAGACGAATCCATTTATGTTTATCTTCTATCGCTCATATAAGTCTCTAATCGCTCATATAAGTTTTATAGTGATAACGGATTCAACGAATTTCGCGCATTTTTAAAATTGCTACACAGTGCACTGTAAAAAAAAAGTGTCGATCTACTAAAAAAACTTTAGTGATCCTTGTATTTACTAAAAAAAATTTAGTAATCTTAGTATGTTACAAGAAAATCTGTAAGAATTACTAAAAAAAAGTTAGCAACGAATAGAGTTAATAATTTTTTATTTTTAATAGCTATTACTAAAACTCACTTGGTGTGGCCTTGATAGCATAGTGGACGGTAGGATAGTAACGGACTCCAGGCTAAAAGGTCCCGGGTTCGATACTGGCCACTGCCAAATACTCCCCGAATGTATGCAGTGTAAGTACTCGTTAATAAAGGGATTATGAATACCCTGACGGAGCAGTAGCAATGTTTGGTGCTGCCATCTATTGTGGTTTTGCCGAAAATCTTCCGCTCCAGAAGTCTGGATGCAGCTCAAAGGAAGCTCCTGCCCTTCGAGCCCACGTAATGGTTATTAAAAATATTTTTGGAGCTATTACTAAAATTTGCTTGGTGGCTCATACTAAAAATTTTTAAGTTAGTTATACAAAAAATTCTTTTGTTCAGTTTACAAAAGAAATGCTTGTTTCGCTTGCAAAAAAAAAGTTTGTAATGGTTACTAAAAAATTCTGTGGAATACAAATTTAGTAAAAAATTTTTAATAACCTCTTGAATTTTTTTTTACAGTGTGAGGTTGCCACGCACAGTGATTTTATTTTTTTTGTTTTCACGGGCGCAAAGCTTTCATACATGTGTTAGATAGGGATCGAATGCATAAAAAAAATACTAATTTACTAAGCTTCTAAACCCCTTGCAGAAATAATACTGATATTATTGAAAGAGCGCGAGGCATTCCATTAACTGTATTGTGCTTTTAGAAATTGAAAAAAAAAAAAGATAAATGTACTAAAATTATTTGTATACGTATTTTTTAAATTCTTCAGAGTCATAATTAAATTGTGCGCATAAAAAATACGAGTTACGTGATGCAGTCGATGACCACTTTCAAGACGCTTAAAGTAAATAGTCAGTAGACATTAAAAGTCAATATATGGTTTTGACGAATCAAAAAAATTAGCCTGAAGTGCGCTAAATCTGAACCGAGTAAATATTGTGAATATGACTTTACCTGATCTTATTCTTTCGTAGCACTCGCGCCCATCAGCTGTCAAACTACCGTATTTTAATATATCGGTTAAAAAATGAAAATTATCTGCTTATTTATAATAAACAATTGTAAATTGATATTTTTAAACTTTGCATCTATAATAAATCCCGAAGAAACTTTTAATTTCAATAGGTCCTTAAAGATTGTTATGCTTCGTTAACGATTCTCCAACATGAAAGCTACTTCAAAGCATTTAACTAGTTTTAAGAACTTAAATATGCTAAAGGGCTATTTTTATTCTCTAATTTTTTTTTGGTCTTGAAATTAACGCAACTCGCTTGCTACGTATGCGTTAATTCATCTAAAAAGCTTTCAATTAAATTTGATTCCGACATTTCACTAGATTTTATATATTTAAAAATTTATCCGATCCATCCTATAAGATGATTTGTGTGCGGTATTTTATTTGAAATTTTAAGTTATGTAATTTGAAGAAAAGTTTATATTTAAACTGGCCTTTAGGAAGAAACGGTGTTCTTTGTCTAACTTATAAACAAATTAATATAAAAACACGAAATCGGTTCTTAGGGATAATATTATGGGACAATGTATAGCAATATACAGTGGCGCCAACTTTTGAAAAATATTGGGGTGGCTCAAAAATATTGGGTGGGCTCAAAAATATTTTTGTAAAATAGTGCAGCCGGTTTGTTTTTCTTTGAAGAGTTGACAAATGGTGAATGAAAGAATTTTAAGTCAAGCTATCATGTTTTAATAAATTTGCAATTTATTAAATTATATTCTAATGCGTTTTTCCTTATAAAGACATTTACATTTATTGTAATGGCATAATATCATGAACACGAATACAAATTAAATTTACAGAAAGTTAAATATGGAGCAAAACATTTCAGTCATTTGGGATTTATGGGTGTAAGTCGGAGAATTAAAAACATGACCAATGGCAAAATAAATTTTATTCTAATCAGAAAAATGAATAATAAAAAAATAATAATGAAATAAATAACTAAAACATTGAAAATTGGGTACGTTATGATTCCAAATATTGGGTGGGCTCGGGCCCCGAGGGCCCTTATAAGTTAGCGCCACTGGCAACATACCAAGCTGAAAAAAAAGTAATTTTTTTAGAATATACTTGGTAAATAAACAATGGTCAATATATGCCGTATTAAATTCTCAGAACATGCTTAATTATATAGAGGTAAAGTCAACTAGTACAACTACCCAGATCATGCAACGAATCCTCATACTACTGACGAGGTTGTTGATGAGAAATGGTAGGAATTAACACAACTTACCTTAAAGTATTAATTTTCTCCTGTAGGGTCCTGGGAGATGGTTGACGTTGCGCTATAGATCTAGAGTATTCAAACATGCTCAATTTGGTTAAGTTCTAGCCAAATTGTGGTTCACAACATGTGATTAATATCCCTTGCATCAAGAAAATCCTTATCAATTTCTGCTTTTGTGCGGCCTTGCGCTATCATCCATAAAATAAAGTCTGAACAAAAAGCTGCCCGAAAAATTCTCGAATTAGTTTCAATGTCATCATTCTATTATGTACCATATTTATTAAACAGAGAAAGATTGAAGCTATTTCCTCTTTAGTGATGATTCGAGATTCAGTGCTCAAACTGACTCTTACTTTGTTTTTCTCCAGAGAAAATGTGGTACATTTCATAATTATACTAATATACAGAAAACTGATCATTTTGATGTGTAAGAATCATTGTATAGGGTGACATTTTGTTGGACAATCGAATATCACTGCATCTGTTTGATATGATTATTGAGTGCGGTTATACATTTTGTAATCTGAAAATTTTATCATTTTGTAAGGACTTGCCTTGTTTTTTAAACTGCGATGTTCAGGGTGTTTCCCAAAGTATACTTTTATTTTTCCTTATTTTTTATACCGTAAAGAATTTTTACCTGTATAAATTTTTTTTTAATTGGATCTATTTTAAAAAGGACAATATAATATATACAATTGTCGTATTGAAATATTTCCCGCTGTCTATGTTTCATGTATGAATTTTATTTCTTGTTATAGATAGCAACTAAAAAGTGTTTTTAAATGCTTGAATTATTTCATCCAGACATACATTTGAAAAAATTAAACCAGCCAAATGCTCATTAAAATTTACATAATTTGTGTTTTTTAAAAATATATTTCAAAACCAGTAATAATAATAACCATTCAAACGTTTATAAACGTTTATAAACGTTCAAACCATTATAAACGTTTAGAAAGTGAATAAATACAAAGCTGAGTATATTCCATTTTCACATTGAGCACCAAACGTGGAATGAGAAACTCCTTCCAGTCTGTCATAATTCACCTTATTAATAGGCAATTAACCTTTTTAAGAAGAGTGAAAATGTACAGCTCTGTCGACAGACAGTTTAAGTAGGTTTTGGCGCGTTAAAGCTAAAGTAATTTCTAAAGAAGTCTATTAACGCATTGAAAACTGTAGAATTTCATTTTAATTACTTCAATAAGATAATAATCAGAGATGCATTTTATAACTTTATTATTATTATTATTATTATTATTATTTTCGATTTACGATTGAAAATAGAGCGATTTTGGAGACGAAACATTAATTTTCGAAATAAATGGTAAACGATCTACTATTTGAACACTATATATGCATCATTAATAATAATAATGGGGTAATTTACTAACTTTCAGCTGTACACCAAAATTTCTTTGAAAATTAAAAACAACTACTAGAATAAGATAAGTGTCATTTACAAAGATCATTATGAAAGTGATACTATATACAGATGCATGTAAAGTAATTTCGCTTTAATTAAATTGATTTTAATTCTTCAAATGATTTTCTAGTAAATGCCTATTTCAAAACGTACAAATCGATATCTTTCAATATTACTGTAAAAATAAGGTTTTAAAGAGGATTTAAATTAGGGTTAGGTGTTTTATGAATATTCTGAAACGTGTGTGTGCGTAGTAATAGCTTTTCTTATAAAATTCGAATATTTTATTTCATAAAATACTTTCACAAAATGTTAATAATATAATAATATCATTATACACAATATTTGATTTTCTATGTATAGCGTTGTGTAAAATCATAGGAACGATACAAAAACAAAAAAAATAATTTGCATTTGCTAAGCAAATGCGTAAACATTTCTGTTAAAATTAAATACAAGATACACCAATTAATATTAAAGTAATCGCTTACAAAATTTGCACATAATTTTTTAATATTTTTCTAAAAATGTATTTTGATAAATTTACGCAGGAGCAAAATGATAAGAACGCAGTCGTTATTTCTAAAACCGTGGATCGTGATTGGCGAATACTTTTGCATATCGTTTAAAAATGCATTTAAAAGCATTCTGAGTACATTCATTTAGTTCACAAAACATTTAGATTACAGGGTGAATCAAAATGCTCTGTAACTTCGAAAAAGAGCAAATTCTAGCTTTTAACAACATTGGAATCTAGTTTCGATGAATTAATCATGAAATTAAACTTTCAAATACATATGTTATTTTTTAAGGAATCCAGCTATTGATGTTATTACAAAATCTACAGGGAAGACAAAAATTTTTTTGAAACCATCCTAAAGTTTGATTATTCGTACTGTTCCAAGTAAAATGATAATAGCAAAGGAATTTGGAAGTCAGATAAAGACGCCAGTATCAATATCGACTGTACTAACAACAATAAAAATGTCGGCAGTTCTTAAAAATATAAAACCACGTCTATGTTTGCGTTTAATATCTGGCAGTAAAAAAGCCTTCCGTTTGCAGAGAAACGCCTGAAGTATCAAACGAATTGGCCTAAAATTATCTTCAGTGCTGAAAAGAAGTTTAATTTCGACATTCCACATAATATTCATTCATATTTGCAGAATCTTCAAAATGAAAAGGACGTATTTTCCACGCCTCTCTTAAGTGGATTATTCTTAATGATTTGGGCTACTTTTCCTTCGGTAGGTAAGCTTATAACTGCTTTTCTAGATGAATGAACAAAATAGACGCATGTTAGATTGCCATTTGTTGAACGTGTGTAAAAAAATTACCGACTTTTACGAAATTTTCAACAAGACATTGCGTAAATTCACTCGGAAAACGGCACAAAAAAGTGGTTTGAAGATAAATAAGACACTCAAACTTGGTTGTCCAGCCAATGGTCCAAACCTAAATTCCTTGAATAACGTTTGTAGTGTTATAGGATGCAATATATTATGAAAGATGGTCTAATCGTGCAGTATCACTTAAGAGCAGAATTAAAACCTGAAATATGGAAGATATGACGTGTTTTGTCACCTAAGTAAATTCTAAACTATGTAAAATCTATGCTACAATGTTGCTTTGGAAATATTAAACACAAAGGAAGCCCAATTGACATTCAATATTTCTATAAGTTGGAAAAATCTGTTTTGTTCTTATCATTTTGCTTTCAGTGCATATCAAGGGAAAATGCAATGCATTATATTATATTTATAATAATTGTTTTAGCAAATGTTTTAGAATGTTTTCTTTATGTTTATGATGAGTATTTTAAAATAAATTTATATGGTTTATATGAGTGTTAATATAATTATATGCTTTATTAAGGCAATTACAGGATCGTTCCTATCATTTTGCAAATCTTGTCTCAGTTTATGATTGCAAGTAAAACAAGAAAATGAAAAGTATGCATATAAAATCACAAATTAAGGAAATGCTTAGAAAACTAAAATAATTATAGTAGATACATAATTAATTAAATAAGAACAAATTAGTAAGCCATACTGTTATCATACATTTTAAAGGATTAAGCAAAATATATCGTAATTATTTGCCTGCGACGCAACGTCTTGATGTTACAGCGCTTCTTTCACTCTATTGCCGATTAAATAAATGATTCATTAGAGAAAAATAAGTCATGCATATAGGTGATTAAAATTCTTGGTCATTCTACGAGCTAAATTATTCCCAATAGGCAAGAATATTAATTTTGTTAACGAAAATACGTTGAATCCAAATTCACAAACGTTACGGCGTGTTTACAGTTATCAGATAAACGTGTAGCATTTGACTAAATGTGCTGTGAAATTTCTCATCTATACATAGCATTAAATAACTCTTACCAGTATTCATTTTAAGATATCTTTTAAAGGAGTCTTGAACTGATTCCAGAAATGAAAATTTTTCCTCTTACATTTAATATCCTTCAAATTACATAAAATATGTTGATATTTTCTGTTTATTTTCATTTTAATAAAGTCTATTTAAATATTTATCTTTATTTCGTCGAATTTGTACAATCGAAAAAAATATTCCGTAAAAACACTTATGATTTTACCATATAAAAATATACTACACTATTAGTTCACTATTAGTAATAGCGCTTACTAAAAGAGTTATATTTAAAATTTGCTTGGGTGCTAGTCTATAAATAAAAATTGCACAAATTCGAAAAATTTCAATGCTAAAATCTGATTTTTTTTTTAATATCATATTTGGATTTTGCGCAAAAATCATTCTTTAAGATGTTTCGTAATTATGCAGGTTTAAACTTTGGAACTCCTAATGTTAAACTAATTTTAACATTTTCCTCCAATAATAACTTAATTAAAAGCCTTTATTAAAGTTCTAACTTTACGTATTTTTTAAATAGTTTTATTTTTGCTAAAGACTTAATTTATAAATTTTGTCTCTATCTAAAATAATTCTCTCTGTAGAGACTGAAAATAAAGTGCCACACATGACAGGACATGCCAAATTATCATTAGGTAATATGATTTTGAAAACATTTTTTTTTTAAAATATAAACGCTGTGTTCTTTTATGAAGTTATTTAATTATTTCATTGAATTCTTGGATGTTTGGAAAGTTCTCAGTATTCAAAGTTTTTCGAGGTCATCATAAGTAAAGCAAGAAAAAAGTAACTTCTAATACAAATACTAATATTGCATTTAATAAAAAAAATGCTCCATTTTAGAAATCGGAAAATCAAAGAAGTTGAAAATTTAAAAGAGAATTTTTGTCTTCTTCATGGACTTGGAATATCCATTTTTATTAATATTATCTATTTAACGATTATTTTTCAAACATTATCAGCAGTATAAGAGTACAACGAGAAGTGTTAAAAGTAATGCAGTTCTGATGCGCATTGCTTTTCATAAAATTACAGCCTATAAATTCAAAACTTTAAAAGAATTTTTTAGTTAATTTAGTATTATTCTGAGAGAATGACTTGTGTTTAATTATAAGAAATATGTATGTGCCAATTACGGTCTATAATTTATCAATTATGTCTCCATTTAAATGTTTGAAAGGTAAATGCGATAAAAATCTAATAAATGTATGCTGGCTGTATCATGACAGCCATGACCATGTCAGATTTTAAATAAATGAAAACCTTATGAAATATAAAGTGGAAAAACTTGACCACTAGTATATTTCATACACTGAGGTGAAAATGTTTGGAACGATCAGTGACCAATTTAAGTAACTATATAATAATTCACATATAAACTTTATAAATTGATTTTATAAAATTAAATAGGAAATATAAACATAGGCAAATATTCTAGAACATTTCTTATTATTATAATATGATAAATTGGATAAACAATAAGAGCAAAATCTTAAGAACGGTAGAAGTTATTTTACGTTAACAAAGTATTACATGACAACTATGCCTCGTTTGTGTTTAACAATTTCATCCGGTATTGTGACATAAAGTTTACAAAGTTTCTAACTTGGAGAAGTGATAAAACACGCCTATCTTCACGAATGAGTTGTTTAAATTCTATTTTGGAATGATACTGGTTCATTTGACTATTTTCTTTTTTTAAATATTGTGTTGTAACACCTCATATGTTCACAATGGGATTTAGGTTCGGACTATTGGCCGGCCAGTCAAGTATGGGAATGTGTTTATCCTCAAACTACTTCTTTGTGTCTTTTACAGAGTGGATTGAGGCATTCTCGTGTTAAAATATATAATTAAGACCCTCATTTTATGCATGATGATTCATCAAATAACGCTCTAACTTGTGAATGTATGTACTACACTGTAAATTGAAACGTCAGAAATTCAGACACTTAAATGTCTGAAACGGAGCATCTCTTGATGTTTTCAGATACTTCTTGCGTCTGAATTTCAGACATATCTAAACCGCAGCCATTTTTCGTTTTTTTTAAGCATCATATTTAGCTATGTTTTACTACGTTGAATCGCAGAAAAATGTATGACTATGATCCTGCCCCATTCAACTCGACGCAGCCTGATTTAAGGTATCTATTGGTATGCAATTTTCGTAAAGCTGCTAATTTATATTCCTTTTTGACATCGTAGTGTATAATCAATATTTTGAACTTCTAGAGTACAGCAAAATTATAAGCACACACACACACACACAAAAAAAAAAAAATACTTAACTAAATACAATAAAACCCTTAATAGAAAGCACTTAGTTAATTTGTTCTCAATTCAGAGGTATCTGCTTTTATGAGGTAAACGTATATAAAAAATATGCACGTTGTGAATAAAAAATGGGTTCCTTAAATAGTGGTTTTCTCTATTTAGGAATGTCCTATGAATGTTTTACTATAAAATATTCCGACAACTTTATTTAGTGAACACTCACCTTTTTCAACATAAACATATATTTTTATCTCAGAAACCGAACACCTTCAAATAGCGGACAAATTCAGTTTCCCGAAGTGATCGTGATTCGTATCATTTTACGGTATTCAAATATATATTTTTTATTGATTTACTTTTAACCTTTTTCTACTTTAAAAATTCAAAATATTGCATCAAAAGTTTCGTGGAAGAAATGGCAGCCGAAGCATCAACTTGGTGTAGCTACGAGAATAACGAGGATTCCGGAATCGTCTATTTGATGTATTCTGCATGGAATTTTGGATCTGTGTGAATACGAGATACAGACACTTCACCAATTATTATTACAGATACAGATTAAAGACTAAAGTTTGCTACATGAGCGCTGGTACAAATGGATTGTAACCCACAATGATTGCTGAATGTCACGTGGCCAAATGAAGCATATTTTTCACTGTCAATGCGCAAAACATCTGGGCGACGTCAACCCTTCGTGAGCACCTGACCAAGCCACTGCCTTCTCTTTATGTGACTGTTTGGTGTGGTTTTGAGGCGTCTTTCATTCTGGATCCTTTCTTTTTTGAAGAGCCTTGACCTAAATCTGGGTAGAAAACCTGTACAGTCACTGCAAAACAGATATCTTATGCTTTTGCGAGACTACGATGTGCCTGCATTACAGGAAAGACATGCGTTGCCTGTCATTACCTTCATGCAGCATGGAACCTAGCCTCACTTTGCACGTAAAGTCAAGGCTTTCTTGTTGGACACTTTCGCTGAAGACCGTGTGATAATTCGATGTCATAAGTTTGAGTGATCCCCACGATCTCCAGACTTGATCCCAATAGATTTTTGTTGTGGGGATATTTAAAATCTTGTGTAGACCGGGGCTCCCCAGTCATTTTGGTGGAACTGAAAGATACCATTCGACGAACTGTCCCGGTGGCATCGCTGACGACATGCTACACTCAGCTGTAACAGATGCGTATTGATGCGCCTCACTTGCCTAATACTTGATGGTGGTGATCATGTTGAGCATATTTTACTACCTTAAAATAAATACACAGTGTCATGTTATTGTGTTTACTTCATTGTCTGTTTGTGTTTGCCAATGTTCGCCCTCTATCAGTTATTTTCGGAATCATTTTTTATTATACATGGAAAAAAAATCCAAAATCCGTTTGATCATATCCGCGCAAACCGAAAAGTTTTCCAAACATTATTTCTTTTATTATGGATTTTTAATGTTTGCACGAATTTATGACGCACCCTGTATATAAAATTGTAGCTTTTTCTAATATCCATTTTTAATTTCGAATTACATTTTTACTAAAAATAATGTAAAAATCAATGCCAGAGTTGATTGTAAAAAATATATATACGTATATGAAATATGACATTAAAACTTACTTGAAACGCTTTGCAGTCGAAAAGAAAAATTACGGTATTCGAAATTTTAAAAACTGTCACAGCGAGAGAAAAATACTTGCATTTTTCAAAGGAAATCTTTTTATATACCTGGCTAGCTATATTAAATTATGAAAATTTTCATTCTCAAAGCATAACCCGGAGGACGAAAGTTTTTTCCAGCTTTCAAAAGACAAAAACCAATAACACAATATTATTTATATACACTGGTGTCCAAAATTTAAGCATAATTGGTAATTAAGTAATTATTTTTAAGTAATGAAAGAAATATGAATCGGAATGTGCTGAAACTCCAGGTGTGTAAACAAAATAGTACGCGTCACATATTTTCGCGAAAAGTTTTCCCCGAAATCGAACAGGGGACCGTCAACAAATTGAAAAAGAACGGTCTTTTGGATAACCCTGTCAAAACTAATGTAGCAAAAGCGTTCAAACTGCACATTATGATTAATTGGCTTATTGTAATGTACTGTGTTAATTTTTACAAGGATAGCATGTATACTCGTAGAGAAATTAAGGTTTTTATAAAAACAGTCCTAAGTTTTTTGCTTATAATTTGCAGAGTTCTTAATATAAAATACTGTTCTTTTTTGAAAAAATGACAAACATCATTGTACACAATACCCTGTCATCAGAATTAAAAAATAATAAAAATTGTATGACAAATGAGCAGGTTTACTAAATAATTTTTTACTGCGCATGCGTGAACGCTATTAAAATTTCATTTGCATATTATGTTAGTTAAATGTATAGAGCAACTTTTGTGAAAGTCTCAAAAACATAGCTTAAAAATTCTGAAAATTATTGTAGATAGAATGAGATCAAAATCCTTTATTCCCTAAATGAAGCAAAAAGATGAGGGGCTGTATCCATATTCTATTGTTTAGTGCGTACACAATATTGCACGTACAACTATATTTAGGTATAACCCCTGATTTTTTTGCTTCCTTTAGGAATAACGGATTTTGAGTTGATTCTATAGGCTCCCATTTTCAGAATTTTCAAGCTATGTTTTTGAAACTTTTACAGAAGTTGTTCTATACATTTAGCTAACACAATATGCAAATGACATTTTGATATCGTTGACGCATGCGCAATGAAAAATTATTTACTAAACATACTCATTTTTCATACAATTTTTATTATTTTTAAATTCTGATGACAGGGTATTGTGTACAATGATGTTTGTCATATTTTCAGAAAAGAACATTATTTTATAATAAGAACTCTGCAAATTATAAGCAAAAAACTTGGAAAAATTTAGGACTGTTTTTATAAGAACCTTAATTTCTCTACGAGTATACATGCTATCCTTGTAAAAATTAACACAGTACATTACAATAAGCCAATTAATCATAATGTGCAGTTTGAACGCTTTTGCTACATTAGTTTTGACAGGGTTATCCAAAAGATCTTCGTTCTTTTTCAATTTGTTGACGGTTCCCTATTCAATTTCGGGGAAAACTCTTCGCGAAAATATGTGACGCGCACTATTTTGTTTACACACCTGGAGTTTCAGCACATTCCGATTCATATTTCTTTCATTACTTAAAAATAATTACTTAATTACCAATTAAGCTTAAATTTTGGACACCAGTGTATATTAGCACAAATTAACACTAAGTTCGTTGCACACTCTTTGTGGAATTCTCTGATGTAATCTTTAAGCATTGAGTACTTCCTTGTGTCGATCCCGTCTTTATATTCCCGACGGCATATAACCGGGTATTTGTCCTCAAGCACACAAATCAGATGTATGTATATGACAAATACATAAACTAAGTAGGTGCCTATTAAAATCACAGAAATTTACATTTAGCAAAAAATGAAACAAGTGAAAATAAAAACAAACATACCGTCTCAATTACAAGGAAATCAAGTTCGAACAAAGAAATCTAAAACGTATGCGCAATTGAGAATTCTCCCTGGTTGCTATTACAGAGCTGCCAACTTCTACGCCTTTTTAAATTTTATTAACATGTTTCGAACCACAAAATTTTTAGAGTGAAATGTACACCAAATACATTTAATGTTATGTATTATAATATATATTGTAATTTATTAAATAAAATTTCTGATTCCAATATGTTTATTTGACTTGAAATAGGCGTAGTAGTTGGCAGCCATGCTATTATAAAACGGAAGCAACAATGCGTCTTACCCCTTTCCGGCACGCTGTGCCCAGTCCGGGATACCTATTTTTAATTTCAAACTTGCAAATGGCACCAATAATATTTAAAAAACCTTTTGCTTTTACAGTGAAAGCTTAAATTAAGGGATTCTTACTTTCACATATTTTTTTTTCCTAAATTTTCGGTGTCAATCGATAATTTCTCATTTTACTAACAGAATTTGACCGTGCCGGAAAAGGTTAAAAGAAGACAATTGGTAATTTTCACAGATCGTTAACACTATAATCTCGGAACGATTTCGGATCTATGAAACGGTCTCGGATCGTTTGTACTATGATCATAGTAAAACAATTATATGTCTTAAATTAAGACATCTGTAATACCTTAATTTTCAGATTCAGTCATCCATGCGAATTAAAATTTATGACATAAGCGCGCAAAGTGCCACCTGCGCTTTACTACAGAATTACTATGAGTTTTGAATCATCCTGTTATAGCTGTTTTAATAAAATAAAGAATAAAAAATAAATAAATACATAACATTAAAAATATAAATAATGATAATAATAACAATAATGATATTTTTAAAATTGCTAAACAATAAATTTCTTTAAATAACTCCAATATTTAGCTATTTATAGTTATATTTTTACTTAAAATAAGAAAATAAGTACATTCTGGTGAATAATAATAATAATAATAATAATAAATTATAGCAATTGTGACTAATTTAATAGGTTCAACTTAGTAAATGTCAGTAGGTCAGCCATTAAATTTTGGTAGTATTAGCTATTATGGAAATGTTTTCTGATTATGTGCAATGAGGAAGAGTATTATGTTTGAGAGGCGAATTTTGTTTCAAATGTGAGAGAAGAATTACATAACATTTCTTCCTTTTGCAATAAATATCAGCTTTCTCCGTCATAATTTCTGTCTGTCCTTTAAGGCAATAAAATAAAATAATGAAGATTATAGGTTGATGTTTATAATCCTCAGTAGATCTGATTTCAGCAGATACATTTGACAATGGATGTCTAGTTTAATACCAGGTTAGCGTTATTTTAAAATTGAATGCTATGTTGGCGCCAGTACTTAATTAAACGGAAAATTTTAACCATTACATGTAATACGGGGGAGTGAATTGTTCTTGTAAATATTCTCTGGTTGGAAAAGATTTCATGTAAAGAATAAAAAGCAACTGCCCCTTGTTGAAACTTTTGGCAAGCAAGAGAAGAAAACATGTGAGACAATCTTTCGAGGAAAGTTGCATCTAGAAGTTTTCTCTTGGTGCGTTGTCTTTTTGGGGCTGGTAGCTGATGTAATGCCTCATCTTGAAGGTCTTGTGTTTCCAAGGCGGATTTGAATTTGTCGTGCTGGTATATGTTCCCGTATGATCTCAGCGACAGCCCGGATTTTGAGACTGACAGAATCCTGTTTTGAGCGCTTCGGCCAGAAGGTGCGCCGTACGCAAGTGTTTTGAAACTGAAGTGACCATAGATCAAAAATCAGTTCCGAAATCTGCTTATTGTGAGGCGTAAACTTCGTAGTCCTGTTGTCAGACGCAAATGCTTTGAAACCGAAGTGACCTTATGATGTAGTCCAGCAATAAATTCAGAAGTCAGACTTCATAGTTCAGGTTTGTAAAAGTAGCATACATTAATAAGAAACAGAAATTTTTTCTTTAATGGGATTATTTTGCCTGTATCCTAAAAATGTTGACGAGTACATTTTTTAATGTTAATTTTTATTTACGTTTCCAAATATTAATTGGATTACAGTATTAACAATATTAAAATTACTATTTAGATTAATTACGAATATTTATGATTCGATTAAATAGTGTCTTCTTGTAAAATACGCATAAATAAAAATAAGCGAATTAGAAGAAAGATTTACTACCTAAAAATAAAAATGTTATTTTTACTATTTAAAATGACAGTTAAGTAAAATTAAAATTGTATAATCATTCTATTATTCAGCTTGCAGTGATTATTTGGAAATGAAATATATGTATATCTATTTTCATTTGTGCATCAATTTCTTTCAGTAAACTATAAATTTTTATTAAAAGTATTAATTGTCTTGACTTCAGTGTTCCTACTAAAATTTCCTATAAATCGCAAGAAATTAAACGAAATGGTGGTTGCACAAGTTTGAGACGATACGTGATTAACGAATTTAGTGCAAAATACGACGTTATAATATTTTGGGATTTTAGGATTTGAAATTATTACATAATCTTAATAATTAACCTAATGATACCTTACTTAGATATCAGGCAGCTAAAGACAGTTTAATAATAAAAAATGAATTTTTTGATGGAGTTTTATTTACAATTCTCTATATGAGCTATATTTAGTGTAAGTCTTTGATTGTGATAACTAGTATTAACCCCTTGAGCTCTGCTGGTAGAATTTTCTACCACATAATTTTAATTCCGAAATGCTACAATGATACCAGAAAATTAGACTAAATTTACTTCAAAAAGGTTTAATGCATTTTTTCATGTTTATCGTTAACCGTTTTTTTTCTTTTCAAAATACTGGTGCCAATGTGACATTTGGAATTTTGAAGAAATTCACACCCCTGAGCTCAAAGGGTTAAAACTTTCTCCGCTCCATCGGTTTCTTTTCCTTTTCATCAGGAAGTGCAAGCTGAAACTAAGAAGTGTCTGATTTAATTCCCTGTTTTTGAAATAGTAGATAAAAATCAATTGTCTGAACTATGGGTGTTAAAATTTCAAGTTTCTTATTCAAAGATATTAAGTTGTAGGCTTAAATACCTTTCTATAGATGGGATCTATTTTGATTTAACGATTTTCTATGAAGGAGATTATTTAAATATTCTAAATTTTTGTCACTGGCGCCATAAAATAATTGGGATGATTATAATATGGATTTCAGTTAGGAAGCATTTATAAATTATTATTATTATTAATATTAATACAGGCCCTAAAACCCTGAATATTCTCAACTCACAAACATTTTAACATTTAAACAAGTATGAAAAATCATGCGTTAAGCATAGATTATGAAGCACTTTCCAACACTTAATGAAATCTTTAACAAAACTTTGTTATTTAGGGAAATAATAGTGTATAGCCAAATATACCCAAATATGTATTCCAGTACATTAGACCAACCCTGTATTTGATACGTCAGTTCATATAATGGGGAAATTTAGCTTAGCAAGAAAATACCCAGCAGCTTGAGATTTCTTTTTCAGCAATTCATACTATTAGATGGAAACATACTTGAATACTTTTGTTCAGCCCTGTAGTTTACATTGTACCTTTATTACACGTCAGCATTAGGCTAAAATTTATTGTAAACTAAAACACTTTTAAAACAACTGAAATCACATTCTCATAAATCATCATTTATACGCGTCCATGTACCGAATTCTTTGCGTGGCCCTGTATATCCTTTTATCTATATTCTGCAAACATTTCTCAGTAAATTGAATGAAGCTCAGCGTAAAAATGCATAGCTTATTTAAGAACCACGTTTAAATAATTTACGCTCATATTCAGTAACGTTGGTAAGCTCTTTATGGGTAGCCCTGTATATCAACTATAACATTTATACACACCATATAATGTGCATATATTTAGCGAAATATAAACGCGCATATTATAATTAAAATGCATTTCATCCCTCCATCAGCCATCATCGGACACACATACGGTACTTCGGGAAAAATATACTATTTGAAATCTTTTGTGTGGCCCTGTAAATGTTATGTACTTCATATTATGCAAGACAGTAGCGTATAATTTATATTAAGCTTCAGAGACATATATGAATTTTATTATACATGAAAAAGCTTAATATATTTAAAATATGTAATGGGAAACTTTTGATTCGCCCTGTAGATAAACTAATCATGGTAGAAACTTCATTTTCGATAGGACTTGTGCTAGGGTAAACGTCAATTACGTTCTAAAATTTCATGGCAATCCGAGTATATTAACGATTTTTCGCCATAGGCCGTAATGTAATGGGAAACTTTTGATTCGCCCTGTAGATACACTAATCATGGTAGATACTTCATTTTCAATAGGGTTCGTGCTAGGGTAAACATCAATAACGTATAAAAATTTCATAGCAATCCGAGTATATTTACGGGAGTTAGAGCGCGGACAGACGGACAGACGGACAGACGGCCATCCGGCCAGACGGACAGACGGCCAGACAAAACGAATGCATAAGTACTTTTCAACTTTGTTGGAAAGTGCTAAAAAGTTTTAAAATAAACGTAAGATTTAATGCTTCAAATTTTATTAGACAAAATGTTTGTCAGAGCAACTGTTGCGAATTCACAGGGTAATAAAAGTATCTATGAAAAGAGGAAACGATTCCGCGACTTCATCGAAGGGAAATTATTTCCCTTTTATCGCGTGTACTCCTCATTACTTCGTATTACGCAACAAACTTTCACACGAGGTAATTTATTGAAGTTTATTTGTTTGTCTCGAAGTAAAATGTTTAATGCTAAAATTTTAAATATTTTATTTATTTATTTATTTATTTATTTATTTATTTTTTGTGCTAAGACCAGAAAACAAAATCTAATTGTTTTAAAACTGTTTGGACGATAAACGCCATCTTTATTGATAGTATGTGAAAACATATTAAGACTAAAGAAAACTTTTAAAAATGCCAAATCATGAGCGATATTGCAATTTAAACTTGTTTGAATACTTGGAGAAATAGGAATATTATAAAATTTTTTAATAACATTTAACAAGTGCGCTACGGTATAATGGTTAGTAAAAAATTATATTAATGAACTGAATTATAACTGTATTAAAGATTGAATTAAATTGATTTGAATATAAAACACAGATATTTGGATCTAAAAATTTAAATTGAACAATGTATTTAATCATGCTTAAAACATATTTTTGTTTTAACATAAAAATCTTTGTTTATTTTGATTAATCTTTTTCTAAAGAACTAATAAATAATTAAATAAAATATAGTATATTAGTCATAGATTCATATTGTTTTAAAAGATTTTTTTTCAATTGAGTTGGTTTGCTTGCTTTTAACTGTTTGGTCAACAATATTAACCATATAATCTCTTAGATGCATTTCAAACATGATAAATTATTCAGTAGAAAGTTAAATTCATGCTTATACTCAAAAATAAAATCCTTTTGACTGATCTATTTATTAAAGATGCTAATCCGTGTCTAGCTTTGGAAAAAAATTGGACCAGGATGAAACGATCATAAATTTTAATCTTAGATAAAACTTATAAAATTTTATGCATTAGTTTTAACTGCTTTTGAAAATTAATCACTTTAAATTATTCAATTACTTTCGTTTAAATTTTTATATTAGAAAATAGTGTACGGAAAATTATCCGAGAAAGATATTTGGAGATATAACTGTTGGAAAAACTATATTGTAAAAGACAAATATGTCCCTGTGTAACACCGACGTCATATTGACGGTGGCAACAGTGGACGAGTAAATTTAATTTTTACAGTAAAATTTTTAAACTTCTAAACATCGTACTTTTTAAGTTGTTACACTATCGAATAGGGAAAAAATTGATTTCGAAATAAAATTTCTTCGTAAACTATATCGCAATTTCTTTAAAAGATGTTTTGCCATTTACTCAATTTCCATTGTCTTTAAAATAATTTTCGAGCATGATACTTTAAATCTATTTCTGTCGATTGCAGGAAATTACGAAACATAAATCCTTTAGGATTTCAATTGATATAAATAGCTCAGCATTGGTTTCCAGCTTATATATTCCATAATGAAATTAAATCATTCACCAAATAAATAATTTATAATAAGGTACCCTGGGGTAATAACGCCACGTTAAGGTTCTACCAATTTTCACGGCTTAGTTTTAGATAGTATTTTTCAAACAAATATAGGATCTGATGCAGCAACTCATTGACTATCTATATAAAATAAAATAATTTAACAGATATGTATTCATAAAATGTAATGGCGTTTTTTCTTGACCCATGCTATTTGGCGTTATTACCCACATATATGGGTAATAACGCCATGCAAACAAAACTATGAAATAAGATGGATTAATTGCATGTAGATAGCCCAATTCTAAAAATACAAACTCTACAAACTTAGAAATTGACAAATTGCATTCTAAGATATTGAAAATGTTCAATTTTTGTGAAAGTGTAAGAAATATAAAGGTGTGGTGTGGGAGGGGGGATGAGGCAAATGCATATCAGACAGTGAGTTTCTTTTTGCTTAAAAAAGACCGTTTAAATAGAAATATGAGAAACATTGCACAGTTTTAACTGTGTTTATTTGAATCAGTATTTAGGATGTAGCTCAGCCTCTGTAGGCAATCAACCGGGGTATTAATGTCAAGGATTGGCGTTATTACCCCGGTATAGTTATTGCGCAGTATATTTTAAATTACAAATTATCTCGAGAACATATCCAAAATCTTCAACAACATTTTAAAAGTACATGAAATGCACTACAAATTTATGTAATTAACAAAGTATTTCCGGATAAAAAGATAGTCTTCACATATACAAAACGTATCTCGCAAATATTAGATCAAGCGTTAATTTTAGTTGTTTGTAAAAACAATAAGACCTAAAAATGAAACAAATTAACTTGAAGCTGTTTTTTGCGATTTATATGACTCAAAACCCTTCTGCGCAGAGCACATGGGTGTCATTTACCTGATTATTTCATAATTATGCGAAATATAAGCACTTGGCGTTATTACCCCGCCTGGCGTTATTACCCCAGGGTACCTTATGTAAAATACAAATTTAAGGCATGTAAATAAACAATCGCCTTAAACTACTTAAATTATCAGAATCAGAAAGGCTGACTGTAATCTTTGGCCAACTCTTGACGCAAGGCAACTATCATTTTTATACGATTTCTACAAAAATATCGTTTTTCACACGCTTTTATTAACTTCACCTGTATGTGAGTTTGTGGGTTTGTAACTCTCCTTATTATCTAAAGATTTTCCTTATTATCTAAAGATTTTCTCAAGCAATTTTGACTGAAAATTGCATTCTATGGTTTTCGGGCACGAGAAAATCATTGGGCTAGGTTACATGTTCGAGAAAAAATTTTAATGGGTCATATTGGGTCATTAAGGGTCTGGGTCAAGCTATTTATATTTAAAGAACGGCGTGATCGATTATAACGAAATTTTGTATGTAACAGTTTTTTGGCACGAAAAAACTATCGGGCTGGGACACATGTTCGAAAAATTTCGATTAGTGGGTCATTTTTGGGTCATTACGGGTCAAGCCATTTTTATCTAAAAAACACCTCTAACGATTTTGACCAAATTTTATATTTTATCGTTTTGGATTACAAGAAGACCATTGGGTTAGGTAACACGTTCAAGAAAATTCGGTTAGTGGGTCATTTTTGGGGTTATTGTGGGTCATGCTATTTTTATCTAAAGATTTTCTCACGCAGTTTTGATTAAAAATTGCATTCTATGGTTTTCGGGCACGAGAAAAATATTGGGCTAGGTTACATGTTCGAGAAAAAATTTTAATGGGTCATATTGGGTCATTAAGGGTCTGGGTCAAGCTATTTATATTTAAAGAACGGCGTGATCGATTATAACGAAATTTTGTATGAACAGTTTTTTGACACGAGGAAACTATCGGGCTGGGTCACATGTTCGAAAAATTTCGATTAGTGGGTCATTTTTGGGTCATTAAGGGTCAAGCCATTTTTATCTAAAAAACGACTCTAACGATTTTGACCAAATTTTATATTTTATCGTTTTGGATTACAAGAAGACCATTGGGTTAGGTAACATGTTCAAGAAAATTCGGTTAGTGGGTCATTTTGGGGGTCATTGTGGGTCATGCTATTTTTATCTAAAGATTTTCTCACGCAGTTTTGACTAAAAATTGAATTCTATGGTTTTCGGGCACGAGAAAAATATTGGGCTAGGTTACATGTTCGAGAAAAAATTTTAATGGGTCATATTGGGTCATTAAAGGTCTGGGTCAAGCTATTTATATATAAAGAACGGCGTGATCGATTATAACGAAATTTTGTATGTAACAGTTTTTTGGCACGAGAAAACTATCGGGCTGGGTCACATGTTCGAAAAATTTCGATTAGTGGGTCATTTTTGGGTCATTAAGGGTCAAGCCATTTTTATCTAAAAAACGACTCTAACGATTTTGACCAAATTTTATATTTTATCGTTTTGGATTACAAGAAGACCATTGGGTTAGGTAACATGTTCAAGAAAATTCGGTTAGTGGGTCATTTTGGGGGTCATTGTGGGTCATGCTATTTTTATCTAAAGATTTTCTCACGCAGTTTTGATTAAAAATTGCATTCTATGGTTTTCGGGCACGAGAAAAATATTGGGCTAGGTTACATGTTCGAGAAAAAATTTTAATGGGTCATATTGGGTCATTAAGGGTCTGGGTCAAGCTATTTATATTTAAAGAACGGCGTGATCGATTATAACGAAATTTTGTATGAACAGTTTTTTGACACGAGGAAACTATCGGGCTGGGTCACATGTTCGAAAAATTTCGATTAGTGGGTCATTTTTGGGTCATTAAGGGTCAAGCCATTTTTATCTAAAAAACGACTCTAACGATTTTGACCAAATTTTATATTTTATCGTTTTGGATTACAAGAAGACCATTGGGTTAGGTAACATGTTCAAGAAAATTCGGTTAGTGGGTCATTTTGGGGGTCATTGTGGGTCATGCTATTTTTATCTAAAGATTTTCTCACGCAGTTTTGACTAAAAATTGAATTCTATGGTTTTCGGGCACGAGAAAAATATTGGGCTAGGTTACATGTTCGAGAAAAAATTTTAATGGGTCATATTGGGTCATTAAAGGTCTGGGTCAAGCTATTTATATATAAAGAACGGCGTGATCGATTATAACGAAATTTTGTATGTAACAGTTTTTTGGCACGAGAAAACTATCGGGCTGGGTCACATGTTCGAAAAATTTCGATTAGTGGGTCATTTTTGGGTCATTAAGGGTCAAGCCATTTTTATCTAAAAAACGACTCTAACGATTTTGACCAAATTTTATATTTTATCGTTTTGGATTACAAGAAGACCATTGGGTTAGGTAACATGTTCAAGAAAATTCGGTTAGTGGGTCATTTTGGGGGTCATTGTGGGTCATGCTATTTTTATCTAAAGATTTTCTCACGCAGTTTTGACTAAAAATTGCATTCTATGGTTTTCGGGCACGAGAAAAATATTGGGCTAGGTTACATGTTCGAGAAAAAATTTTAATGGGTCATATTGGGTCATTAAAGGTCTGGGTCAAGCTATTTATATATAAAGAACGGCGTGATCGATTATAACGAAATTTTGTATGTAACAGTTTTTTTGGCACGAGAAAACTATCGGGCTGGGTCACATGTTCGAAAAATTTCGATTAGTGGGTCATTTTTGGGTCATTAAGGGTCAAGCCATTTTTATCTAAAAAACGACTCTAACGATTTTGACCAAATTTTATATTTTATCGTTTTGGATTACAAGAAGACCATTGGGTTAGGTAACATGTTCAAGAAAATTCGGTTAGTGGGTCATTTTGGGGGTCATTGTGGGTCATGCTATTTTTATCTAAAGATTTTCTCACGCAGTTTTGACTAAAAATTGCATTCTATGGTTTTCGGGCACGAGAAAAATATTGGGCTAGGTTACATGTTCGAGAAAAAATTTTAATGGGTCATATTGGGTCATTAAGGGTCTGGGTCAAGCTATTTATATTTAAAGAACGGCGTGATCGATTATAACGAAATTTTGTATGAACAGTTTTTTGACACGAGGAAACTATCGGGCTGGGTCACATGTTCGAAAAATTTCGATTAGTGGGTCATTTTTGGGTCATTAAGGGTCAAGCCATTTTTATCTAAAAAACGACTCTAACGATTTTGACCAAATTTTATATTTTATCGTTTTGGATTACAAGAAGACCATTGGGTTAGGTAACATGTTCAAGAAAATTCGGTTAGTTGGTCATTTTGGGGGTCATTGTGGGTCATGCTATTTTTATCTAAAGATTTTCTCACGCAGTTTTGACTAAAAATTGCATTCTATGGTTTTCGGGCACGAGAAAAATATTGGGCTAGGTTACATGTTCGAGAAAAAATTTTAATGGGTCATATTGGGTCATTAAGGGTCTGGGTCAAGCTATTTATATTTAAAGAACGGCGTGATCGATTATAACGAAATTTTTTATGAACAGTTTTTTGACACGAGGAAACTAATGGTCTAAATCACATGTTTGAGAGATTTCGACTATAATGATTATTTGTGGGTCATGATGGGCCATAATGGATCATGTCAGGCTACATCTAAAGAACAGGTGGATCGATTTTAACGAAATTTTGTATATAACAGTTTTTTGGCTCAAGAAAATTATTGGGCTAGGTCACACTTTCGAGAAATTTCGATTAATGGGTCATAAAGCGTCTGGGTCAAGCTATTTATATTTAAAGAACGGCTGGATCGTTTTTAACGAAATTTTGTATGTAACAATTTTTAGACACGAGGAAACTAATGGGCTAAATCACATGTTCGAGAGATTTTGATTATAAGGGTCATTTGTGGGTCATTGATGGGTCATGCTAACTTTATGTAGAAAATGTCTCTCACCATTTTGACTATATTTTGTATTATGATATTCTCGGGTAAGAGAAAACCATTGGACCAGGACACATGTTCGCGAAAATTCGATTAATGAGTCATTTTGGGTCATAATGGGTTAGGGTTATTCTAATTATATATAACAACGATTCAATCAAATTTACCTAAATTTTGTAACGAAGCGTCTTTTGTCACGAGAAGACTATTGGGCAGAGTCGCAAGTTAAACAAAATTATATTAGTGGGCCATTTCGCTTTATTGATGAATGCTGTCAAGCTAATTTTATCTAAGAAACGGCTTAAACGATTTTGATTCAACTTTATATTCTACTGTTTTTGATTACCTGGAGACCTTTGAGCTAAGTCACATGTTTGATCAAATTTGATTAGTGGGTCATTTTGGGTAATACGGGTCAGGGTCATGAGAAAATGGCAGCAACCAATAAGTTGGCAATATTTCACAAAATATTGGCGACATTTGTCCGAAAAATTGACCATTAAGATTACGAAAGCCACAACACGTATTTGGTGCTAAATGAAAGAATGTCTCCAAATTTGGCTATATCTGGCAAAAAATGTTGCCTTTCATAATGTGAAGAATTTTTTTTATACATTCATAATAGGATTCGAGATGCATGGTCAAATTAACCAGAGTTGACAAAAAAATGTGATTTGGATAAATATAGTTTAAAAAAACTAAAAACCATGCTTTTAAAGTAATCAAACTAAAAAGTGAAAAATAAATATAGTTTTAAAAATCTAAAAAACACGCTTTTTAAGTATATCAAACTAAAAAGTGAAAAATAATTCGTACTATAAGCTGAAAACAAAAATAGATGAAAAATACTATATTACTATAAAATCATTGTTATTATAAGAATCAATTAATAAGCAATAAATAAAATTATCGTGGAAAAAAAGCGTGGGGTGCTTCTTAAGAACTGATAGATGGAGCATGGTAGATGGAGCACCCCACGCTTTTTTTCCACGATAATTTTATTTATTGCTTATTAATTGATTCTTATAATAACAATGATTTTATAGTAATATAGTATTTTTCATCTATTTTTGTTTTCATCTTATAGTACGAATTATTTTTCACTTTTTAGTTTGATATACTTAAAAAGCGTGTTTTTTAGATTTTTAAAACTATATTTATTAATAAACTTTAGAACTTTATTTAAACGAATAATTGGTATTTTTCATGTAAACATGATTTTTGCTATTGGTAGTGGACATTCTAAAAATATACTAAACATAAAAATCAATTGTAGCTATCAATTAATAAAATAGTTTCATCTATACTTTGTAAACCGAAAAACCTGGGTACATCCCCTGCAATAGATAATTGCGGTACGAAAAACAGTATGATGTTTTTACACATAAAAGGAATTCGCTAAAAAGCAGAAAATATTTTTATTAAGGCATAGATTTTACGTATAAAGCTATCTTTTATTTACTGGTAATTAATTTCAGTGATACTATGAAAGCCTTTACCTTTCTTATAAAAGGTAATCTCATTTTATCATATCATAATTTAAACAAAAACTATTTTAAATAAAAATGAAATACCGTATCTGGTATGTCGCAGTATCATTTCCTGTCGAATTCCATGTTTGTCACAATTTTGCAGCAGTGTCAAAAAAGAAAAATAAATGTTTTTAGAGTAGCTTACAAAAATTGTTCAGGTCATTAAATTTTTTCTTTAAAATAACAGTTCGGCTCATATGGAGTAAGGAAGAACATCTGCAGGGGAAATAATATACCTTCATTTGAGGGTCAGAGAATTAATAAATGTTTTCACTTTTTCCCGAAAACTGTGTGTTATACCAAATGTGTAATGGTTAAAAGTTCAAAATCAAAACGGAAAACAACGGCAACTTAAATTTCACTGGTATAGTATTTTGTAAAAAGTGATATTTAAGTTAATTTTTTATTGTATTTATAAATAACTATATTTACATTGGGATTAATATTAAACAATTCGCAAAACCTTTTTATAAAATTAAACTTGTTAAAAATGTTTAATATACACATTATAGTACTCAATGAAATTAAAACAGAAAAATAAAAAATATTGTAATACATTAAAATTTAAATTTAAATAGGGTTAATAAAGAAAAGTTCTTTATGGTAGAAAATTATAAGTATATTAATTCATCTCAAAGATTGAAGAAGTACATTTTATACTGAAAATTTATTGATTGCAAAATTTAACCTAAAATAATGGTATTCAGGAAATTTTTTAAAGTAGCTGCTTTCACAGACTTTATTAGGAAAGTTGTAATATCAGAAAATATATCTGCTTTTGTTGCATTTAATGTAATAATATTTTGAAATTGTAAAGCGAAAAAAATGTATTCTGTTTCGACTTAGACATCAGTAGCATCAAACCTCTACTGTAAAAGACAAAGATAATCATCTAAAACAGACAACAGAAAGAAAAAGAAAAAGAAAACAATATAAATAATTGCTTATCAGTTATTAAAAAAAATTTAAAAAATACTGAATATGATCGATGTTGAAGATACAAATGCAGGCCCATTAAAAAATATATAAAGTGAGCGGGAGGGGGGGGGGAGATCTGTTTCTAATTTGTTCGGAAATTAAGTTTAGTTTGTATGCAAATACGTATTTTATTCGTTTATTTATTTATCTTAATTTTAAATTATCACCAAAGGTACATAACCGGACATCGAATTCAAAACTTTTGATATTTACAAACGATCATGACTACATTGAATGGAAAGTCGTTGAAAATGAAAATTTCAATCAGGTGGTGTTGCTCCCTGAGGACATGCTATACCAATTTTTAAAACGTAATTACTTATAACGCGTGAATGATATTTATAATAATTTTTAATGCATAACAAAACACCTACAGCGAAAATTTAAAATGTCCAAACGCGATACTGGCGCTCAAACGAAAAAAAATATAAAAAAAGTCCTTCCGGCAGTGACGAGAGGAAGAGGTAGCGTTCATATACTTATTTATTTATTTATTTATTTTAAATTAAGCTATGTTATTCAAACATACGAAGCTCAAATTAGTGGAACCCGATTATATAACATTAAATTCTAGTTTTTGTCAATGCAGAATATTAATAGGAATTTTAGTCATCTTTTATTCAACCAGGTTTTATTTTAAGCGATTTAGAGAGTGGCCAAATTCAACGATATCATGAAGTGTATACCATTTTAAAGTAACATGATGTATAAAACAAACTAATGAGCTTGGTCGAAATCTTAATTCATGTGCACATACACACTCATATTGTAATCGAATAATATATAAGAGTGCTGTCGCGGGCAAACTGATTTTTTTTTTAAATGTCACACACAATAGCAATTCAAACTGCTATATCTCAGGCATTTTTTAAGGTAAACACAAAGCAAAAAATACTCCGGAATTCATTATTAAGATAAATACTTTAGAAATAACCTGTTTTTAATTTCTAATTTTTTGTTTTTACATCATCATACATTAAAAAGATTTTTGACAAACTTAAATGGCAGCCATTTTGAAAAAAGGCTGATGAAGTTGGCCATTGAACTCGATCAAGACATTGGTATGTACTACGTACACACGGAGTTATATCCAAATCAGTTTATAAATATGCCTATTATCACGTGACAAATTTCAAACCGTTTCAAAATGTCAACCACACTGGAAATTGAAAGTGCTATAACTCAGTCATTTTTCAAGATATAAATGAAACAAAAAATGCTCTGGAATCTTCGTATCAAAGTCGAACACTCAAAAGAAAAATCTTTTTTAATTTCTTACTTTTTGTACCTAAGCATTTGTACCTAAAATTTAAATAAAAAAATTAACTTTCCGCCATTTTGAAACAAGATGGCGGATGAAACTGGCCAACAAACTCGGTCAACACAATGTGCGTACTATGTACGCACCAAATTTTATCTAAATTGGTTTATAAATACGCGTGTTATCACGTGACGAAAATCAGATCATTTCAAAATGTGAGCAACACTAGAAATTAAAAATGCTATAACTCAGCAATTTTTTAAGATACTAAGAAAACAAAAAATGCTCTGGAATCTCTGTGTCAAGTTCAAGTGCATAAAGAAAAATGTTTTTCAATTTGTCACTTTCTTGTACCTAATTTGACATTTAAAATTTAAAAAAATTAAATGGCCGCCATTTTGAAACAAGATGGCGGATGGAACTGGCTAACGAACTCGGTCCAGGCTTCTTTATGTACTATATACACACCAAGTTACATCCAAATCGATTCATAAATACGCGTGTTATCACGTGACAGATCGTGACAGATCGTATCAGATCGTTTCAAAATATCAGCCATAAGAAAAATTCAATGTGCTATAACTCCATCATTTTTTAAGATATAGGAAAAACAAAAAGTGTTCTGGAATCGTTGTTTTAAGTTCTAACGCATAAAATAAATATTTTTCAACTTTTAATTTTTTTCGCATTTAATTTTAAATTTTAAATTAAAAAAATTAAATGGCCGCCATTTTTAAACAAAATGGCGGATGATGCTGGCTAACGAACTCGGTCAAGACATTTGTATGTACCATGTGCATACCAAGTTTCATTCAAATTGGTTTATAAATACGTTAGTTACAGCATGACAAAAATCATATATATATATATATATATATATACAGGGTGTCCGAAAAGTCTGGAAACGGTCGAATAACTCGAGAAATACATATGAGATTGAAAAACGTAAATATACGTGTTAAATATTTTTAAATAAGCTACTCAGTGATACCAAATTTGACCTTCGTAACCGACCCCCTGGGGGTCAGAGGGGGTCCAACTTTGAAATCTTAAATTATAACCCCCATTGTTTATTGCAGATTCGGATTCTACGGACAAAAATACGTAACTTTTGTATTTGATGTTTATTTCGAATCCTCGTTTATCACGGTGTAATTGAGCATATTAAATCGATAAATATTTCGGCTTTTCCAACGGGATTTTCCCTAATCGAAACTAATTGGGGAGAATTTATGACATCAAATTCCTCGTCTTTTGCAATAATAGCGTTTCCTGAAAATCACCCGTGCCGATTATTTCGGTAGTGCTACACAGTTAAAAATTTGATCCATTTGCTGTAGCGTCACTCCACAGCTTTTATAGAATATCTCTTTCATGACCAATGAGAATGTTCCATAACACAGTAAAGTACACTGTAAAAAAATTTACCCTTTTGCTGCATCGTCACTCCACCGCTTTTATAGAAAACGATTACTTTACTGTGTTATGGAGCATTCTCATTGGTCACAAAAGAGATATTCTATAATAGCTGTGGAGTGACGCTGCAGCAAATGGGTCAAATTTTTAACAGTGTAGCACTATTGAAATAATCGCCACGGGTGATTTTCAGGAAACGCTATTCCTACAAAAGACGAGGAATTTGACCTCAAAAATTCTGCCCAATCAGTTTCGATTAGGGAAAATCCCGTTGGAAAAGCGGGAATATGTATCGATTTAATATGCTCGATTACACCGTGATAAACGAAGATTTGAAATAAACGTCAAATGCAAAAGTTACGTATTTTTCTCCGTAGAATCCGAATCTGCAATAAAAAATGGGGGTCATAATTTAAGATTTCAAAGTTGGACCCCCTCTGACCCCCAGGGGGTCGGTTTCGAAGGTCAAATTTGGTATCACAGAGTAGCTTATTTAAAAATATTTAACACGTATATTTACGTTTTTCAATCTCATATGTATTTCTCGAGTTATTCGGCCGTTTCCAGACTTTTCGGACACCCTGTATATACACTATATTGCCATTGATTATTGGACACTTGCGATTTTAGACATTTTACTAAATATCTAGAAAAACACATGAGGAATCATCTCGAAACTCTTAGTGTATAAATATAATTGTATACGCCATACATCTCCGTGAAGATTTTTTACCGAAACTCCATAGGGGACCGTCAACAAATTAAAAAAAATGAATATCTTTTGAATAACCCTGTCAAAACTAATGTAGCAAAAGTGCTCAAACTCTAGATTATGATTGAATGCCTTATTGTAATACACTGTGTTCATTTTTATGCAAATAGCATGCATACTCGCAGAGTAATTAAGGTTTTTATAAAAATGGTCCCACATTTTTCCAAGTTTTTTCCTTATAATTTTCAGAGTTCTTAATATAAAATGATATTTTTTTCAGAAAATATGTCAAACAACATTGCACACAATACTCTGTAATCGGAATTAAAAAATAATGAAAATTATGTACAAAATGAGTTGGTTTACTAAATAATTTTTTACTGCGCATGCGTCAACGATATCAAAATTTCATTTGCATATTATGTTAGCCAAATGTATAGAGCAACTTTTGTGAAAGTCACAAAATCATAACTTGAACATTCTGAAAATAATCGTCAATTGAATAAGTTGAAAATCCGTTATTCTCAAAATGAAGCAAAAACAAGAGGGGTTGTATCCATATATTCATTGATTAGTGTCAATATAGAATACACAATACGGGATGTTACGACTACTTTTGGATAAAATCCCTCATTTTTTTGCTTCATTTTGGAAACAACGGATTTTTTCCTTTTTCTATAGACGATTACTTTCAGAATTTTCAAGCTATAATTTTGAGACTTTTACAAAAGTTGCTCTATACATTTAGCTAACATAATATTCAAATGAAATTTTGATATCTTTGACGCATGCGCAGTAAAAAATTATTTAGTAAACCTACTCATTTTTCATACAATTTTTATTATTTTTTAATTCTGATTACAGGGTACTGTGTGCAATGTTGTTTGTCATATTTTCTGAAAAAAATATTATTTTATATTAAGAACTCTGAAAATTATGAGGGAAAAACTTAGAAAAAATTGGGACTATTTTTTTGAAAACCTTAATTACTCTGCGAGTATGCATGCTATTTGCATAAAAATGAACACAGTGTATTACAATAAGACATTCAATCATAATCTAGAGTTTGAGCGCTTTTGCTACATTAGTTTTGACAGGGTTATTCAAAAGATATTCATTGTTTTTTAATTTGTTGACGGTCCCCTATGGAGTTTCGGTAAAAAATCTTCACGGAGATGTTTGGCGTATACTATTATATTTATACACTAAGAGTTTCGAGATGATTCCTCATGTATTTTTTTAGATATTTAGTAAAATGTCTAAAATCGCAAGTGTCCCATAATCAATGGCAATATAGTGTATTTGTCAACACTTGAACGGAGGGTGGTTTTTGGGTCTGGGGGTCATGATCGGTGAAAATATACCAAAATTTTCTGGAAGTGCTTTCCTCCGTACGGCTGCAATTTTACGGTAGCTTTTTTACTTTTTGTAATGAAAGCTACCTAATAACTGAAACACTGTTTAAGTCTAAAGACTTGATTGGTTGGAATTTCGTGATCCATATTTATTTGGTTACGATTCATATTAACGTTCAAAATGGAATTCAATATTTTTTGCTCCATAACTTATTGAAATGAGATAATTTCTTTAGATTCCCGATTAGAAATAAGTTTCTTTTCTATTAAAGAAAGGCTTTATTGCGAAGTGTGCGGGCATGTATATTTACTTTTTTAGAACTTTTTGAAAAAAACACTCCCGATAAACGTATGGTTTATGTTTAACAACAATAATGGAAATGCAGGCAAATTTAATATTATTAACGTTTTTGCACTATAAAAAAAGACATTAATCGCTCATTTGCTGATGGCTAATACAAAGGAACACATGTGAATTTTATATTATCCATGTATGTGTGATAAATAGTTATGTAAAATACGGGAAAACATTTCAACATTTTATAACAAGCTACATGATAACTTTTCAGGCAGATAGTATGGAAAATATGTTAGAAAAAAGCGGAATTCTGTTAGCAGTTCATACATCTCTAAAATATATATAAATTATCTGCAGTCTGGTATCTGACTTTACGTTTTTGCATATTTAATCTTTAATATTTTACACTTTACACTTAACACAAATAGATACACACATACGCACAAAATCCCCATAAATAATGCGATTTTTACGCATTACTTCCTAGTTTATTGAAAGGAATGTTCATATTAAACTCATAAAATACAGCACAAGAACAAAATAGCACAAGAAAACAATTCCTTGCACTTTTTCTATCTTTGTAAATATTTGAGATTATTGTAATTATTGTAACTAAGTGAAGATTTTCCGTAATTTTCCATTCTTATCCAGATTTTATAAAAATGATAGCTTTAAAAATTTGCCTATCTGTACATTTTTTGGGAACATTTTTACTCTGCATTTTCCTAACTATTGTCACGTAGGCTGCTAAAACTTCATTTGTGTGTCAGACTCAGGACCATTCTTATTTCTATTTCATTGTTAAAATAATACAAACGTGCAAAGATCATTATTACCGATGGGATATCTACCAGTAACTTCAGTTGAAGTTAACTTTAACTTACCAGTTAATTAAAGTTCTAGAAGATTTAATTTATGACCTGTCCAGTGAGTGTTTGAAATTCATATGAGAGTTTTAAATATTCATTGCGTCAATGTTTACACCTTTTTCGTGAACAAAGTTGAGTTGAATGATGATGCAGTGATGGGAGGAACGCGCTTCTCTCTTCCATCTCCGTAACAAAAAGCATTGCTTCTCTTAGAGTGGCGCATGCGCTACGTTCGTGTGAATCAGCGCATTTCATTTCAAATTTCCAACTCTTCAGTTTCTTGTGCTCGCACAAGTTGACTCCTCTTCTAAACCAAGAGCTCTTATATGAGATGAAAAATGCAAGTAAGTGCCTTCAATTGTTAACTTTTTTTTTTCTCAAGACAAAGTTTCATTTCCGCTTTTATATGAAACTTCTGCCTTTTATGATATTTTGGGCAATGCATATAAATTTTTAGCTCATATAATTTAAAAAGTAAAGTAGAGAAAATAGATAATGTATCTACTATACGAACGTTTTATTATATTACTATATAAATTAAATAAACTAAAGTTAATGACACTTATAATAATGTATTGAATGTATAAACACGTAATTTTAAAAAAATATTTCTGATATTTAAGAGTGTGATATTTAAATAAAAACATTTTTTTACATGTGCATGTCGAAATTATGTAACTAAAGTGCTACAGAAAAGGAAAAATAAAAGGTCTGCAAAATGCATTTCGTGTGTATATATATTTAAAAAGTAGCACGCAAAAAAATATCCCTGGGAGAAAAAATATTCTGAAATAAAATTTCAAAAATACATTCTGCAATAAAACTATAAAATGTGATCTGCATGTATATTTTTTAGTAAAATAGAAGAGCGGAAAGTTTCATTTAGTCACTTTTTGAAAGCGTAAGCATGATAATAATGACTATAAACTAGTGAATGTATATATCTAGATTTTCATTATATAGAAAATGCACCAATGAAAAACATTTAAATTATTATTTTTTTTGTAAAAAAGTTTAAAAAATGCAGAAAGATTAAAAATTAAAGTTTGCAATAAAAATCCAATCAAGTATGTAAGAATACTATTTTAATAAAAAGAAAAAAATGCTCCTGATATTAAAATTTTATTGTAAAATAATTATGAAAACAAATTGGAATGAGGAGAAGATAAAATTACTTTCGTTTGTTCTCTTTCTTTCTTCCTAAAACAAAGGAACATTAAACATATAGCTTATTCAACGCTTTTGTCTTTTGTTTTCATTCTAGATTAATATGAATATGAATATTATAGTTATATGTTTATTATCACTCTTTCCTTTAAAAATTAAATGAAAATGTACTAAGTATGCATAGAGAAAATATATCTTACAGAGAAATTTACATACACAGCCTAAATGTTTCATTACAATTTGCATAAAAAAAAAAAATGTATACCGCTGCCTATCTATTGGAAGTGGGAAAAAGTATAATTGCTGATGCGGCGGAAATTAAATTTTAATATTTTTTCTCCGAAAATAATTAAATAATTTTCTGTTCTCATTGATGGAATGTCTCATTTATGGCGTAGAAAAGTGAATAATTCATTCTTACTATTCCATAACTAATGTAATTTATTTTATATGCATTTATTTTTATTGCTTGTTTCTTTCTACAAAATAGAAAATTGGATTACGGTATTTATTATGAAGTAAAAAGCTAAGAATTTCAAGTTTTTATTTTTCAGTAAATCGAAAATGCGTAACGAAGTGAAACAAAAAAATTCGCGTGTATTCGATTAAAATAAATTCTGATACCAAAACAAATTTCTTTTTACAATTTTCAACGTCTATAAATCCATTTTTTTATTTTGTTTTCTAACAAAGAAGTTTCTGCTTTTAACTGCCGAAATTTGAATGTAAAAACTTTTAAGCTCATTTTTCAAATAACATGTATACTGTTTAATATATGTAACTAACTCTTAGCCAACCAAGAACATTATGTAAGGATATTTGGATACTATAAAATTGATTTCTTTAAATACTAATTTTAAAAAAAGCTTTGCAAAACTCTCTCTACATATATATGTATATATATATATATATATATATATATATATATATATATATATATATATATCCTGTTGAGATTTCAAATGCATTATTTTATGAAATTTAAATTCGATTACATTAATTGACATTAATGATTTAATTTAAAGAAGATTATAAATAAAGAAATGTTTTGACGATATATCTACATTTCTTGTTTGAAAATTCCGTATTTATTACTGTCATTAATCTCCCAAATTGTTTTTCTATATTAAATAATAATAATAAAACACATCGGTTTAATTATTATATAGAGAAAACATTTATTTTAGACGATCTTGAAAGATTTTTACTAAGAATATCCCGCTTTTGGGATGTGTACAAATTTTTACCCTTAGTGATGTAGATTAAAATTATTAATATATAAAATTTCAAATAAATCTTTTCTAACATTATTAATAATAATAACAACAACAAAAAAATACACACAAATAAGGTACCCTGGGGTAATAACGCCAGGCGGGGTAATAACGCCAAGTGCTTATATTTTGCATAATTATGAAATAATCAGGTAAATGACACCTATGTGCTCTGTGCAGAAGGGTTTTGAGTCATATAAATCGCAAAAAACAGCTTCAAGTTAATTTGTTTTATTTTTAGGTCTTATTGTTTTTACAAACAACTAAAATTAACGCTTGATCTAAATTTTGCAAGATACGTTTTTTGATGTGAAGACTATCTTTTTATCCGGAAATACTTTGTTAATTACATAAATTTGTAGTGCATTTCATGTACTTTTAAAATGTTGTTGAAGATTTTGGATATCTTCTCGAGATAATTTGTAATTTAAAATGTACTGCACAATAACTATAACGGGGTAATAACAACAATCCTTGACTTTAGTACCCCGGTTGATTCCCTACAGTGGCCGAGCTACATCCTAAATACTGATTCAAATAAACACAGTTAAAACTGTCCAATGTTTCTCATATTTCTATTTAAGCGGTCCTTTTTAAGCAAAAAGAAGCTCACGGTCTGATATTCTTTTGCCTCATCTCCTCCTCCCACACCACACCTTTATTTTTCTTACACTTTCACAAAAAATTGAACATTTTCAATAGCTTAGAATGCAATTTGTCAATTTCTAAGTTTGTAGAGTTTGTTTTTTAGAATTGGGCTATCTACATGAAATTATTCCATCTTATTTCATAGTTTTGTTTGCATGGCGTTATTACCCATATAGGTGGGTAATAACGCCAAATAGCATTGGTCAAGAAAAAACGCCATTACATTTTATGAATACATATCTGTTAAATTATTTTATTTTATATAGATAGTCAATGAGTTGCTGTATCAGATCCTATATTTGCTTGAAAAATACAATCTAAAACTAAGCCGTGAAAATTGGTAGAACCTTAACGTGGCGTTATTACCCCAGGGTACCTTAAATGAAATTGTTGGACAAGCAAGTGTTCAGCATTATCTTGTTAAATGTCATCTGATACTCATAAGACTGCGTAACAGTGCATGAAAGAAATGCCTTTTATGTTTATTTATAAAATAAATTTTTGGATACTCAGTACCCTACTAGGATCGAAATTTAATAAAAAATTCGATTTTCAAATTTTTATTTTATCGCATACTATGTACTTTGGACTACATTTAACCAATTTTTCTTGCTGATACTACTTTTAATGCTACAGTTACAGTGGATTTAGTAAACATCTTATAATAAAATCACTCTTTTTAAATAACATTTTAAAATTCATTTATCTTTTTTCGTATGTTTTCAGGTATTTCATGTTTCCAAAAATGAAAGATATGAATGAAGCGAGTTGAATTTTTTTTCTTCTAATCGACATCATACTATATAGTATAGTTTTAAATATCAAATTTTTAATATTCTAATAATAATTGAAAATCGTTTATGCATATACTAGTCACTTTCCCATTTTCCCCACTTGCGTCTAGTTACTATTTTTCTTTCTCTAAAACTATTATTGTTAAAAAGAATCTATTAATCAAAAATTTATTTAAAAAAATCATTTTATCTATTTAATACAGCAGTAATGATTTTCAAATAATAATAATAATAATAATAATAATAATAATAATAATAATAATAATAATAATAATAATAATAATAATAATAATAATGGGAATAAATAAATAAATAAAAGAAAAAAAAAGAAAATGGATGAAAAAAACTGAGAAACTTTTTTAAAATTTTGTGAAAAAGAATTTTGATTTTTAAATATTGTATTTAACTTAGTATTTTTGCAGTTATTTGTACTTAAGTTTTACATAATAATTTTGAAAAATATTTTTTAAAAAGCTGAACAAAAACTGTTTAGGGTGCAGAATTCCATTAATAATTATTTCTACGGTGCACAAATTTAAATTATATAAAAGAAAAGAGAGTTAAAAACTACGTCTTCTTAAGTAAAAAAATTTAAAACAAATGTTGATTTTAAATTTTCGAATTTTATTAATATAGAGTATTTAACAGTGAATTTGTAAGAAAAAAAATTTTTTTTTTTCAGCGTAAATTATTATTTAGTTACTTTTCGGATGTCAGTAATATATTTAAAAGATAAGTATAAAGGAAACTAAATTTTTTCCGACACGATTCTGGCTGATGTTTTATTTGAAATTTAAACATTCACCGTTATATTTATAGAATTTATAAGAAAAAAATATTTTTTCAGCGTAAATTATTATTTAGTTACTTTTCGGATGTCAGTAATATATTTAAAAGATAAGTATTAAAGGAAATAGTATATTATAGTATAAAGGAAACTAAATTTTTTCCGACACGATTCTGGCTAATGTTTTATTTGAAGTTTAAACATTCACCGTTATATTTCATTAAATTTTTCTTTAGAAAATGTATAAAAAATATCATGTAAGCTTGATCGATATAAGACGATTTTTTTTTCCGCAGAAACAATTTCTTCTAATGCCATTGAAATTAAAAGTAATATAATGTAATGTAGCCCTTATTTAAGAGATAGTATGTTCACAGAAAAATATTTATATTAGAAAGTAAATTATAAATGCTAGGAAAAAAAACAAATCAAATCAAGACATCCATAAGTAACATATAAAAATGTAGAAAAAATAATTTTACTGAATATTTACTAAATCAAAAGATCACCAATGAAAACAACGAAAGTGGATTGAAATAAAGAATAAAACAATCGCAATAGGGAAAAAAATAACCCAATAATGTAAATCACATTTAAAATATTAAGCTCCGACAACAACTTTGCCTCTTTTTTGGATCGCTTTTCTCTATTGTTTTATAGTTTGCTTTTTTCCCATTTGCTCATGATGCTACATACGTAAACATTTATATTCGTATGTATATAGTATAACTAATTTTTTAGCATTTACATATTTTTAATAAATATTTGGAACTTTTGTTTCGCTCTGTATTCTTATCAATATATAAGTGTGTGTGTATATATATACACTATATTGCCATTGATTATGGGACACTTGCGATTTTAGACATTTTACTAAATATCTAGAAAAATACATGAGGAATCATCTCGAAACTCTTAGTGTATAAATATAATAGTATACGTCATACATCTCCGTGAAGATTTTTTTACCGAAACTCCATAGGGGACCGTCAACAAATTAAAAAAGAATGAATATCTTTTGAATAACCCTGTCAAAACTAATGTAGCAAAAGCGCTCAAACTCTAGATTATGATTGAATGCCTTATTGTAATACACTGTGTTCATTTTTATGCAAATAGCATGCATACTCGCAGAGTAATTAAGGTTTTTATAAAAATGGTCCCAAATTTTTCAAAGTTTTTTCCTTATAATTTTCAGAGTTCTTAATATAAAATAATATATTTTTTAGAAAATATGACAAACAACATTGCACACAGTACCCTGTAATCAGAATTAAAAAATAATGAAAATTGTATACAAAATGAGTTGGTTTACTAAATAATTTTTTACTGCGCATGCGTCAACGATATCAAAATTTCATTTGCATATTATGTTAGCTAAATGTATAGAGCAACTTTTGTGAAAGTCACAAAATCATAACTTGAAAATTCTGAAAATAATCGTCAATTGAATAAGTTGAAAATCCGTTATTCTCAAAATGAAGCAAAAACAAGAGGGGTTGTATCCATATATTCATTGATTAGTGTCAATATAGAATGCACAATACGGGATGTTACGACTACTTTTGGATAAAATCCCTCATTTTTTTGCTTCATTTTGGAAACAACGGATTTTGTCCTTTTTCTATAGACGATTACTTTCAGAATTTTCAAGCTATAATTTTGGGACTTTTACAAAAGTTGCTCTATACATTTAACTAACATAATATGCAAATGAAATTTTGATATCTTTGACGCATGCGCAGTAAAAAATTATTTAGTAAACCTACTCATTTTTTATACAATTGTTATTATTTTTTAATTCTGATTACAGGGTACGGTGTGCAATGTTGTTTGTCATATTTTCTGAAAAAAATATTATTTTATATTAAGAACTCGGAAAATTATAAGGGAAAAACTTGGAAAAATTTGGGCCCATTTTTATAAAAACCTTAATTACTCTGCGAGTATGCATGCTAATTGCATAAAAATTAACAAGGCGTATTACAATAAGGCATTCAATCATAATCTAGAGTTTGAGCGCTTTTGCTACATTAGTTTTGACAGGGTTATTCAAAAGATATTCATTCTTTTTTAATTTGTTGACGGTCCCCTATGGAGTTTCGGTAAAAAATCTTCACGGAGATGTATGACGTATACTATTATATTTATACACTAAGAGTTTCGAGATGATTCCTCATGTATTTTTCTAGATATTTAGTAAAATGTCTAAAATCGCAAGTGTCCCATAATCAATGGCAATATAGTGTATTTATATATTGTTCTCAAAATTCGTCAATTTTTTTATTTTCTATATTCGTTTTGAATTTCAAATGCCTAGCTTAACATATAAATATTTATATAAGGTACCCTGGGGTAATAACGCCACGTTAAGGTTCTACCAATTTTCACGGCTTAGTTTTAGATTGTATTTTTCAAGCAAATATAGGATCTGATACAGCAACTCATTGACTATCTATATAAAATAAAATAATTTAACAGATATGTATTCATAAAATGTAATGGTGTTTTTTCTTGACCAATGCTATTTGGCGTTATTACCCATCTATATGGGTAATAACGCAATGCAAACAAAACTATGAAATAAGATGGAATAATTGCATGTAGATAGCCCAATTCTAAAAATACAAACTCTACAAACTTAGAAATTGACAAATTGCATTCTAAGCTATTGAAAATGTTCAATTTTTTGTGAAAGTGTAAGAAAAATAAAGGTGTGGTGTGGGAGGAGGGGATGAGGCAAAAGAATATCAGACCGTGAGCTTCTTTTTGCTTAAAAAGGACCGCTTAAATAGAAATATGAGAAACATTGGACAGTTTTAACTGTGTTTATTTGAATCAGTATTAAGGATGTAGCTCGGCCACTGTAGGGAATCAACCGGGGTACTAAAGTCAAGGATTGGCGTTATTACCCCGTTATAGTTATTGTGCAGTACATTTTAAATTACAAATTATCTCGAGAAGATATCCAAAATCTTCAACAACATTTTAAAAGTACATGAAATGCACTACAAATTTATGTAATTAACAAAGTATTTCCGGATAAAAAGATAGTCTTCACATCAAAAAACGTATCTTGCAAAATTTAGATCAAGCGTTAATTTTAGTTGTTTGTAAAAACAATAAGACCTAAAAATAAAACAAATTAACTTGAAGCTGTTTTTTGCGATTTATATGACTCAAAACCCTTCTGCGCAGAGCACATAGGTGTCATTTACCTGATTATGTCATAATTATGCAAAATATAAGCACTTGGCGTTATTACTCCGCCTGGCGTTATTACCGCAGGGTACCTTATAATATATGTATTACATTTTTTGTATACATTTTTTAAGTATTTCTAAGTTATCCCGTATATATCCACGATTGCTGTCTGTTGATAATACCAAAAGGAATACATTTCCGTTCTTCTCGTTCTTATGCTGTCCCTTAGTTATTTTTCTCATTTTACCTTACACTCTCAAAAAAACTTCCGTCTTTTCACAGAAAAAGTACTGGCAGCACTGCTGCCAGAAATTGTCTGTATATTAACGATTTTCCGTTTATTTTTTTTCTCCGTCAAAAGAGGAAAAATATCCGTCACGTGAAAAAAGTTTGGAAAAAATCAATGCGGAAGAGGTGGGGATCGAACTGACGACCCCAGGTTTACAAGGCCAGCGTTCATCCGATTGCGCCACGATTGCTCATGAAAAATATGCTTTAAAAGAGAAGTGTTGATTTTATATGGGTGTGGTTTGGTGTATTTCGTTAAAAAGCTTTTAATTTTGCAGTTAATCTCGGAAAGATTTCATCTTTAATGAAACTGTGGCTGTTTTGTTTTCTTTTTTTTACGTTTAGTATTAATATAGTATAAAAATGTGAATTTTAAATATATTATGTAGATTGACAGAGAAAAAACATGAATGTTTTATTTTTATTCGATAAGATTTTTTTTAATAATATCAATTTTCTTTTTGCCTTTTATTTTTTAATTAAAATATTTTTTAAATGTCTTCACTTAAAGTATATTTTATATGCAAATATTTATCATAGAAATAACTTAGTATATTGAACTTTATTCAACTTATCCAACTTTGAATAACAGATTGTGAGAATTTTTGAACGAATAAAGAAAGTAATTGTTATTTATTTTTAAATTCGAAAACATTTTTGTCTTTTAAAACTAAATTAGACATTTTAATCGATAGAATATTTTTGTTTTTCATTTTAAGAATAAAATCGAATTTATTACTAACAGACCCAATGCGCATGCGTGCTAGATATAAACGGAATCGTTTCCTCATTTTTCGACTTTCGGAATGAACTCACAGAACAAATACGTTTTCTGGAAAAACAGAAGTTATTTGTGAAAAAATAACGATAACTTAGTGTATATTGACGAATTTTTCTGACAGTGTAATTAAAGTCTCATATAATTTCCCTATCTTCGTTATGGTTCAGTTCTTACTTTCACATACATTCTGGCTTGTTTATTTTTTCGATACGTTTATTTTCACACATTTGTTTCGCTATACATATATAATATATACTTTATTTCTAGGTATTGTGTACATAAATTAAACATATGCCATCTTAAAACTAGGGAATTGGTCAGATTTCGCTAAAAGAACTTGTTCGCTGTCTTTTAATTTGATTTTTAAGGGTATATATATATATAGAATTGCTAAACATTTATTTTAGCTACTGATGTTATATATTAAAAAATATATATAAGATACCATAAATAGGAAAAATTCATAGTGAATAATCTAAATTAAAAGATATCAAGTTATCAAATATCAAAATTTATGCATTCATATTTACTTGTGTTACGCAGCATAATAATTTGAATGCTAATATAAAACCATTAATTGTATTACAATATTTTAACCATTGAATTTAATAGAAAATTACCACAATAACATGGGGAAAAATTAAATAAGTAAAATGAATACAAATGGAATTTGCAGAACCAAAGCAGAATTGTCAAACCATAAATACTTTGGAACTACAAATGAAGTGTGTGGTTTCATCTTCGTATTAGCCATGAAAAAGCAAAATAATACGAATTTGGGGCTACCAACACACATAAAACCAAAATTAAATGAAGAAAAATCATCAAAAACAAAACACATCAAAATTACTAAATTGGATAGAAAGATAAAATTAAATTCAATGGTTCATATATTGTAATACAATTAATGTTTTTATACATACATATGTATATATCTTTGAGGTCATATAATATCTAAGAAGTTCGTTTAACAAAAGTTACCTAATCTACAAGTTAAAGATGGTATGTAGAAATATTTTACACTAAATATTATCGTAAATTAAAATTCTATATAAAAAACATCATAATAAGTATAATTTATCATGGATTGCACGGGTATCCATAAATTCATTCACATTTCAAATAATAATTCAAAAATGAAATTGTGATACCGGATTGCTGTTTTCTTTCTTTCTTTCTAACCGAAGACCAGGCCCTTACCTGCCGAGTTTTCTCAGCTTAACGGGTTAGATACCTGGTATCGGGGCGGACGACCGCCTAATTGCCACGTAGTGGCAATAAACTTTGCTTCGCATGCCATCATTTCTGCAGTATTTGCTTGTCGTTGAGCATACTTTGTTTCGCTTGTTAATTAATGGTACATCCTGTTGCTTGAACTGCAAATGGCTTCGCAAGATGGTATCGTAATTTAGAGCCTGGCTCAGATGACGAGACCTTCACCTGGCAAGGCACCTCCAGAGGTATAATTCACCGGATTGCTGTTTTCATCGTGGGACTTGTCAATAAGTACAGTTTTCGTTGCAAAAGAAAAGAGAAAGAAAATTCAAAGTGTCCCATAAGCCCTTTCATAATTTCAAAGTTCATAACATTCTAGAAACTGTGTTATCAGAGTACTGTTTCCATCATAAGACGCCACAAAGGTAGGGATTTTTGCAGTAAAAAATAGCTGAAAGAAAATTTTTATTGTTTCTTTTCTTTTGTCAGAAAAATTTTGACATTCTGAAAAGTTCTACTATTCAAATTGCTCACTGATATGGCAATTTCTTAACTTTTAGGAATTTTTTTAACGTGAACAGACTTATTGGACACGCTGTGTATATATATGTGTGTGTGTGTGCATTGTGTACTATGCGTATAAAAATATAGTAATACACACACATATATAGAGCAGCTGCAATTAGGAAGTACAATTCACATAGTCAGTTTTAATTTTAGAATGTTATAATTTTCAACTTTCTTAAGAAAAAGAAAGCAACTATTGGTACTAGGACTACATAAGATTAATAAAATATTTTATTTTATTTACTTATGCGAGCAATGCATGATATGTGTGGTGAAAATACTATGGATATGTACTGAAATACTCTTGTATATCTATTAAATTTTGATGAAACACTATGAAGAAAAGGTCATATATTTCATATATTTAAAACTTAAATTTCAAAGACGCCGTTTTTGTACCATGTACACCATTAGAAAAACCAAAATTGTTATTTTTGTGGTGAAAATAACATTTAACTACTTTACACATCGTAATTATCAGGCGCAATAATACCCTTTGCTTTCACTCTATTGAAAGAGAAAGTAAAAGTTCAACCATTCTTAAATTTACCGAATAAACTATAGAAAGTTTAATCTAAAAAATTTTTTAAGTTGTTGAAAATAATAACAAATCTTAATGTATATTTAAAACCTCTTCCTCTATTCTTTGTAGTTTAAATACAACTATCACCAAGCTTTACAATTAATATGTATCTTCCTTGCTTTTATAGTTAAGTAATGTATTCTGAAGTGCAATAATTTCGAACTTTCTTGGTGAATAATTTCTCACCATTTCCCTCTCTCTCATAGCTATAGACTTATGTACATTCATGCACGATATCGTTACAAGCTATTAAAATATTCCTGGGATAGTAAAAGTGTCCAGTGATTTAATATAACATAAATCAAACTTTCGACTGTTGAAATACTGGAAAATAAATTGTCTCTACTTTAACATAACAGAATATTTTTGTTTGATCTGTCAAGACTATTTAGGATGCCTCGTATTCAATTTACGTTATTTTAACAAAATTTGAATGTTGAAAAACATGAACATGCTTTATTGTAAATATTTGTATTGATCAATTTATGGATAAATATTAGTTTTTTTAATTAATTTCTTTAAGAAAAAAAAGAACTTCATGCAGAACTTCATGAACAGGTGAACTTCTGCAACTTCTGTTCATTAAATAAAATTAAGACATTCAGATTTAATTATTTTAAACTAAGATAACTGATCACCTCATGTCTAAAAAATTTAATGATTTAGATCAATTTTCAGTTCCGATTTAATGGCAGAGGTACCTCTACATATGAATATTTTTATCAGATTATAAATTTTCACAGATTACACCCCATCCACATTAATTTCCAAATTATTATCTATGCATACATGTAACACATATGTTAACGTATTTGAATCTTTTTCTTTAAAACATCTCCATTTATAAGAGTAAAAATAAATAATAATATCTACACAGATTTTTAACTTATAACTACTGGAATTAATTCCATGTAATTCTACATATCGCCGTGCCTCTGAATTGTATGCTTAGATCTAAAATAGAATGAAAACTAAGACTTTATAAGTTCTCCATGTTTTCTAAATGAAAAAAAAAGTTTTGAATGCTTGCTTTGTTATAGTTAATTTGTTTGAAGTGAGGGTCTTTGTAGTGTTGTCTCTAATGTCGCAAAACTGGAACATTCTGAATGTCTTAATACGTTTACACTTCTAAATGACTAAACTTTTCCCAATTGTAGGTCGTTTAATAAAATGAATAAAAGAATACTGAGTTAAAAGTCGATAATCATTTCTTTCTTTCTTTTTTTTCTTTTTATAGTTTAGAATATTTCATTAACGATTGAAAGATTTGATGGCTATTTCTACAGTATAGAATAATGATAATGAATAAACGTTTCGATTAATTTTAGTATAATTTATTTTTAAAGATTCGTGGGAAAAAACAAACTAAGTCCAGTTTTTTATTCCTAAGTTATTTAAAAATTTTTCTTTTTAGTAATTTGATTACACGTAAAGTTACATTTCACTTTTCGTTTAAAAATATAGTATGTACGCAATATAATAAAAATTAAATTGATATATCTTTAATATTTCATATACAGTGCATTAAGAAATTATTAAGACCACATTGATTTTGAAAATTATGAAGTAAATATGGATTCTTATTATAGTTTAAACACATGAATTATCAAAATACAACATATTTATTAAAATTAGTTTGCAATAATTTTGAATAATACAACAAATAAGTGTGTTAACAAAAATATAAGCAATGATTGAAAAATACAGTCAACAAATTATAGAACCACTTGTCTAAAAACAAAAATAATTTGTTAATTTATATGATATTGGTCCCCCATTTTTCCTTACAACTTCAAATACTCTGTTTTTTGACCAGGTGATTAAGTACAGATTCAGAAATATTCTGCCATTCTTTTACGATGGCTATTTCTAGTTCATTGACAGATGAAAAAAAACCTGTTTATTAGCATAAACTTTGCAACTTAATACGCCCAGTGATTTTCCATAGGGCTCATGTCTGAACTTCGACTTCACCGTAACAAAACATGATTTTTTTTCTTTTATAAACTATTGCTAGATGGATTTTAGACGCATGGCAAGAAACATTGTCCTTCTGAAACATCCAGTTAGAACCATTTAAATAAGGTTCAAATGTTAGTAAATGGCTATATAATATAGCGTGATATTGCGCAGAATTCATACTTACCAAAATTCGGGTTAAATCGCATAATCCATCATGACTAAAAGCTCCCCAAATCTTTACCGATCCTCTTCCCATTTGTTGACTGAAGTATTGTTTCGATTCCTTCCACAAATCATGATAGTAGTGTTTATAACTATCCGGACTGTCAAGATTACTTTTTTTTCATCTAAAAATATCACTTGTTTCTATTTCTTGTCCCATGATATAACATTTTTAACCCATTCCAGTCTTTCCTCTTTATGATATTTCATTAACTTCGTTTTTTCAACATTTTCCATATTTTGCATTACTATTTGATTTCAGACTCTTCCAAACTTTTACGTGTGAGGTTCTTTTGCTTAAACAGTTCAACATTTTCTCAGTTGACAGACCTTTTTAGAGTTGATAATTGAAATGTTTGTCGATTTCCCAGTACTGTCTAAATCATTTTCTTTCCAGATCGTTTATTTTTTTTAATCCTCTGTGAATGGCAGTTTTAGGAAGGTTCATTAACCAAGCATTTTCTCGTTCAGATTTACCAGCACCTTTATAAAACCAATTTTGTTTTACATCGGTGACAGACAACTCTTTACCCTGTGGCATCTTTAAATATATCGTATATAACACTATCTAAAACTGCACCTTTGCTTCTCGGGAATACCTTTACGATATTCAAACGTGTACTTTTTATAAAAATTCAGATATGACGTATAATATGCTATTTTCCACAAGTGGACTTATAATTTCTTAACAGTCACCTTACTTATATTTTAAAAAAAGCAAGAAGATTTTAATAAAATGCTATTTAAATTTTAATGTTGCTACCAGGGGCGATCAAATGAAAAGGTAAGAAACGCCCTAACTACCTAACCGGTTGAAATTTGAATCTACCGCTTTGGAATAAAGTAGTGAGACATCGAAAGATGCGATTGGAGTATCCAGCATAGTTTTGAACATGCGTAGGCGCTTGTGCATGAAGGGGGAGAGAAGCAGACAGCAAGTGAGCTCCGTCCAATTGACGCGGCAGTGACTGTGAGGCCATCATGGCTTTCCCATTGCAAAATCCGGTGATTAAAGGGCAGCGAGGTGTCTGATCAAAGTCTGACGGACTGAAAAATGTGATAACACCTCGCTACTCTTTAATCACCAAATTTTGCAATGGGAAAGCCATGATGGCCTCACAGACACTGCCGCGTCAATTGGACGGAGCTCACTTGCTGTCTGCTTCTCTACCTCATCATGCACAAGCGCCTACGCATGTTCACAACTATGCTGGATACTCCAATTGCATCTCTCGATGTCTCACTACTTTTTTGCAAAGCGGCATATTCAAATTTCAAACAATTTGGTAGTTAGATCGTTTCGTACCTTTTCATTTGATCGCCCCTAGTATTATAACAGGAAACAATCTACAATCAATTTTAAATGAGCACGCTAAAAATTTGCGTATTGTGTTTTCTGCATCAGAAGTGCACGAATTCGTTAGTGTTCTTATAATTTCTTAATATTATGTATTGTATTATTTACAAAACAATATATAATTGTTAGAAAAAATCTTTAATGTCATCTAAACAAATATTATAAATTTTGATCCGATTAAGTATATATATCTATATCTATATATATATTTCTATTTCTAATAACATATATCCATATAATAGCGATATTATCACCACGCTTTATTTGTATATAGACGTAAAAAAGCGAAAAAGAGAAAACGGGAAAAGAAGGTAAAAAAAAAGAAAATAAAACGAAAAAAAAGAAAAAAAGAAAAAGAAAAAGTTCAAAACAACATTAATGGTTAAAATCAATATTACGATTTCCTACTACATACTGGTTTTTATGATGAAGTAACAAAAAATGCCGTTAATAGTTGAAATATTATTTCTTATTAATCACTAAAATATTATGATGCTATGTTTCTGTCCTCAGAAAAAATTTTTTGAATTTTAAATCGATTTTAATAAAAAGTAGTTTAAAAATGGTGATAATATAACCACTCTAAAGTTCATACGTATATTTAGGAAAACAAAATTGAAAATAAATCTAAACTGAACAAGCAAACAAACAAAAAAACAAAAAGATCTTCGAAAGCAGCGAAAACAACAACAAAAATTTCTATAAAATTGATTTTATCAAGTAAATATTCGTAATGTTCCAAATAATAAGTTAACAAATAGAAATATTTTATTTAAAAATGTAAATTTAATATTAGCCGTTAATTTACCTTTTAAGTTGGTAGTTTTTTCCCCATAAAGAAACAAATTCTAATTTAATGCCATAAAATTTGAAAATGCTCCAGATATGATGCATTAGATTTATGCGCGTATTTTATAAATTTAAATTTATCAGGTGTTGTAAATATTTTTTCTTAACCCTCCTGTTTTCTTTTACACAATATTTTCTTTGCATTATTTTATAGTATATTAGTGTAAGGTCTCATTTATTAGCTTTTATTCTAAGATAACGGATAATTCAGAGAGAAATAGTTGCGTATAAATCACAGATATTTCAAAAATTATTTTAGATAAAATTTTCATGTACAATAAAGGAAAATGAAGCGAGAAAACACAATAAAATAAAAAAAGAGCATTAAAAAATCATTAAAGAGATAGTGCTATATTATTGAATTTTAAAATCTGCTGAATTTTCTGAAATTAAAAAGAAAGACGTTGATTAAATTGTATTCATCCTGAATTCATTCGTGAATACTCGTTTATGTTTAATTAAGAATGAAAGGAGTTATTTAAAAAAATTTATGTACCACTGAATTTTTAGATAATTTGATTCGAATAGTTTTTAAGGCATTTAATTTATTTATTTGCATTTTTAGAAAGTTATCATCAGCTATATGTTTTTAAAAAACATTGATTTATTAACTTTTATTAACTTTACGCTACATATTCGAAATAACCATACCAAAGTATAATTTACGCAAAAGACAACAAGTTAAAAATTTTCATCTTTCGTAGATTATTCTTAAATAAACATTTCCTTTATAAAACTGAAAATTATCTCTAAGAAACAAAAATAAATAAATAAAACAAGTAAGAAAAATCATATGTTAAGCATAGATTATGAAACACCTTCCCGAAATTTTCTCAAATCTATAACAAAACTTCGTTATTTAGGAAAACAATGTGTTACTGTTCATAGTAAAATGCGTATTCAAATATTTTTTAATAGCCCTATATTTCATCAGTTTTGCTGATATACATACTACGAAATGGCGAAATTTAATTTCGCAAGAAAATGAATAACAGGTTGAAATTTCTCTATCAGCACTAATCATACTAATATGTGGAAACACTTAAATACTTTTGTTGAACCCTGTAGTTTTTCTAGTGCCTTTATTACATGCCATTACTTAGCTAAAATTTAGTTCAAAGTAAAATATTTTTAAAACTACTTAAATCACATTTCCAGAAATTATCGACCATTTATCCAATTATTTGCGTGACCCTACTTATCATTTCATCTGTATTCTACAAATATTCCTTAGTAAACTGAATGCAGTTCAGCGTAAAAATGCATAACTTATTAAAAAACTACCTTTAAGTAATTTACGCTCATATTTAGTAACCTTTACGAGCTGTTTTGTGTAACTTTTTATATCAACTATAGCATTTATTCACACTGTGTAATATTCACAAATTTAGTGAAACTTAAGAACGGTTATCCTAGCTAAAAATACATTTCATCTATCCATCAGCCATCATCGATATTATACAGTACTTTGGATAGAATATATTATTTGAAATCTTTTGTATTGTCCTGTAAATGCTTTGCACTTCGTATTATGCATGAAACAACATACATTAAGCTTCAGCGACGTATACCAATTTTATTATATATGAAATAGTTCAAGATAATTGAAATATGTTGCAAACATTTCCCCCTTTACCATTATGTAATGGAGTTTTTTGTGTGGTTCTGTAAATAAATAGTAACTACTCTTTTCACAGATATTTTACAGAATGGATATTTTTCTGCACTTCGTATGTGCATAAAAATTTGAATATGTTAGATAGTCTGTAACATCTTTAAAATTCTTTTGAAACGATTTTTTTCCATTGATTGTTATGCAACAGAAATCCTTTGATTGTCCCTGTAAATAAGCAAATCGTGCAAGAAACTTCATTTGAAATAGAGTTCATGCAAGTGTAAACTTCAAAGACTTCCAATAATTTCAGGGCAGTCCGAGAATATTTTCGAGAGTTAGAGTGCAAGCAGACGGCCAGACAAGCCGAAATCATAAACACTTTTCAACTTAGTTGGAAAGTGTTAAAAAAGAGAAAAATGTAGTTCACATACTCCATATCTTCCGTATGCTTTATATTTTAAAATATATTTTTTTTAAATATCGAAATCGTTATTCTTCTTCAGCTTAAAGTATTTTTATCCAAATCTCATTTTTATCCATTTCTCGGTTTCATAATATTATTTTCTGATATATGCCTGAAGGATGTTTTTATTAGGTATTCATCATAAGTCCTCCATCCATCCTTCGAAATAGCAAAATTAATCTGGCATTTTCCAGTGCAGGCTTTCTTCTATTAAAAAGATATAATTTTAGGCAAAGAATCGTTGTAAATATATTTTCTCTTCTGGATTTGATTAAATTTTTATTACATTATAGCATGCCAAAATATTATTAGAAGATTTTAATGCATTTTTTTATCGCATTTTATCGCATTTTATTTTATTCCAATTTATTCGACTGATAACTTTAAAAAGTCACATAATCGACAAAGCGTAGTAACTTTAATGTTTTGACAAAGAACCATTGTAAATAAATTTCCTATTCATGGAACGATAAAATCTTTATTACATCACAACATAACCAAATATTATATAGAAAAATAAATAATTCATTTTTTTTAGCATCTTATGTGAATGATAACTTTAAAAACCAAATGATCGACTGAACTTATTAATTATAATTCTTTATTCGCTTTACAATGCATAACATGATTCTAAAAAACCGTAGGTAAACAAAGAAGCGATTTTGCCGCTAGAAAAATAATTTAAAACTTCTGTAATTATCATGAACAGGACATTTTCTTGTCCATTCAGCCCTATAAACTCCCCATGAAGAATCATTAATTATTCCCTATCTCTTTTGCGCCATGTGCCATACAATATCGGAAGCTTAGTGGTTATAAATATAAGGACGTTCTTTGTTTAAAAATTTTTAATCTTTTGGAGGTAATTTTTCTCTGAAAGACTTTAATATAATTAAAAATGCACGAAAAAGATTCCTTTCTAGATATTTTATCTTTTTTATTAATACACAAAGAAAAAATATATTTGTAATCTTTTAACTAGAGAGAAAAGGTAATTTGCTATGAGTAATGGAATTAATGATCTTGAATATATAAAATGATTACTAAATGTCGAAACTTAAATCGCTTGATTATATACATATTTGTAAAAATTAAATGCAGTGACATAATTTTATGCTATTGTTAAAAATTATGAGAAATTCTATCTGGATTTTTTTGCAGATGTAAAAGAAATTACTATTTAATTTAATAATAATAATCGGCAACTAAACATAACATATACAGTGAATACGTACTTATTTAAACATGGGTAACATTTCAGTCAAACAGTATAAAAAACTTTTTACTTTGACTATTGTACTACGTTTTTATTTACCATGGATTTTAAAATTTAGTTATTTGAAACATCTGCTCTTTATGTGTAAGAAAAAGAAAATTTAGAATTGTTGAATTTTTAATGTTATTAATTTAAAAAAAAAACATCAGTTGGATTATTGATTTATCAATTTATGTTGACAAATAAATTCCTTTAAAATTAAGCTTTTGGTATGATGTTATGTATAGCGGCCGATTACTTGCACCAGGGATATAGGCCCTAGGGCAAGTGCCCTCCATGGGGGTCTTTATAAGGGAACCTAACGCAAGGAAATCCAAGGTAATCCGACGGGCGCAGTTGGGTTGTAACAGAGCACCTCCCGTCTACCAGCTTTGAGAGAAGAATCTCTCAGCCACAGGTAAGACTAATTAAGCTTTCGAAATTATTCTTTGCATTGTGCATAAATGGACGGATTTGATTATCATATGGTATTCTGTTGGAGTTTATGGAGCTGCGTTTATGTAAGAAAATTTTGTGTTCGTAGACATCGAGAATCAATTTTTTTATTTTAGCAAAATAATTGTATTTTTTTCCGAAGAAATATATTCCGATAATGTTTGCAGGTGTTCAGCAGAAAACCAGATTTATTCGAAGAAAATCTTTTCATAAGAAACAAATCCCAAAAAATTCATGTTAAGGACTTTTGAGGTGTTTCTAGAAAATATGTTTTCACTATTCCCCCCCCCCCCCCAAAAAAAAAAAAAAAAAAAAAAAAAAATTAAAGCAGTTTAGTAAACAAGATCTCGGTTAAATGTGGGAGACATCCATGAGTCATTTGATGATTTACAATCGAATTTCTTCTGTTGGCGATGGAGAACTGGCAATAGGAATCTTGTATGGGCATCTCAGGATGTACCTAGCAGATATAGAGATTTGAAATGCAAAAAATTAAGGAAATGAGAATTGTTGGGCGGCATAAATACAATTCTGGGGCGAAAGTTCCCGAAATTCTTAAAATGCTCCTGCAATTGTATGATCCAGTTGCCTTTCCCACCCTCGTTTTAAAGCTTCTTGCCCATTCGCCAAAAATCGCTTTGAATGGACACCATGGTATTCCCACCTCTTTCCGCGTTATAGAAATATCTCAGAAGTAGTTGTTTGACCTGGAAGAAGATGCACGATATAGGGTAATATTTGCACCCGATTTCATAATTCACTTAACCTTTTATACTAATTTGAAAGATGATAACGCTATTTTATTTACTATGTTATCGAAATGACTTACAAACCTTAATTTTTGACCCCAGAAAGTAAAGTAATAGGGTAACTGCAGGATAGATAGTTATAGTTTTTAAAGATTGTACTAAAAATTTTAAGACTGCAAATACAAGAAATACTTAGGCATACTTAAAATTCTTATACATATATTCATTATATTTTGGGCAAAATATAATTAAATATTAAGATCAAATAGAGGGAAACGAAATTAAAATGGTAGATGCCCATCACTCCTTGAAATCAAGAATAGGTGGCTATCCAATACAAGAAAAAAAAGTAAAGTTATAATAGCAAAATATAACACATTTCATGCATTTAATCATGAAAACATATAGCAATTTAAATATGCAGTTATATGATGGAAAAGAGCAAATAAAAGTCGAATAAATAGAATTTCACGTATAAATTCAATACTTCAATGTCGTAAAGTTTTACCACATTTTTGGCAAAGGTCTTGATAGTTTAAATACGTTTCAAGGAACCACTACAGCAATCTAATGCATTATATCCAGACAGCCTTTTTTATCACGATATTGTACCAAGTGATTCATAATGAATGGGCCAAAAAGAATAGCGGAGTGTGACTGCCGTAATGGATTTATTCAGCCGAAACAAATTTATTCTGCAACTACATTAATTACTTAAAATTAATTACTTTTTATAATCTAAAAACACAGCTGATCGTCGCATTGAATGAATACGTTTAACTATTTCCAACGAACAAAGCTTATGTTGCAATCTACTATTAAGTTTTAGAAATATTTAGACTCTATGGCTTGAATGTATCCTATTTTATATCTACTCAAACAACAGGAAAGTTATACACGAAAATTGTATCCTGAATTTTACTTAAAGAACATATCGAAAAATAGAAATTAACGAACAATATCGCCCATAGTTTAAGAAAATATGAATCTCCAAAGCACGTGAATAAGTGTGAAGACTATGAATAAATTCTTCAAAATCAGTCGTCGTAATCCATCCGTGTTTTTGTATATTTGTTTCATTAACAGATCTGCATTATAAATCCGACTGCATGAAAATATCTTGGACGGATCAATCTAATTGCTAAGACAATTTTCCTATATTATCTGTAGAATTCTCTTATTTTCCATCCTAGGTTTCATGCTTTCAATTCCTTATGCTTTTGCGACAAAACTAATTAAAGGATTGTTTTAAATACCGTTGCGTAAAGTATTTTACTTTCGTTTTCTCTTAATTTATTAAATTTCAGATCCAAATGGAGAAATTGCAGTTATAACTGGAGATCATGAAACATAATTTTAAATTTCATTACGTCTCCAAATAGCAGATAATGAAGTTATTACTTTTAACGAACGAAATGAAATATTTCCGCCGATATACCGGGTGTTACAAAATAAAGGTTTTGCGATAATCTTTTAAATCTTTTGTGATATGCAATTTATTTTGTTAGAGGCAGTAACGATATTTAAATACGAAATTTATTTTCTATACAACCTTTTTTTATTACAACTTACGGAGAAACTTACTTGCTTTATGGAGAAGCTTACTTTATATTTCCACTGAAAATTAAAATATAAAACTTGGCAAATTTATTTCACATAAAATATTATTTTTTTATGTCCCTCTTAGACGTTTACACTTGTAGTGATACATTCCAATCTTTTTCTAAATTTTAGGTAGCTTTCATTACAAAAAGTAAAAAGCTACCTACTGCAGCCGTCCGAGGAAAGCTCTTCCGGAAAATTTTGGTATAGTTTAACCGATCATGACCCCCAGACCCCAAAACCACCTTCCGTTCAAATGTTGACATATGTATATATATATGATTTTTATCATGCTGTTACTATTGTATTTATGAACTGATTTATATGAAACTTGGTATGAAATAGGACATACAAATGTCTCGACCAAGTTCGTTGGCCAGCATCATCCGCCATCTTATTTCAAAATGGCGGCCATTTATTTTTTTAATTTTAAAATTTAAAATTAAATGTAAAAAAAAAGTTAAAAATTTTTTTATGTGTTAGAACTCAAAACAATGATTCCAGAACACTTTTTATTATGTCTATATCTTAAAAAATAACTGAGTTTTAGCACTGAATTTCTAATATGGCTGACATTTTGAAACGATCTGATTTTTGTCACGTAATAACACACGTATTTATGAATCGATTCGGATGTAAATTGATGTGTACATAGTACATAATGAGGTCTAGACCAGGTTTGTAATCCAGTTCCATTCGCCATTTTGTTTGAAAATGGCGGCCATTTAATTTTTTTTTTTATTTAAAATTTAAAATTAGGTACAAAAAAGTGAGAAATTGAAAAGGAGTTTTCTTTTATGCATTTGACATTGATACAAAGATTCCTGAACATTTTTTGTTTCGTCTGTATCTTTAAAAAATGCTGAATTATAGTAGGGGAGAAGGGGGCACATATGAACTGGGGGCACCTTTGAACACTCTAAATATTTTCCTTCAAATAAATTATTTAAAAAATACATAAGGCAATATATTAATGTTGCTTCAAGGGAATAATCATACAAAGCTGTATCATTTTGTATGAACAGTACTTTTTAAACAAGATATGTATTTTTCTCCCTCTTGAATCTAAACTTTAGAAAATACAGTTGTAAGATTTTTGTTTACAAACTTCTATCCCTAAAATTTTAATTTATTGTTCAATGCTTAAACAAATATGCTAGCTTTAGTTTATAACCTTTCTTTTATTCAAATTCTTTAGCCGAATTGAGAAAAGCGTTGTAATGTTGAACTCCATGTGATGGGGCACCATTGAACAAAAAAGTTGGGGCACTTTTGAACAGCGAAAAAACACCGAATAAACTGGTGATAAATATTAATTGAAATAATTTGAAGCGAACACTTAAAATTATTAAGTAAAGAGTTGTTAATGTATCTAAATAATTATTATTTCTGTTTTTTGTTTTTTTATGTGAAAAGAGGCTAAGAATGTCCAGGAGCATGGATTTATACTGCTAACAATTCCCCTTACTGCACCAGTGTTGCCAGACTGGCTACTTTTTAAAATTCAAATTCTTGATTGGCACCACATTTTACAGATGATAAAATGTACTTTATTCAATGACATGATAATTAAGGCGAAAACAAAAGGTAATTTATCGTTTCAAAAAAGTGGTGCCAGTCAAAAAATCTCAATTTAAAAAAAGTAGCCAACTAGCAACACTGTACTGCACACATAGGTTAAAACCCCTGTATGTATCAGTGATGGAAAGATTCAAATCTAAATTCATTTATTTGATAACTGCAAATCCTGGATACAAAATAATGATTCATGATTTAACAGGTTTCCAAACATTATTTCAGGTTACGGTAACGGCTAAAATGGAATTTTATATCAGGTCTCTTAAAAAAATAGCGAATGAAAAAATTTTATTTTCCAGAAGCATCAGATATCCCATTGGTGTATTTCAAGGATATTGTAAAGAAGTTTTCACAACCAAACACAACTAGAGGGACACTTTGTGTTTTATCAACAATGAGTTTTGACATCAACTTTGATGGATTTAAGTTTGGTTAAATAATAAAAAAATTAGTAATTTCAACAAAATGTAGTTATTTATTTTTATTCATATTGCTTTATGTTTCTGTAACATATGCAACTTTTTATAAAAACTCAATATTTTCACATTTTATTCATTTGTTCAAAGTTCCCCCTTCTTGTTCAAAGGTACCCCTACATGGGGCAGGTATGAACAAAAAATTTTCACTTTTTTAAATCTTCACAACTTATTTAATTTCTTTGGAATATGCTTTATTTATGGTTCATATAATGGAAAAATGCGTTATTTTATATCTCAAAAAATATAATTCAAGTAAGAAAAATATTGATTTTCTGAAAAATTGTTCAAAGGTGCCCCCCTCTCCCCTACTTTTAATTTTTAGTATTGAACACATTTTGAAATGATTTGATTTTCCTCACGTGGAAACACGCGTATTTATAAGCCGATTTGGATGTAACTAGGTGCATACATAGTACATACCGATGTCTAGACCGAGGTCGTTGGCCAGTTTCATCCGCCGTCTTTTTTCAAAATGGCGGAAAATTACATTAAAAATTTTTTTTATATTTTAAAATTAGGTGGAAAAAAAATAAGAAAATGATAAAATATTTTTCTTTTGTGTGTTTGACCTTAATACAAAGATTCCAGAGCATTTTTTGTTTCATATATATCTTGAAAAATGGCTGAGTTATAGCACTTTCAATTTCCAATGTGGTTGACATTTTGAAACGGTCTGAAATTTGTCACGAGATAATACGCATATTTATAAACTGGTTTGGATATAACTCCGTGTGTACATAGTACATAGAAGTATCTTGACCGTGTTCACTGGCCAACTTCATCTGCTATCTTGTTTCAAAAAAGCGGCCATTTAAGTTTGTCATCTTTTAAATGCATATTGATGTACAAACAAAAAATTAGAAATTGAAAAAAGGTTCTTTCTAAAGTGTTTGAATTAAGAATAAATTTTGGAGTATTTTTTGCTTTGATTTTACCTTAAAAAACGTCTGAGATATAGCAGTTTGAATTTCTAATGTAAATGATATTTTAAAAAAAAAATCAATTTGCCCGCGACAGCACTCGTATATATTAATCGATTTCGATGTGAGTGCGCATGTGTACATGAATGAAGATTTCGACCAAGCTCGTTGGTTTGTTTTACCATCATGTTGTTTTAAAATGGCATACATTTCATGATATCGTGGGATTTAGCAATCCTATAAATCGCTTACAATAAAACCAGCTTCAATAAAAGATGACTAATTTCTAAAAATTCCCATTAATATTGAGTATTGACAAAAACTAGTATTCAATCTTATATAATTGGGTTCCACTAATTTGAGCTTCGTATGTTTGAACAATGTAACATAATTTAAAATGAATAAAAAAATAAATAAGCTATATGAAAGCTACCTCTTCCTCCCAGTATTGCCGGAACGACTTTTTCTGTTTGATGTTTCTACACAGATATAATAAAAACACCTTATTAATTTAGGTTGTTATACATAAACAAGAAAGTTGTTATCAATACAGAATCCAGGGATAAATAGGATACAGAGATCATATAAAAATTTAAATTCCACAACTTTTAAAAAACAATTATTTAACATATGGCATTTTTGAGTATTTAAGGGTTTTTATAAGTGAGTCGCACATCTTTTCCACTGGAATCATACTCGTGCTTTTCCTATAATGTGTAACATTAATTTATGGTAGTTTTTTTCATTAAATTTGTTGGATAAAGATACTTATTATTTTTTTCAAATTATGCATAGTGCTTACGGATTCTGTTCCACAACAGCTAATTCCAAAAGTCATTAGTTTTGAACATGTAGTTCAACTCAAAAAAAAAAAAAAAAAAAAAAAAAAAAAATCGGTGTTGTTCTATGTCATATTAAAAATTATTTATGTTAAAATAATTATTTTCTAAACATTGTGGAATTACAATTTTTATGTGGTACCTAGAGAACTATATCTAGAACAACTCTCTCCATTAATTTTTAAATGTCTCTTTTAGACATTTAGATTTGTAGCATTACTTTAAATTTAAATTTAAAAGCAAAAAAAGGCCATATAAAATTTAACATTCTGAATACATACATAACGAATTGTAAAATTAATGCCATACAGTCTCAGAAATACTTTCTTCAATTCTTGAAAATTTTCCTAGAAGGATTTCTTCCAGATTTTTTTCATTAATCGACGAATATGCTTTTTTTCTCCGTTAGTGGAGGTAAAATTTATGTGAACTTAAAGAAACAGAAATATAAGGAATTGCTAACTTTGGTGTCGAATCCGCTATCTTAGCGTTACAAGATTCGCTCGATAACCAATGGCTACAGTTATACAGTAGCGAAACACTTTCATTTAAATATATTTGCTACAGATGGATATGGCTTGAACAATTTCTTTAAAATGTTTATAATTTTAAAGATAATTTTCTGAATAGTTTGTCTTTAATGAGATTGTAGCTGTGGTTTTAATAGTTTATTGTCAATATTTTGCTATTAATTTTTTTTTATTCTAAAAAATTTTTCTTTTTAGTAAAATCAAATTTTTATAGTTAACTAAATAATGAAATAATTTTTATATTTTAACTAAAAAATCTTTTAAATATGTTTATTAAAAATATATTCTTAATGCGAATATTTATTTATAAACAACTTTTTAAATTCAACTTTATTTAATTTTATTCAACTTATTCAATTTTTAAAAAATTAATTGAGAGTACTTTTGAATGAATAAAGAAAGAAATTGTCATTTATTTTTAAATTCGAAAACTTTCTTTCTTTTTTAATTAAATTATAAATTTTAATTTAGAGAATTTTTGGTTTTTCATTAGAAAATAAATTTGGATTTTAGTGTTAACAGAACCAATACGCATTCATGGCAGAAATGAACAGAATTTCTCCCTCTTCTTCATACTTTCGGGAAGAATTCATGGATAAAACTTGTTTTCTTGGAATACGGAAATTATTTGTTAAAAAATGAGAAATTGTCTAGTGTAAAATTAAGAAATTTTCTGACGGTGGTAGTTAAAATATGTTTTTGATTTGAATACAATTTTTGATTGGAAGCTTGTTTCTATCATCCGCGATTCAACCAATCCCCTGCCATAACTTTTATTAAAATTTTTGCTTCTTCTAATATTTTATAATAAATAGCTCATACAAATGACAAACTGCAAAAGAAAAAAATCTTAGCCGTGTTCAAATATGAAAAATCTAACATGAGCATTGCCAAGGTGGCCATTACAAGACCTGACCCAGTTTGAACATAAATAATACTAGAAAAAATAATTTACGAAAAAAAATTGTGCCGTTTGATGCATTGTTTTTAGAATATATATATATATATATATATATACTGTGTTCAAGTAGTTCGAATTTCGACAAAAGAGGACGTTGGCGGCAATCTTCTGTAGGGAAATTGACATAAAATCTAGTTTTCAGTCAATCGTTGTTCAGACCTTTGAGTGAGTTCATGGTAACGTTTGCTGTACAAAGATGGTGTTAATGTTTTATGGTGCTTTTTACAGGTTCTTTTCATCTTATTTCACACCACCTTATTTAATTATTTAATAATTTTAGTGTTAGAATTTCACCGCTTGAATCATATTGTGAAAACCAGGTGAAGTTTCCAACAAAAATTCAATTCGACTAAAGGACCGGCGAAGAACACAATTAAAAGCTTGCTTACAAAATTTGAACAGACTGGAAGTGTGAACGATGATTATGCAGGAAACATAGCGTCACTGTATGCCTCAATCACAGACGATAATATCCAGGCAGTCAAACAGGCGATCAAAACGTGGCCTTGTTTGTCTGTCAGAAAAATGTAAGGGAATGTGGACTACAGAAATCCTCGACGTATAAAATCATGAAAAAATGTTTAAACCTGTTTCCATACAACATTCAGGCATGTCAACCTTTAAATGTTTGCATCACCAATCAAAGAGAGATCCGCGCAAAGATTTGCTACAAAATATTAATGGTCACGAGATTGATATAAGAAACATTTGGTTTTCCGTCGAAACTCATATTTACCTCGACAATTTTGTGAATATAAAAAAAAATGACAATTTTTGGGAAAAGAAAATCCCCATACTTCGGTACAATCATCATCCTATTCGCCAAATTCTCGAAAAGAATCATTGGGCCATTTTTCCTACGCAATAGCAATAACTATAGTGCGATAGCTTAGTGTCCTGCTTGATTTTGTAACAATACACAAGGTCTTTGAGGATTTACATAATCATCGTCGTTCATAAAGTTGGTGTCAGGCTCAATCGAACAGACAAAACATTTCATTTCCTGCAGGAATATTTTGATGATCGTGTGAATGCTCTATGCTTCATAAACCATACAGGAACAGGAATGGGCTGTCCCGTCTCTTATTCGCCTGAAATTCTTGTGATTTCTTTCTGTCGGATACTTCAAAGAGGAAGTCTACCAGAAATACAATAGGCATAAACTTTCATCGACATTGAATATGTTATTTGTAATGTATCTCAGTTCATTTCGACTGAGACATTATCATGGGTATGTGCAAATTTTGGTTTGAGACTACGCCATATTGTTTTAGTAGAAAGACGGCTGCATTGAAAGCTTTTTTTTAGCAACTAGAGCCACCTAATGACGAAATTTGGATTTTTCTGAACACAATGTATATTTAAAAATTTATTCCTTTTCTAATAACAATGCAGCAAAAAGTGCATTTTTCTCAAACCGCTTTTTAGGTGCGTTCGTAATTATGTAAATACGTAGCACCTATTGTTGTCGCTCAGTCCGTCCGTCTGTCTGTCTGTCCGTCTGTCTGTCAGTCTGTCTGTCTGTCCGTCTGTCTGTCTGTCTGTCCGTCTGTCTGTCTGTCTGTCTGTCTGTCCGTCCGCATATAACAACGCAAAAACTACCCAACCGAATCGTTTGAAATTTAAAATACATAATTATTACATAATTTTCTCGAGTCATTTCAAATTTTATGAAAATCGGATGGATAGATCAATTACAGGGACAATCAAAAGGATTCCGTTACATTACGGTCAATGGGGAAAAAAGCTTCAAATGCATTTTAATCGTTTGAAATTTAAAACATATAATTATTACGTGATTTTGTCGAGTCATTTCAAATTTAATGAGAATCGGATGCATAAATCAATTACAGGGACAATCAAAAGGATTCCGTTACATTACGGTCAATGGGGAATAAGTTTCAAATGCATTTTAATCGTTTGAAATTTAAAACATATAATTATTACGTGATTTTGTCGAGTCATTTCAAATGTTATGAAAGTCGGATGCATAAATCATTTACAGGGACAATCAAAAGTATTCCGTTACATTACGGTCAATAGAGAAAAAGTTTCAAATGCATTTTAATGGTGTTACACTCATTTGAATATAACAGAATTGACATGAATCTATGAAATATGTACTAAAAAATACATTTTGTACAATCTGTGATGCAAATAATATTTATTAGTAAATTACAGGGTCACACAAATGTATTCCACTAAATAATGTTATACGGGGAAACATTATTTGGGGGGTGTTTTAATTGTATTAAACTACTTCACATTTTATGAATAAGATATACGTTAATGAAGTATAATAAAAATTACTCCCTGCATATTTACAGGAACACAAAGATTTCGACCACTATACTGTATCCAAAGTACGCTCTACTATATCAGCAAGATCTGAACGTTTTAAAACTTCGTTATCAACGAACGCACCTCATTTGCTACGCTTTACGTGCAATTTCCAACTTGTTTTAATTATTTACGTTCAGAGTAGGTCAGTAATTTTGTGTTACAACGCCCAGTTTAAAGTGAATAGAAAACTTTTTTAAAAATAAAATATTTCATTATTCTACAAAATTAACCGCGTGTTGTGTTACACATTTCATTATATCATATTTCTATTATTATTTTAGAGCGAAATTTGGGGATGCATATATTCCGTTGGACTTATTTTTGTAGAAGTTTAAAAATTTTGTCGAAAGGTAAAGTAGATATTCAGATTTGTAGCCAACTGGAATATAAAATGTTCAAATGGTATATAATGACCTACTAGTATAACGCTAAGTACCACATTTATATGTATCTGTATTATTATATGCTTAAGAGATATTTGTAGCAATCGTGTCTAAAAACAAGAAAACCTTTATGTAACCAAATCTTCCTCATTTTTCCAAATTGTTCAGCATTCTCCAAAGAAATTCACCCCTTTTTACAAGGGGCTGAGAGAGTCTGCTTTCGAAGCTGGTAGATGAGATGTGCTGGGTTCGAAACTAATCGCGCCCGTCGGCTTAACCGTTCTGAGTTTTCCGTTATTTTCTTCGAACTTCGACTTCCTTGCGTAAAAACGGTTAGGTTCCCTTAGAAAAACCCCCAAGAACAGCATTCCCCCCTAGGGCCTATATCCGTTGTGTGGATAATTGGCCGTCATACATAACACCATAACACTCTTTTACAAGATATGTTATAACGACTCATATAATTCTGATTGAGATAACGCGCCTGAAATTTTCAGTATAGTCTGAAATTTTCAGTATAATCTATACTAATAAAAGAAAGCTTCGTTTTGTCTGTCACTGTGTGCGTTTGTGTGTCCGAGATGGTTCGCGAAATCTGCGGTACGTTCAAGGCTGAAAATTTATGTGACGGTAGTTCGTGACCTCTCTTAATGCACCCGTGGCTCAGGATTTTAATATTTCGTTAATTAATCGATATATTAATTTTATATGACAAAGAACCCTTATAAAAATTGACTTTTTTCATTGTGTGGAAGACAAAGTGCTTACTTACATGCAGAAACCCATTTACGCATCGAGAGAAAGCAGACACAGTAGCCAAAGTCGAACCATTCGTTTTTTTTTTCGATTTCTCATAGTTTTGATTTAATTTAATTCGAACAAAGTACCTAGTATAGTAAAAATTGAAAGACATATTCCTAAAAATCATATTGTTACGGCCCGATCAATTTGATAAAAATACCGTAGATGGCATTTAAAAAAATAAAATTTAAAAAGATCGTTTTTCGAAAAACGTCTTCCTTCCTTATGTCAACAACCCTCTAGAGCACAGTTTTATAGGTGACAAACAAACCAAAAATATTTTTAAAGCGAAAACTTGATTCTAATCGATGGTGTAATTGGTTTTAAAAATTATTAATTCTAACCCTTTCATATACCCCGGCGAACGCAGGTTATTTCGCGCCTGATTAAAACAATATTTTTATTTGCTAAAGTATCTGAAGTTCGTATTTTAAGAGGATCGCATCAGAGCATCTCGAAACATCAGATTTATATCAACTACGAAAATTTTGGAGCGTTCACAAGATTAGAACAATTTTTCACCGAATAAAATGTGTGAAAATTTTCATCGAAAGTGTAAAAATCCGAGTGTTTTGTCGAGGTTTCTCTCGCTTTTGACGCAATCAGCAAACCTGGATATGCATTAAGATGTTCACTCTCAACGATGTGTAATAGCTAATTCCTGAACCTTTAGTCATAGACATATAGTTCCAAATAGAATAAAAAAGTATATTGCCGAATGAAACTGATGGCATTCTGCTCACAGGTTACGCATACAAATTTCACATTACAGCCTTATATTTTCAAGAGTTAATTAATTTCGAAAAAATAATTTAGGGGGGGAACAGCTCCCCCCATAAACCTTTTTATACTTAATCATTGAACCTCCTAAACTTATCAGGGACATGCTTTATCATATAAAAAATCTATATCCAAAATTCAGAGCAAATCGGAAAATTCTTAATAAAGACCCATCTATATAATTTAAGAGGAGTTATCACCCTCTTTTATACTTAACCATTAAACTTCCAAAACTCTTTAGAGATTTCAAAGAAATCTAATAATTCTAAAGGAAAAACGAATTTATATAAATTAAAGGGAGGGGCATTAGAACCCCCGTTCCCCCTGTTTATACTTATCCAATGAACACCAAATACCAATCATGGAGGCGCCTCATCAGAATGATCCTATATCTAAATTTTGACCGAAAACTGATAATTCTGCATAAAAATCCCATTTACACAATCAAGGGGAAGGGCATAAGCAACCCGTTCCCCCTCTTACATATATCGAATGAACTTCCAAAAACTAATCAGGGAAACGCCTTATCAGAGTATACCTATACACAAAATTTCAAGTGGATCAGATATTTTTATCCTGAGTTATCGCGTTACGCATGTACGCAAGCACGAACAAACGAACGAACGAACGTATATACATACAGAACGGACGAACACATAAGCTCTCAGACTATGATAGCCTGTGAGTTAAATAAGTTTTAAATTAAGCTATATATATATATATATATATATATATATACATATATATATATATATATATATATATATATAAGGTACCCTGGGGTAATAACGCCACGTTAAGGTTCTAGCAATTTTTACGGCTCAGTTTTAGTTTGTATTTTTCAAACAAACATATGATTTGATACAGCAACTCATTGATTATCTATATAAAAAAATAATTTAACAGATATGAATACATAAAATGTAATGGCGTGATTTCTTGACCAATGCTATTTGGCGTTATTACCCACCTATATGGGTAATAACGCCATGCAAACAAAACTATGAAATAAGTTGGAATAATTGCATGTAGATTGCCCAATTCTAAAAATACAAACTCTCAGCTCTAGAAATTGACAAATTGCATCCGAAGCTATTGAAAATGTTCAATTTTTTGTGAAAGTGTAAGAAAAACATAGGTGTGGTGTGGGGAGGGGGGGATGAGGCAAAATAATATCAGACCGTGAGCTTCTTTTTGCTTAAAAAACCGCATAAATAGAATTATTAGAAACATTGCACAGTTTTAACTGTGTTTATTTGAATCAGTATTTAGGATGTAGCTCGGCCACTGTAGGGAATCAACCGGGGTAAAAATTTCAAGGATTGGCGTTGTTACCCCGTTATAGTTATTGCGCTGTACATTTTAAAATACAAATTATCTCGAGAAGATATCCAAAATCTTCAACAACATTTTGAAAGGCCATGAAATGTACTACAAATTTATGTAATTAACAAAGTATTTCCGGATAAAAAAAAATAGTCTTCACATCACAAAACGTATCTCGGAAATTTTAGATCAAGCGTTAATTTTAGCTGCTTCTAAAAACAATAAGACCTAAAAGTGAAACAAATTAACTTGAAGCTGTTTTTTGCGATTTATATGACTCAAAACCCTTCTGCGCAGAACACATGGGTGTCATTTACCAAATTATTTCATAATTATGCAAAATATTAGCACTTGGCGTTATTACCCCGTCTGGCGTTATTACCCCAGGGTACCTTATATTCTAAGTCCTTTGTATCCCAATACAAAGGTTTCTCAAAAATTCATGAAATTTAATTTTTTATACGGTATCCAGTCCTATAAGTTATGTTTAGTAAAATTTTACTGTTATACAAAAAGGAAAGAAAAAGAAAGTCCCATTCATCTAACACTAAAATTGACCAAATTATGAAAGTTTGAAATGGATGACTTGTACCACTTTTCTGCAACTGAACACGGATGATTTCGACCATGTTTGGAGGAGTCGTAGACAAAGTGCTTAAAGTATTAGAAAGACTTATTTTGCGTGTATTTGCGCTTTGAAAGAAATCTTACAAATTTATTAATTCAGTTTAAAATTGGTTAAAATAATTATATTTCAATGCAGGTTTTATTTTGTTAAGATTTGAGGGTATTTCCTTTCAGAAAAATTATGTTATTTTTATAGCTTTTCTTTGATTTGCAGTTATTGTATGTATGCCTTTTCAGTTCAAAATTTAATAGAACTTTAACTCACTTTTAAATATCTAATAGAGATTTAATTTTACATGCCAGTGTAAATCCGATAAGAATGTAATAATATAATGATTTCCGTTGCTTACCATTTTTACTTATTTTACAGGATAGTAAAAATAATTTCGGATGGATTATCGCCAACAAATTTAAGAAAAAGTTTTAGATTAGATTGCACAAGTCTAAGATGTTTGTCTTTTGAAATTTATTTTTATGCATTTTTAGCCCTGAATTCGAAAATTATCTTTCAACCATAATCGCTTGTAATGATAGTAGTTTTCACAAACTGCAGTTTAAAAAATAATAACTATCTAATATTATAAAATAGAGAGGATGGTTGCGTTTTTAGGTGCGTTCGTATAAATGTAAATACGTAGCACCTATAGTTGTCCTTCAATCCGTCCGTCTGACCGCATATAACAACTCAAATCTACCCAACCAAATCGTTTGAAATTAAAACTATATAATTATTAGATAATTTTCCCGAGTCTTTTCAAATTTTATGAAAATTTTATGCATAGTTCAATTACAGGGAAATCAAAAGGATTCTGATACATTACGGTCAATGGAGGAAAAAAATCAAGTGCATTTTAATGGTCTTACACTCTTTCGAACATAATAAAATTGACATGCATCTGTGAAGTATACACTTTAATATACATTCTGTACAATCTGTGCTGCAAAGAATATTTCTTATTGATTTACAAGGCCACACAAAAGTATTTCATTACATGATTATATACTGAGACATTGTACGGTGCGCGTTTTAATTGTATTAAACTATTTAATATTTGATGAAATTGATATACGTTACTGAGGATTACCACAAGTTATTTCCTGTATAATAGAAAGCAGATAGTATTTACAGGGACACACGAAAGATTTCGGCTACTATACTATATCTGAAAAACTGTATACTATTACACCAAGATCTGGACATTTTTAAATGCGTGCGTAGTTATATAAATACGTAGACTCTAGTCATCGTTCAGTATGTCCGTCCGTCGGTCTGTCTGAACACATATAACAGACCAAAAACTACCCAACCAAATCGTTTGAGATTTGAAGCTTATAATTGTTGCATAATTTTGTCGAGTCAATTCAAATTTTATGAAAATCGGATGTATAGTTTAATTACAGGGACAATCAAAAATATTCCATCACATTACGGTCATTAGAAAAAAAAATAGTTTCAAGTACACTTTAAGGATGTTACACTCTTTCGAATATAATAGAATTGACATGAATCTATGCAGTAGGTACCAAAATATACATTCTGTATAATCTATGATACAAAGAATATTATTAATTTAGAGGGGTTCTCAAAAGTATTCCACTTCATTATGGTATACGGGTAAATATTGTTTGCGTGTTTATGTCATATTTTATTTATATTTATTTCGCGTATATCTATTTCATATTTTTTGAAATTGATATACGTTGCTGCGGTTTAATACAAGTTGCTTCCTATGTAATAGAAAGCAGATAGTATTTACGGGAGCACACAAAATATTTCGACATCTATACTGTATCCGAAGTACTATATACTATAACAGCAAGATCTGAAACATTTTAAATTTCGTTGAAGTACGAACGCACCTCATTTGATACGCTTCACGTGCAATTTCCAATTTGTTTAACTTTTTATAATTGACTTTCATGTTTTAAATTGTTGCAGCAATTTATACTAATATATTTAAACATAATTGAATAACTTTGTTGAACCCTGTACTTTTCGTAGTACCTTTATTACATGCAGGTATTTAGCTAAAATTTAGTTCAAAGTAAAATACTCTTAAAACTACTTAAATCACATTTCCAGAAATTATCGACCATGTATCCAATTATTTGCGCGACCCTACATATCATTTTATCTGTATTCTACAATCATTACTTACTAAACTGAATGCAGTACAGCGTAAAAATGCATAACTTTTTAAAAAATCACCTTCAAGTAAATTACGCTCATATTCACTAACCTTTACGAGCTCTTTTGTGTAGCGCTGTATTTCAACTATAGCATTTATCCACACCATATAATATGGATAGATTTAATTAAAACGCATATCGTAATTAAAATGCATTTTATCCATTCATCAGCCATCATCGGATACATATACAGTAGGGTGGAGCGAAAAAAAATTTTTTTTGAAAATCAAAAACGGGTAGGTGCCAAAAGTTGCCTTTATGCTAGTACATCAACTGCGTGAAATTTTACCGCTGAAAAAAAATGGCTCGAGTCTGCGCTTTTGCTCCAAAAATCGAAATTTTGGGTAAAATTTGTCATTTTTTGACATTTTTTCATAAAAAATTCCTACAGAGCTGGTTAGTATTTAAAAGTGTTGCTTAGACTTTTATATTTATCTGCTTAGCATATTTAAACTATAAAACAATATGTTTATTCCCTATAGCTGGAGCAAAACAGGCAACTTTTAGTAAGAAAACAGCATTACCACTCTATTGGGTCATACAACGAATTGTTGTTTTTAATACAGCTCTTGTTTTCAAAACTACCTTGGACATGCGTCGTGGAGGTGGCTATATTTTCTATACCACCCGGCCCAACTATTCGATTACCTTAGTACAGTGTTTTATTTATACATTGATTTGTGATTTTCTTTATAAAAATTTGGCATGTTTTCGATGCTTCTACCTTGTTCATCTGTTCTTTGCATCCACATGCTGCTGTAACTATCTTCAGGTACATTTTTACAGTTTATACAAAAAAATTACAAGCAGAGTAATGCGCGGGAATCTATTAAAGGGATCTATTCGGCCATCTATTATATTTATCAAACTTACATTCAGTTGATGAATAGTGATTGGAAGTTCTGTTACCACAACATTTTTTCAGTCAATTGTATTTTTTTTACGTAATGATTTGCTTCAAAGATGATTTCAGATATTTCAACTATAAGTATGCCATCATTTATTCTACTTTTGCATTTTTTATACGTTGAGAAGCGAGCTGTTTAATGTGATGGTGATCGTCAGCGAGAATTGCAATGAAAATTTGTTCTCCATGTGTAAAGCAACCGCTGTTGTAAAAAACTTTTTTTTGCATTAGTTTTATGCCGTTTTCTAAGTGTTTTGGTATCCAGGTAATTTTCTATTAACATTTAGATCCTCTTTTTATGAGTGGACAACGTTTGATGGTGAAATGTCCTGGGCATAAACATATAATGCATAGTACTTTATGAGGGAATGTACGGATTCTAATCGACTATAAGTGCTCATTTAAAATTAGGCGAATTTTATTTGTCACTGTGAACCATTTTGCATGGGGTAAGCCTAGAATTGTGTATAATATTGAATCATTCGCTACTTCAACTCCAGTGAATTTCCTCTGCGCCAATTATTAGAGAAGTCGATATAAAACGTTCTAAGCTACATGGATTCACTGGATCAATAAGGAAAATCTTTGTCTACGTACTATTCACTTCCTATTGCAATTTTTTTTTTTAAATAGAGAATAATTTTGAAAAATTATTTTCTCAAATTGAGAAAAAGATACTCAGAACAGACTAGAAATTTCTGCCAGAGATTGCAAAGCTAATTCATAAGGAAAGCTATTTCTCAGAAAGAATAGGGAATAGGAGTTTAGAAAACATCTCACACAAAAGACAGCTCATAAAGTTAATAAAATTTTCCGCTTTATATAAGCACAGATTGGCAATCAGCGTCTATATGTTCACTCACAAAATGTATAATCCAAGTTTATACCGCGGGATGTTTTATACCAAATGTATTACACACCTAAATAATAGATCCAAAATCTTATTAGAAATTACTAGACTATGGAACAATACAGGAAACGACATAAAGCATACTAAAACTTCTTTAGAAATATTGTTGTTTTACACGCAAATTTTGTTTGCAATCCCCTGTGACAATCGTCATAATATTAAGCAGCCAGCTTCTCAAAATATATTCAATGTAATAAGTACAGTAAATGATGACATACTAAAAATTGAATTCATACAATCAATTTTTAGGAAAATCATTAGATATAAAATGTAATTGATTGAAAAAATACTGTGGTAACAGAACTTTCAATCATAATGTATTAATTGCATGAAAATTTAATGAAGATAACAGACTGCTGAATAGGTTCAATTAAGAACATATCCAATACATTACTCAGCTTCTCTTCTGTTATACATGGTATAAAAATATACGTGCAGCAGGTCACACCAGCAATCCAAATCATCCAAAGTCGGTGAATACGAAGAAGAGATAAATTACTTTGATATATAAAAAACTTATACTCGTCTTCGGGGAAAAAGTAGCAATTCAATACATAAATAAAACACTGGGCCTAGATGATTGGGTGGTTGAGACGGGTGGGATAATGCAACCACCTCTATGAGTTATATACACAGTAGTTTTGAAAGCAGCTAGGTAAGAAATGCATTCAAAAGAACATTTCGTCGTATGCTCCAATAGAGAGGTTAACGCTGATTTTTCACAAAAAGTTGTCAGATTTGCTCCAATTATACAGACTACAGATATTGTTTTATAGTTTAAATATGTTAAGCAGATAAATATAAAGGTCTAAGAAACACTTTTAAATACTAACCAGCTCTGTAGGCATTTTTTAATTTTTTTGAAAAAATGTCAAAAAATGACAAATTTTACTCAAAATTTCGATTTTTGGAGCAAAAGCGCAGACTCAAGCCATTTTTTTTCAGCGGTAAAATTTCACGCAGTTAATTTACTAGTATAAAGGCAACTTTTGGCACCTACCCGTTTTTGATTTTCAAAAAAAAATTTTTTTCGCTCCACCCTATATACAGTATTTCGGAAACATTATATACATTATTTGAAATCTTTTGTGTGTCCCTGTAAATGCTATGCACTTCGTATTGTTCATTTCAAGATCGTATAACTTATATTAAGCCTCAGCGACGCATATCAGATTTATTATTCGTAAAATAGTTTAATATAATTAAAATATGTCACACACAATTATTCCCTTTACTTTTATGTAATGGAATTCTTTGTGTGGCCCTGTAAATGAATAACAGCTATTTTTTCACAGCATAATTTACAGAATGCATATTTTAATGAACATGCATATAAGTTTTAATATGTTTGTCTGGGTGTAATATCTTTAAAATAATTTGAAATGATTCTTTCCCATAGGACGTAATGTAACGGTAAACTTTAGACTGTCCCTGTAAATAAACTAATCATGATATAAACTTCATGTGAAATAGGGTTCGTGTTAAGATAAATGTCAAACACGTCCAAAAATTTCAGGGCAATCCGAGTATATTTACGGGAGTTAGAGCGTGGAAAGATGGACAGATGGATGGATGGCCAGGCCGAAATCATAAACACCTTTCACTTTGTTGGAAAGTGTTCAAAATGGATCAAACCATTTTGAGTAAATTTTATATTTTACTATTTTTGATTACGGGCACAGTTGTAGCAAGTCATATATCCCAATAACAAGATTAAAATTGTTGATTTTAAGAGTATTTTAAGAATTTTACATTGTTAATATATGAACAGGCCGGCATACAGAATAATTAGATATACTTTGTGCTTGACTGTTTTAAGCAATAGCTTAGTTGAGAGTTTAGTATTTGTTATGAATTATTAATTTGTAGCTGTTCTCACATTCACAATTCAGAATTTTGCTTTAACTATGAAATGAGTTTAAACTGAAATTAATTACCTTATTAATGATTGAACACTTTCAATTTTAAGCATTTTGCCAAATATTTCAAAATATGCTTGTCGGATTTTCCTGGAACTTTAAGATTATAAAGACTATATTTGCCCTCATATACAGCAACGTTCATTTTATAAGGAACACAATTAGGACGCCGACAAAAAATCAAAGGAAAATAATATTTGGGATCATCTTGCACATTAAAATGTCCGAAATGATCTACCGTGGCAGAATACAAATATGTGGATATTGTGCAACATGTTCACTAATTTTGTAAGAATAGCGCGTATATTCGTGGAAATATAGTGATTTTTTTGAAAAGTTAAAAAAAATGTCTCATGTTTTAGCTTATATCATGCAGGGTTTTCAACCAAATTTAAAGTCCGTTTCAGAAAAATTGACAAAATATAGTCGAAACAATGCAATTGGAATATAAATATTTTAAATATTTTATGAGCTATGAGTAGTTGTATAAATTATTTTTTTCTGCGAATGCGCGAAAGATTACAACGCTCTAGAAAAATGTGTAAATTTATACACAAATACAGGTAAATTAATCATACAAAAACGATTTGTCTACATGCGTAAATTGCTGTGTAAATTCCAAAATACACGTGTAATGTGTAAATTTCAAAATACACATTTTAATGTGCAATTTAATGATTCCAAATGCGTAAAAGTTAACTAATAATTCTTGAAATAAATATTTTAATGTGTAAAATGCACTGAAATACACATATTTCTGTGTAATATTCTTATGCATATATCTGTGTAATATTCTGTTTTTACATAATATTTTTGTGTAATATGAAAATAACATAATGTTGTGTAATATGCAAAGTACACATATTTTTCGTTATATGCAGAATACACAGATTTGTGTGTAATATTCTGTTCTTACACATATGCATTCTTAACATGCAAAACACACATTTTTGTATAATATTTAAAATATACAGACTTTTGTGTACACACCTTTATCTTATACTTTTATGTGTAAACTAAAAAAAAAAAATGTTTTAATGATCGCGAAACAAAATTGCATGAAGAACAAACTCATTTATGCTTGATGTGTCTTTTCTTTCTAACAGATTTGTAACTTTAAAACAAGATCACAAATCACTATATGCTAATTTTTCAAGAAACGGGGTCGTCTCAAGTAATAATATATTATATCTCTGTTAGAGTTGTTTTGTAGTCTGAAAATCATATGTTCATAATTTATGAATGGGGATGTATAATATGAATATAGAAAGTGTGGAGACTGTCATCTAAATTAAGTTAAAGTTCTTCACACCATCTTAAAGCTGTAATAGCTTGTGTTGTTTTCAATACACTTGAAATGTTCTCTTTTAGAAATACACGTACTTTTTTTCCACTTTCTGAAAATTGCATTATTTTAATGGTATTTATAACGGACAAAATATTGATTTTTTTCACTTGTTGCGATGTAAAATAAAACTATGCATTTTTTTTATTTTTTAAATTCATTATTATAAACTTTTTTTGTGCGCTAATTGTATATTTGCACTCTCTATGAAAGCTTTTGCTCACTTTAACTTCAAAAGTTATCATCAAACATATAAAGCTCTAGAGATAGCTACTACTTCTAACCAATAACGTTCAAGCAAAATTATCCTTTAATGTAATTTTACCAAATAGGTGAAAAAGCTTTCAGAGTAAGATTTGAACCACGAATCTTTAACATAAGCTGCCAGCATGGCATTAGTTAGCTATATTTAGTAAATAACTTGAATCATTTTAAAAATGTATAAAATAATTTAAAATAAAAAAATAAATAATATTGATATTTTTTTATATTTACAATAAGCAGAAATCTATGTATTTCACATCAATGTTATGAATTTTTAAATACAAAATTATAAAGCATGTAAAATTACTATTGTAAAAAAAAAATCTCATTTTTTGTTATCTCTGGCCATATTAAAAAATACATAGTTCATTTTAGCAATAATGATGAAAAACTACTGAAATGAGAAATAAAATTTTGATGCAAAAAATTAACTCAGTATCGCCATATATTAAGAATTTTGAGAATAATTAGGCCAACAACTGCCATGTTGAAAGATAACAGCAATAAATATAATCGTCCTTTTAAGCTCACTGTAAAAGTAACATTGATTTTCACCGTATAAGTAACTTTGACTTTTGGATTTGATGCAGATATACAACGCGATGATACAAAGTAGGGCGCCTATAACTCAAGCTGAATCATCAAGTATCTTGTTTTCCATTTACCGTTTGTTTTCTTTGATTGCTATAAGGCGAGAAATATTCGAACAATTATAAAACTACAAATGCATAAAAAATTACGGTTGTTCAGAAGAAAATTGTTCTAAGCTGATCAGGAATGAGCTTACAGTATGTAAATTAAAGTATGAGGTGTTGATTTATAGGAAATTCGTTTAATGTTTTTAAAAATTTAAGAATACGGAAATATTTTATCGAAATTGAAAGTTATTACACTTTTGCGGGAAAGAGGAAAGAAGGGGTTCAAAAGAGAAAATTGCCAAAAGCTCAGAGGGAGATGTGGTTTTATCATTGTATATTTATTGTTAAAAAAAAAACAATAAAAAAATAAAGAAAAATAACTATAAGTTTTAAAGATATTTAATTTTCTCAGCTAAAAATGGGGGAGATGGCAAATGTTAGCATTTTTTTCGGGATTGGGGGGGGGAGGGGGCGTTTGATTTAACAATTTATTATTTATTTACTCATACTATAAAATTACAAATATAGATCAGAAAAATTTAGAAATGAAAAAGTTAAAGATAATTATTTTATATTAAATTCTAAATTCGGGGGAGGGAGAGGGGACGAAATCAGCAATTTCGAACTGTGGGAATTTAAATAATTGATTTTTTATTGTTGCAATAAAGTAATAAATGAGTAGGAAAGTAAAATAATAATAATAACTTTTTTACAAATCTTAAGAATTTGATCAAAACTATTAGGTTTTAGGGGGGAGAGAGTTAAAATGAAATTAAATGAAAACGCATATGCGGAACGGATCTCGTTTTTCCTTAGCAATTTTTTTTATAAATGTATAGTATAGAATATTAGCATTTGAGTTTTCCAGCATCCGTTCGAAATCTTAATTATACTTTGTTTACATTTTTTCTTCGGTTGGCCGCAGACGATTTCTCTCGTGTCAGATGCAAAACCTGTCTTTGAAAAAAAATGTTAAGAGGGAAAAAAGTTTTATCTTTGTCAATCTGTCTGAAAATTTTTGCCTTCCAGTTTTCGTTTTAGGAGTCAGAAATACCCCCACTTTTTTTTTTTTTTTTTTTTTACAAAATGTTTGTCTATGACTCTGTGTGTTTGTGACATGAATTTTATGAGCGTTCTATCTCAAAAAGTAATGCACTAAATTTAACAAAATTTATATTAAGTTAGTTCCTATATAAATTGGTGCTGATTACTTTTTGATGTAAATCGCTCAACAGGTGGCGCTATTATGCAGCATTTTTCACTATTTCCCCAATAACTCAATCTCTGGAACAAATGCAGATTTTCATCAATCTTAAGATTAAATTCGTCCTTGATATGAATCGACGTTTTCTACAATTTGGTTTAAATCGCTTAACAAATGACGCTGCTGTGTTGCATTTTTTGCTATTTCTGCTATAACTCTATCTCTGGAATTAATGCAGGGATTTTCATAAACTTTCATATTTAGTTAGTACTTAATATGTCTTGATGTTGCTTACGGTTTAGTGTAAATCACCCAATAGATGGCACTGTTATGCTGCATTTTTCACAATTTCCGGAGTAGCTCGTACCTCAAGTACTAATGCATTTTTTGAAATCAAATTTTAGAGTTTTGACACAAGTTGTTGCAAATTGGGGTGCCATTTCAATTTAACCAACATATTTTTTTATTATTTAAATTTCTGAAACTAGTAGTAAATAGAGATTCTTTACTAATGGTAGTATAAAACCCATTTAAGTAAAAGCTTTTAATTTGCATCAATTTTATTAATGTAAATAATGTATAATAATTACTATATTAAGTAGAGATCAATCAAAAATATGGTTCTGTTTTATGCCCGAAATCTGAGTTTTGCCAAAAACAAAAGTGAAAATTCGGCCAGATCGAAACACTTAGTATTCCAAAAATCTTGTTTCTTCCTTCGGAAATTTTCAATTTTAGTTATTGATTTGAGCTGTATCGGCTCAAATAAATTTACTGCAATGAACTTCATTGTTTATAATTATCAGTCAGGATTTATCAATTATCTCATAGAAAATTTTTAGTTTAAACTGCATTAGATTTCAAATATTCTTTGAGAAAGTTCTAGAATAACAAATGATCATTTACAAAATCATCATAGAATAAAAATCAAGATGTATATACCTAAAACTAAAATATTTTTTAATTAAATAAAATTTGTATAGTTACAAAATCTTTCTGTGTCATAGATAAATTAATTACGTATTATTGTATAAGAAAATAAAGTTTTTGGATTATTAACAGTTTTACGTAATTAATAAATACAATACATATAATTAATTTCAATTATGTATATTTATGCATGTAATAATTACTTTAAAACATACAATTTAATTACTTAATTTTTTTTTTATGTTATCATTTCCGGCCAAAAAGTAGGAAGGTCACCTAAATCCAGTTTTGACTTTAAAAACCTGTTTCGATCTATCCTCAATATTAAAAAAAGTTATTAAAATCTTTATTTTTCTTAGTATAATGCAGCATAGTATAGCAAAAAAGTTTTTTAGCAGTAGGATGCTGCAATCAATTTTTCAACTTAAATTGGATGACAGCAAAAAAATGAAGATTTTTTTTTCAAGTCCTACACTTCAGGATAGTTTAAAAGCATTTTGACATACCCATATGATTTTTTAGAATACTAATCTTTTAAAATCAGCATTGAAATATTCATGCTAGAATATAAAAAAATACAAATTTATTTATTTACTGTGTTGCACAGTTTAAAATAATGCACATTTCTATGAAAAAAAACAATTTGTAGGTAGTTTCTTTTTCTTTTTTTATAAATGGAGCAATTATTAAAAAAATCCATTTCATAATAAAAAATCCTAACTTCTACAGTAGTAAAAATCCATCAACTGAAAATGTCTGCTGAGCGTGAAGTTTGTTATTAAAAAAATAACTTATCTTTGCAAAAATAATATTTTTAATAATAATTAAATTTTTAAATTTAGATTTCATGTAATCATACTTTAATTCTTTTACATAGTTAATATACTTTAACTTTGAGCATTTGTTTTGGTTTCTGGTGGTTTCTTCCATTTCTTCCAGTTTTTTCCATTTCTTCCAGTTTCTTCCGGTTTTTTCCAGTTTCTTCCACTGTCCTGGAAGAAATAGGTTTCTTCCTGAAGAAACCCAACCCTGCTGATATGTCTTCCTTTATAATATAAGTTTAACCAAAGTTATTAACTTTTTATAGAATATAAAATGTATTCGAAAAACTTTCTTAATAGTAATAATAATAATAATAAATGCTTTCGTAGATTATATGCAGAATTACGTTTACGTAAGAATTTATAATTGCATATCAATTAAAATTGATTTATATAAAGAGCATTTTTCTGCATGTCAGAAAAAATGAATATAGGTTAATTTACAAAGATTGTAACAAAAATCAATCATTTCAAATCCCACAAATACATTAACACAATTCCGATCAATAAATTTATTCTCATTTTGAAGTACGTTTTGAATACTATTTTTAAAATTTACAATACTATTACTTATACTTTATAATACTATTTTAAAAATTTACATTGTGACTTCACAACATAGCCATTTTATTACATAAGTGACGTTATTTGAAGTGACGTCACAAAATTTACAAATTTTTCAGAAAAGAATTTTTCACATTTTTGGAGTGTACTTCATTTTTAGAATGTTTCTAAACAATTGATATTTTAGTTAGAATTGGAATTAATGATTGCTGGCATCTTGGTTTTAGATGTGACGTGACCATCGTGACTTGCATTGACACGACAATGGCATCACTATCATTATGCTTTTTATATCGGAAATGACTAAGGATCGATCGAATCAAGTTTTTAAGATCAAAAATGAAACCGAAACTGAATTTCGGTAGACCTTTCTATTTTCGGCCGAAAACGGAAACGAAAATGCTCAATTTTTTTTAAAGGCAATAATTCATACATGAATATACATAGTTGTTAATCAATTATACATGCATAGTGTGAACGTTTCTAACAAACATACATTAATATGTATGGGTAAGCATGAACCTAAAAAAAATAATAATACAACTTTTAAATTCCGCGAAAGACACTCCTTCCGAAGGGGTTTAAATTTCCAAAATAAGAAATAAGATTTTTGGATCTCAGATAGTTTCGGTCTGGCCAAATTTTCAGCAGCATTTTCAACGAAACGAATTTTCGGTGAAACTAAGATTTTTGGCCGAAAACGAAACCGGAAAAGAATTTTCAGTCGATCTCTAGTAATGACAATAAATATACCTAAGAGAATTTTCATATATATAAATTTAAAACTATATATAACATGCCTATTCGTGTAAATCCAAATATTTTTATACACTTTCATATTTTTCTGAGTTTATCAAAGGATAACAAATTGCATACTTGATTTCATAAGTTAGATACACATGAAAACAAGAAAATTTTTGTTGAAAGTTAATAATTTTTATGACAGGTATATAAGTTTAGAAATTTATACACCTGTCTGCGTATATATTATTATGTTTGAATTAGAATAACTCATCAAATCGTGTAAATCCAAGCATTTTTCTACATTTACACACTTGTCTCATTTTTTTAAAAAAATAACAAATTACACGCTTACTTTAAGCAAAATACAATAAAAACAACTAAATCTCAGAAATAAATGTATAAAGGAGGTGGGCTGATAAGGGCCATTTTTCGCCCATCAGCACCTAGATGTGACATACTTTATTTTTTCATTAGTATACTCCATAACACAAAAGAAAATAATAATATCTTGGATGAAAGTTTAATAATTGATGAGAAAATAAAATATATATTTAAGTAAATATGATGTATATTAATGAATATAAACACTATTGTCATTAGTTTTAATCCAAAAAATCAATAGTAAATACAACACTATATGAAAAATTTCGACGAATGGAACTTATTAAGACTTTTATTTCAGTATATGAAATATCGGAAATAATCAATAACAGAAAATATAATGATACAGTTTCAGACATTTTTGGCAATATGGTTCAGATTATTTTCCACCATAGTAGCTTCAACAGAATCAAAACTGAACTACCCAGCGGCCGCGTCGTGTAGTATATGAGGATATTCAATACTTGTTTTTTTAAATTTTGGTTGAGCTACGGCGCAAGTAAGCCAGAAACCATAATACGGGAGAAATATGCGTCCAGTACTCTAGACACTTGCGCATACACATTGACAGTGCCAAAATGTGGTGATGCTTCGCTGTTTTTTATGCAAGTACTTTTGTGTCGAACAATCAAACTTTGGTCACGAGAGGTGTCCCATAGCATTTTCTGTTGAAAACTGTTGATACTTATTTAAAAATCTTGGCGTGTCATGTTCGATATTCATTTCTTGCAAAAGTTCCAAACAATCACGTAAAAATATATCAATTCTCTCAACATCATTTAGCTTCAGCAACTCTCTGATATTATGTGAATCTTTTTTTAATACATGTGTAAGTATGTTAGCATAATTGTTCTTTAAATCCGCGAAGGGCCGAAGACATCCAAAAAATAATTTGAATTAGTGACGAATACTATACGCTTAACGAAAGGTCTTCTTTGTATAACCAGAATGAATTTCTCTCAAAGGATTAGTTCGCATTCTTCTGGATATAAATGTACGTGCTATCGAAAATTATCATCACAGTATCATTGTCGTCATCCCGAATAAATAATCTTCCTGCTAAAGGCCTCATATATTTTTCAATAACCTGTGTTCTGGTGATATGTTCCATTCCAAGGTGCTGCGGGACAAAGTTCTTAATCATTGCTTGGTTTGCATATTTTACAGAAGATATTGTTTTTCTTATATTGAATAATGTGGACAGAACACCATTAGAGACCAGTTCTAAGTTTTACAAGTAAAACTCCAAAGCGAGTACGAGATGACATCTTTTTTGAGGAACGTATTTTGAAATTTACTAATTAAAAGATATAGCTAAAATGAGCCATAGATGTACCCATGAGAGTGTAATTGTGGGAGAAATGTGTCCAGGTGTAGTAAAATCGTGTATCTCACTTACAAAGCGTAAATCTAACAAAGCCAATTTACTGAAAACCGATCAAGAAATATCAATTTTACAACATCGTTTTTAAGACGAAATATAGATTCTAGTTTCTATAAAGGCTTGAGTTTCAATAGTTTTGCTACAATAACGAGGTAGTTCTTACCTTTACATATTATACAACAAGTGTTAGAGTACTTACCATGAGTTATTGATAAATGTGTATTCGGTTTCTTATTTGTGGTCTCATCGGCAGTAATCGTTGACGCATAGTCTCTTTTTGCTACATCAGAAGAAGAAATAGAAGTATTTCGAGACTAAAGATCATAAAATACATACTATCTAAATTTAGAGCATTACTCAGAACCACTCTGTAGATCGTAGTTTTTCGAATATCTAAGTATCGATATAACTTTTTTGCAAGAACCGATACGAAATTTTTCCATCAGGCTTTACAACAATGACACTGACATCCCAGCAATATTTATTAGTAATTTCTTTAATAAATATTTACAAAAATAGTTTCAGAAAACAAACACTGACCTCTCAACAATATAAATATTTTTTGAGTACGGCAAAACAAATCTAAACGCACTCCGATAAGAGTATATTTTATTCTCCCGCATGATACATTTTTTTCTTTAAAAGGTAGAAGCGCACACTGAACCCAAATAAAATAATGTTCCTATGAAAGCTTATAAAGAGTAACATTATTGCTTCTTAAAATCAATTGGGTTCATCGAGCGCTTCTTAAGAAAAAAAAATTACTCAAAGACACAAAAAACGACAAAAAAGTAGAAAAAAGCTAAAATACTTTATTTTTGAGCTGTAACTTCAATAACTTACTATTTTATTTATCAAGTAAAGCTTATACTAAACAAAAATACATATCTTTAATTATGCAAAGCCACTGAACAATTATCGGAATCCGAAACTTTTTTTTCGGGTATATGATGGGCGAAAAATAGCCCTTATCAGCCTACCTCCTTTTATGACAGGTGTGTGGATTAATAAATTTACACATATGCACAGGTAAAAATATCTAATTTACCAGGGATGAGATTTCCGCTTTTTTCCACACCAGTAAAATCTTAGAGAAAATGCTATATTATTAAATCGGAGCATTTTCGTGATTTCAAATAACAGCATTTTCTTTAAGATTTTACTGGTGTCCAAAAAAGCGGAAATCTCATCCCTAAATTTACACACTTATTTTTTAGCGTGAACATAATTAGTCCCTCTACAATTTTCTTGAATAAATTCGCGAATGGTTAATAATCTATAAATATGTGGATCAATAGCATTCAATATTACAGACGATTTGAAATTTTTCATAGCTTACGAGTAAAATTGTTGTAGCAGATAGACAGACAGAGACAGAGTGATCTAATAATGATTCAGTTTTTAGATTTTAAGTAAGGAATCCTAAATACTGTTAAAAATCACATAAAATGCGCAAAAATTAAAAAATAGTGGAGGACAAATTTTTGTACACAGAACAAAACATTGTAACAGACATTCTTCCCCAAAATGTAAAAAAATCGGCACAGAACGCGAAGAAATGCCAAAAATTCTTTGAAAATCGTTTAAAAAAATACGGAATACAAAATGAACTACATTGGGTTAAATGTTTAATACACATTTCGTGTGAAAATGCAAAAAAAGTGTTAAAAGTTGTTTTGAAAATGTGTTGAAAAATCACTAATACTTCCAAAAAGTTAGAAAACAAAATTTACTAATAGTGGGGTCATTCCACACGAATTCAACCAATGGGTGTTGCATCACAGTCACAGATTTTTTTTTAAATTTTTATCATAGACAGACATAGTAGTGAAACCCTCAAATCTGAAATTTAAAAGTAATTTTTGCAATATTGGCTGAGATATAGCCATTTGAAAACTGACCATTTTTGCTAAATGGCGGCCATCTTGGAATCTTATCATCGTCTAAAAAGACCATAACTTGACAACTAAGGGCTCAAATTTTATATATCTGATACCAATCTGAAGCTATTTGTACAAAGAATGCAAATTTCACATCAAAACAATAATAAATTTTCATTTATTTACTTTTTATTATGGTCAAACTGAAAATATCACCCAAAAAAATGGCTGACTGTAATGGCCCATAAAAAAAATGAATCATCATGAATTTTTCTGAAACTTGGTAAAAACATTGCTCCATCTGTGGTCTTTAAATGATAAAGAAATTGGAGAGGTAAAATCTGTTGATTAAAAATAAATAATTTTTTACATAGAAGGTGTCATTAACTAAATAATGATAATTTTAGAATCTGTAACTACTGCTAATTTAAGAAATAATGGTTAAAATAAAATTTTCTAACATTTAAATTAATACATTGTATGTTTATTATATAATTCAATGAAGAAATATCAATTTGCAGCTATTTATACTAAATATTCATATATTAAAATATAAGTAAATTTTCATTTCTACAATACTTTTTATTTCATTTAAAATATGAAAATATAATTCTCAAAACATATTCACATAAATATTAAATACCTTACTATAATAGACTACATAAAATATATATATATATATATATAATATTGAAATATTGGAGAAATAGTAGCTGTGAATCACAGTTGAATTCATTCAATTAAATTTATATATTTTTTATTTTAAATAAAATAAAAAATATATAAATTATATATATATATATATATATTTGACCACATAAATTTCATTTTTTAAGTGGAAAAAAATGTCTTAAATAGGTTCTATGTATAGGGGAGAGTGAGGAGAAATAGGACACTTTTAACAAAAATTAGATTTTTTTTTTTTTTTACACAAAAACAAAAAATTTTGATTTTTTGAATACAAAATAAAATACTTTTAATGTTCTTGAACAATATAGCTAAACAATTTTATAATTAAAGAAATTGTAAATTTCAAAATGTGTCCCATACCTCAGCACTAACAAGCAGGAATGAGACAACTATAAAACAATGTATTAAAGGAAACAAATTATTCTAGTGTTGGCTATATTTACTATCTAATAAAGATATAGGTTGATAATGTTTGAGCTACAACATCAAATTCCAGTATCTTCATCACTGGAAGGATGATTCAGAACTGTTAGAGATATTGTTCAAGAACATTAGACAGTGGGGCAGCCAGAATTCAGTTCTAGGGGGAGGGGGGGGTGAGTTTCTGATAAAAATGATTGTCGGTTATTTGAATCGTTGGTTAATGGAATCAGTACTAATTAGAATATTCACTGTATAATACTTAAACTCAAACAGCATCTATGTGGCAGGAAATCATCATTCTTTTAGCATAATTCGTCTCGGAAAAGTGATTTACAGTAGAAGATCTATATAACGCAAGGTTGTGCGTTATATAGATCACATATCACGCGTCATCAAATTTACCTCATAAATATAGACAAATATGTCTGAAACACATCAAAATACATTAGAATTACCTTTATACTGCATTCCTTATCCAGATTATAAATTTTTCTATTATTGCGATCATTCAACATTTTGTTAAATATACATTTTAAAAATGGTCCAGATACACCTGAACCCAATTTATTCATTATATTGCTCATTTTCAAAAACATTTATTGTAATAATAATTTTTTTCCTTTAAAAGTTCTAAATTAAGGAGGTAAAATTGTACTAATGCATTAAATTTAGTTTTCAGACAGTAGCAGTTTTTTACAGTCTAAAAATTCAGGTGCTCCTTCATGGCAAAATTCATTATTTACATCTGAAAGGTTGTGCGTTATATGGAGAATTGCGTTATATGGAATTGCGTTATAAAGATCTTCTACTGTAGTTCAAATAACCAATTTTTACTTAACTAATCCATGTAATATGCACTTCCACAGTTTTATGTAGAATTTTCGCCAAATAAATGAATCACTCTATTAAATGAAATCCGATTGTGACGGATTTCCGAAATGCGGCAAAACAATTAAATATCAAGTTTGGTTTAGATTCATATAAGCGACAATTATAGCGATCTTTCTTAGCTCTGGGAGGGGTTTTAACCCTAAAACCACCCCCTTGGCTGCGCCACTGACATTAGAAAGTATTTTATTTTGTATTCAAAAAATCAAAATTTTTGTTTTTGTGTAAAAAAGGATTTTCTAATTTTTGTAAAAAGTGTCCTATTCCTTCCCACTCTCCCCTATATAAGACATTTTTTTCCACTTAAAAAATGAAATTTATATGGTTAGATTTATATATATATAATTTATATATTTTTTATTTTATTTAAATCACACAATTGAATGAATTCAACTGTGATTTACAGCTAGTATTTCTCCAATATTTCAGGGGAAAATATTATGTGGCTTTTATTATTATTATTATTATTATATGTAGTCCATTATAGTAAGGTATTTAATATTTATGTAAATATGTTTTGAGAATTATATTCTCATATTTTAAATGAAATAAAAAGTATTGTAGAAATGAAAATTTACTTGTATTTTAATATATGAATATTTAGTATAAATAGCTGCAAATTGATACTTCATTGAATTATACAATAAACACACAATGTATTAATTTAAATGTTAGAAAATTTTATTTTAACCATAATTTCTTAAATTAGCAATAGTTACAGATTCTAAAATTATCATTATTTAGTTAATGATGCCTTCTGTGTAAAAAATCATTTATTTTTAAACAACAGATTTTACCTCTCCAATTTTTTTATCATTTAAAGCCCACAGATGGAGCAATGTTTTTACCAAGTTTCAGAAAAATTCATGATGATTCATTTTTTTTATGGGCCATTACAGTCAGTCATTTGTTTGGGTGATATTTTCAGTTTGACCATAATAAAAAGTAAATAAATGAAAATTTATTATTGTTTTGATGTAAAATTTGCATTCTTTGTACAAATAGCTTCAGATTGGTATCAGATATATAAAATTTGAGCCCTTAGTTGTCAAGTTATGGTCTCTTTTAGACGATGATAAGATTCCAAGATGGCCGCCGTTTAGCAAAAATGGTCAGTTTTCAAATGGCTATATCTCAGCCAATATTCCAAAAATTACTTTTAAATTTCAGATTTGAGGGTTTCACTACTATGTCTGTCTATAATAAAATTTTAAAAGAAATCTGTGACTATGATGCAACACGTTTTCTTTAAATTGGTTGATTTCACGTGGAATGACCCAGTGGCCATTATGTAGAGTAACCGAATTCCTTTTATGAATTTCTAAATGGTACTTCGCAAAGATTAAAAAAAAATGTTTAAAATGGCATTGAAAATCGCAATAATGGCTAAAAATTCAAAAAACTGTGGGGACGATATCTTTCACGTTAAGCTAAAATTTTACTGCCGAATTCACTTTATGAATGTCAGAAAATTATCTCCATATGGGAAGAAATTCTGAAAAATTATTTGAAAGAGTTAAAAACTCCAAAAATGGCAGAATACAAAATGAAATATACTAGACTGAAAGCCTAAAACCAAATATCTTTTTACTTATATCAAAAAATTGCTCCGTTAAACAAAACAAAATGCTAAAAATACCATTGAAAGTCACAATAATTCATAATTGTTCAACATTTTACTATAATAGGTTAAACGTTTTAACCCGAATAACTTTTATGAATGTCAGGAAATCGTCGAGAAATGAGAAAAAAAGCTGAAAATTGTGTTAAGAATAACTAAAAATTCGGAAATCGATGAAACTTACTATGTTATATTAAATGTTTGGAACAGAATTTCTTCAAAGAATGACAGAAAAAAAAACACTCACACACACAAGAGATAGATACACACTAAAAATACAAAATACGCAAAGGACAAAATTTACTGTAGTGGACTAAAACATTTTAACTGGTATTATTTCAGAACCGCACGCACACACATACACAAAACTCATGGAAAATCGCACTAATAAAACATAGTCCACTTTTATTATTTAAATAAACAAACCATTAAGTTAAAATGAAATACATCATATTCTAATTAAAAAATAAAATAATCAATTTTAAAAATTGTATATATATTTTGAAATCTATTTTAAAATATGCATTTTGCTAAATTTATGCTAGAGGAAATAATAACAAGAAAAACACTGTAAATATTTTGAAACGCGGTTCGTCATTAGATGGATATCTTCGCGTATAATTAAAACAAGTGGATAAGTTGGATCGCAGATCGCAAATTGCACAGAGGGTTTTATTTAATTTTTCTTAAACAAAATATATACTTTAATTAGTAATTACAAATATTTAATTTATAATTGTTAAATTCTTACATAGACGGTAGCACCAACAAATTAATATATATATATATATATATATATATATATATATAAGTAAGTTATTTTAATCGAATCTAAAATGTTCAAATAAAAAAAATAATAAAATAAAATCCAAAGTTCTACAATTTTTGAAAATCCGAAATTAACAAAAATCTAGCGGAGATGTAAATGAAAATTCAAATTTGTAGAAAAAAATGTTTAAACGTAATTTGAAATACTGAATCATTAATAAATTACATTAGTTTTTGAAATAGAAAGAAAATTGAATTTTAAAAAATATTATGATTGTCAGATAAGCGGAGACTAAATTATAGTCCCTTAAATGAGAAAAAAAGAAATTTCTTTTGTTTAAATCCATCTTAATATGAAAATTTCAATTTCTATCACCGGGGTTCAAAATAAGAATCTCTGTTTACTATCGAAACGTTTTAACTCCGAGTTTGGATGTCTACACGCAAATTGTACAAATTATGGTTATTTTTTAAAATTTAAATCGCAAAAATGAATGGATGAGATTGGAAAAAAATTAATTAAAATAATAGATTTGTTCAAAATTTTATGATTTGTCGTGTGACACAAAATTTGATGTCTCTGGCTTATACACTTTTCGTGTACGGACACTGTGACAGACGGACAGAGTACAGAAAAAATTGGGTTTTGTCAGATGAACGAAAACCTAAAAAGCATCTAAAAGAGATTATGCGTTCATCCGATGAATTTGCAATGCTTTTAGGGATGGGGGGAGGAAAAATGATTTCTGATTTCGACAGTTGCGAAATGCTAGCACATTAAATTGTTAGAATCTCATTTCAAAGAAATGCTGATAAAATCAAACCTTAAAAGATTGTCATTTTTAATTTCTTACAGAATTCAACTACATATGGTAATGCAAAATCCACTGGAAGATCGAGAATCCATTCTAACGATTCGAGTTTGATTGTTTCTACGACCTGAAGAAAAAGAATAGCAGCAAAGCAAGCTGAAGACAGATAAAGACTCCAGTTAAAGTATGGACTATAAACAGAAAGCAATTAGAATGTCAGGAATCCTAAAATATGTAAAGCCACGCCAGTGTCTGCATTTAACATCTAGCAGCAAAAAAACTTTGCATTTGGTTTTAATTGAAACATTAGAAGCAACAAACGAACTGACCTAAAGTTATTTATATTGATGAAAAGAACTTAAATTCCGATGTTCGGAATTATATTTAGTCATATTAGCATGATTTCGAGTGGAAAGGGGAGTTTTCCAGGCGTCAAGTAAATGGAGGTTCACTAATGGTTAGACCTTCTTTTTTGAGGGAGGTAAGCTTTGAATTGCTCATCTAGAAATGCAACAAATTTGACTGAACTATGTTTAGATGTTAGTACGCCGTTTATTAAACCGTAGGGAAAAATTACCGTCTTAATTATGTTTTTCAAAAAGCTAAAGACTCAAATGTCTCTGAAAAATGCACAAATAAATGACTTGAATATAATATTAAGATTTACACATTTGACTGGTCGTACAGTAGTTCTAGCCTAAATCCACGAATATTGCTTGGGGGTAATGTAGGACACAATAGCTACTGAAAAACTGGACATTTGGACCAGTATAATATGAAAACAGAATTAAAATGTGTCATTTGTGAAGCATGGATATTTTATCACCTCAACAAGTTTAAAACCTTGTATATTTTATGATACAAAGATGTAATGAAATTACTGAACACAAAGGAAGCCCGTTTAAGTGTAGTCTTTTTATGATTTAGAAATATCTGGTTCGTTTTTATACTTTTGCTCCTATTCCACATCCAATGAAAATGCAAGTTATTGTATTATAATAATAACAAATGCTTTAGAATATTTTCTTTGTTTATATTTGCTATTTAGTTCGATAAAATCAATATATATGGTATATACTTGGATTAATATAGCCATAGATTTTTAGTTATTTAGTTTAGAGAATCGTACCTATCATTTTAAACCCCGATACACACAAGCACACAAACACATATACACACACATACATACATATATATATTTATATATATATATATATACAGGGTGAGTCATAAGTATCGAAAGAATAGGCTAACTCTTTAAATATTGCCCTTAGACCCATACTTCCTACTGCAAAAAATTCTTAAAAAGAGTGCCATATATGATGGCGTAATTTGCAACTCCATAGACGGATCTATTTAAAAAAAATACGAAAATTAAATTTTTATTCGGCCCCATAGGTGGGCCCCAAATTTTTAAATTCCAATTAGGAAAACTTTCCTCATTAATTCTTGAATTAAACACAAAAAATTTGCATCTTCATATCTGCAAAACTTAAATTAAAGTCGTTAACTTAAAGTCATTAAAATAATTCGTCATGTTTTAACAATTTAGGCACAAATTGAAATGCGTCCAATTCAAGAAAAAAGTTATTTTAAGCGTTCTAGGAAACATGCAAAAAAAATTGTTATTGAGTTAGAATTTTGATTTTTTCCCTTCCTTGTGTTGGTTAACCACATAATTTGCAAACAAAATCATATCCTAAAATTTTCCATAAAGTAAAAAAAAGAAAAAAAACTCATTAGTATTAGTACAGTAATTTAAACATTAGTACAGTAACTTAAGATCGTTATAACTCGAAACATTATCAATCGGATTTCATTTTTTTCATTTAATTAAAGAGGAAAATATAATTTCAGTTTTGTTTCAGCATTTTTTTAAAATAATAATTTTAAAAATATCAACAATATTTATTTAAAAAAAAATATGTAACTTATTTTTTCAAAAATTGTATGTTCAAAAGTAAATATTTTTCCAAATTTCCCGAAACAAAATTAATGTAATAAATAAATTAATAAATAAAAATAAAAGACAAGTTCCACCTTATTTCTTGAACGATTTTTGAGTTAATAGTTTAAAGACGAAGAAAAAAATTATGCAGAAAAACGCATTTAAAATTTCAAGCAAAGATTGTCTTTTAATAAAATGTTTAAGTGTTTTTTTAAATGTATGTGAAAAAAGAACTTATTTCTGTAGCTTAAACTCCCGATTCAGTTTAACTTTTTCCGATTTCACTTCTTTTCTGTAGGGGCGAATGGGGTAGAGTGAGACAGTTGGTTTTTCTGTTTATGTATCATTCTAAACATTTCATCAATAATACACAAGATGAAGCAATAAAAACCCAACTTCAGTTGAAAAAAAATGTTGATATATATAAGCTTGCAATTGTATAAAGAAAAAATATTATTTCAAGAATCAAAAGTAAATTTGCTTCATATTTTTTATGCTTTCTGTATATTAATGACTTGTTTATGCATATATATTATAATTTCCTTATTTATGGAACACTATACTGTATACTATCCAATATTTAAACTAAGAATAAAAACAGTATTTTTGATTACACTAGAAGTTTAACACAAACAAGGAAATGTTGATGAATAGAACATGCCTGTAAAGGGAGAAATTTGGACATGTCCAATTCCCCCTTTTTAAATTAAAATGAATGCAAATTGCTATCATGCAAACATTTTTACAGGATAGTATATTAGCTATAATATTGATAATATATTCGTTTACTTCAAAAAGCAAATAAATTGAATCGATGAATTCTTAATTTCATCTATAACTGACGATCCTGAATTTTCATCTCAGTTATGAAAACACTAGAATTTTATATCGTGGCAGATATATTATTAACCTACAATCTTTTTTTTACTCTATATATAGCCGACAATAGACTATTTGTGTTTTATAACTTTTTTTATTGCTGTTCCATACTTCTCTGTTAGTGGGGTAATGGGACACATTTTGAAACTTACAATTTCTTTAATTATAAATTTAACTTTTTCAAAAAAATGTATAACCGACTCCAAAAAGAAGCGCTAAAAAGAGTTAAATAATTCTATAAAATTCTCTAATGACAAATCGTTATCCAATAACCACACATTGACTATCATGTACCGGTATAAAACGGTTAAATTTAATATATAGATTTTGATGTCCACCAAACATAGGTTTTCCAGAGAATATTTTTTACAAGAGATTAATTTACATATTTTTGATTTAATTTTTGAATATATACATATAAAAAGTAAGGAATTACTTTTTGAAGTTGGTGCCAAACAATCATAATCGATAATGATTCCCCATTTTATTTATGGTACTAAACATAATATATCCACAATTCTTACTATACTTAAGATAGTTTGGCACCAACTTCAAAAAGTAATTCCTTACTTTTTATATGTATATATTCAAAAATTAAATCAAAAATATGTAAATTAATCTCTTGTAAAAAATATTCTCTGGAAAACCTATGTTTGGTGGATATTAAAATCTATATATTAAATTTAACCGTTTTATACCGGTACATGATAGTCAATGTGTGGTTATTGGATAACGATTTGTCATTAGAGAATTTTATAGAATTATTTAACTCTTTTTAGCGCTTCTTTTTGGAGTCGGTTATACATTTTTTTGAAAAAGTTAAATTTATTTCCTACTTTTTAGTTATTTATACCGTAATACATAATTATGTGTACTGACATATGATGGCTCTTTGCAACTCATTACTAATGAAAGCACTTTGCTGAGTTCTGATGTATTCGCTTTACTTGTCACCGTTTGATTGTCAACTTTTCAAAAGACACTTACAATATCGGTTAGTATCGTTGTGAATCTTTAGGTTTTCTGGATGTAGTAACTTCTTCAGATCTGGCACGACGAAAAGCTACCGCATTCATGAAATCTTAAAGTCAACATCTAATCGTACGGACATCGGAAGTGGTTATCGAAAGGTGACAATGCCTCAAGTAAAGTGTCCTTACACATAAGCGCGCGGCAAAGCGCTTCCATATATGAGTAAACAGCAAAATGACTCCATATGTATCTATGAATAGTAAAATGCTTTTCTAGTGTAGTCAAAAGTACTCCCACTTCAGTCAGAAAAAGCAAAAAGAAAGATTTTAACAAAAATCGCTCTATGATTCAATAGATAAAGAACAACAATCTAATTCCTATAAATGCAGTAAAGGCATCGGAAATGAGCGGTGATGGTTCTACGAGGAATCCGAAAATCATAACCTGTACTTGGCTGCATCTATAAGAGAGTGACAGCATTCGATGCCCAAATACTTTTTCACGGATGCTTTTGTCCCAACTAAACTCTTAAAAATTTGAAACTCACTCCACCGCTTTTATGGAAAATGATTATTTCAGCCTATCATGGAGCATTCTCATGGGTCAAAAGACAAATATTTTATAAAAGCGGGGGAGTGACGATGCAGCAAAAGGGTAACATTTTTTACAGTGTATGTATGAGATATTCCATAAGAGGGATGGAGTGACGATGCAGCAAAAGTTAAATTTTTAACAATGTATCGCAATGCTAGGCATTTTCTATTATAAAATTTGATGATGATTTCCTGGTAGAATTCGATTGTACGCCGAATGATCCTTTATTTCTACACAGACATAAATACATAATCCATATTATTTTATAAGTTCGTGGACATACAAGGACAAGATAGCACAAGGAAATATTACGACACAAGAAAAGTACAACCGGGAGCTACACATAAAGAGTGTGTGCAACGGAGCAAGTGGGATTCGAACCTACAATCTCTTACGCTCTCAAGAGATTAGCAGCGTGGTGTCTTAACCACTCGGCCACAAGGACCCCCTTGGTGACTCATTTTTGTCCAGAATCTTTTCAATCAATCGTATACTGTGCTCCATGTGTCGTCATATTCACATCGAGAAATCCTACATGAATAAAATCTGAAATCATTCTGGTGTCTAATCCGGTAACCAAATTTGAATCTAAAGATAATTTTGCTACACATATCTATGCACTTTATTTTGCATTGATATGTAGAGATAATTTTTTCCTCCGGAGCAAAATATATACGAAAGGATTATCATCTTTTCAACAACTTAAGGATGTCGATTGGTATAGATGTCCATTTCCTCTTTAGTGGATGCGAGAACTTGTCCATTTAAGCTTTAACATTTCGGAAATTTATCGCATTCAGCAAACTTTAAGGCCCCACACTAGGCACAGAAAAAGACCCGGATGATAATGTGGAGTCTATGGGGGCGTTCTTTTCAAATATCTCGCTCAAATTTTAAAATTTTTACGTGATTTCTTTCTGCATAGGATAGCTGAGGATATTCCACAACCGACCTAGTTTTTACTTTTTCAATTTTGGTTTCAGATTTTTTAAAAAAAAATTATTTTAAATTTCAAAACCGGTTTAAACGGTTCTGAAATTGAAACTATCATTATATAAAACATACATAAGCAAAATCGAAGAAGTAAAAACTAGGCCGGTTGTAGAATATCCTCGGCTATCCTATGCAAAAAAAAAATCATGTAAATATATTAAAATTTGAGCGAGATATTTGAAAAGAACACACCCATAGTCTTTACACTAACATCCGGGTCTTTTTCTGAGACTAGTGCAGTGCCTTAAGGTCCACATTGAAATCTACAGACTTCGTAAATGGGCATTGAAAAGCTGACAATCCACCAGTATACATTAAAATTATTGTGAAAAATTACCTTTGTTTTTAAAGACTATCGATTTTCTGACTAATGAGAGCGATCTAAAAACGTCTATGGAGCGTTTTCATTGGTCAGAAAATAGATAGTCTTTAAAAAGAGAGGTAATTTTTCAAGATATTTTAAACAAGGTACACTGTTAAAAATTTGACCCTTTTGCTGCATCGTCCCTCCAACGCTAATATAGAAAACGATTACTTCAGCCTATTATGGAGCATTCTCATGGATCAAAAGTGAGATATAAAAGCGGGGTAGTGACGATGCAGCAAAAGGGTCAGATTTTTTACAGTTTAAAGTACGCGTACACAATCAGAACGCGTCAAGTTGCTTCTATGATTCAATGCATAGCAAAGTAATTCTAAATATTCGTATGTATTAAAATACCCTTTTCAGTCATAAAAAGTAAAAAGGAAGATATTATTAAAATCACACCATGATTCAACATGCGTCTATATGAAAATAGTAATATTTGAAGTTAAGAATGTTCTTTGATAAACGCGGTTTTCCAAAGTACAGAAAATTTAAGAATTTTTATTCCAGAACTTGGCTTTAGTCGCCTGAACGAGTTTGTTTTATGGGTGAAAGAAGTTAACTAGCTTAACTTTAATGGTAAGCTTATCAAAATTTTTCGCCATTTATATTTGTCCAAATGTAAATCTAGCACATAGCAATGTACTTTAATCACTTTGTGAATCCGGCATAACAAGCACCCTGATACACAGACACTTTTGCTTTAACGTGTAAGGCTCTTTAGAGATGGATTTTCAGCTTTTCGATATCGAATTCTCATGTCTGGATCGATGTGGATCTTTTACTTTGGTGGATACGAGAATTGTTCCAGCTAAGATTTCGTACTTTGAAAAAAAACTAGCATCTCTGCAACAGTGGTTAGGATCCAGAAGGATTATTCGCTGTTAACTAAAACAAGATTGACCAATCATAAGCCTTCATTTTTGAGAACTTTTCATTGTTCGAAAGAGAGAGTCTGGAATACATGGAGTGAAAATCTGCTATCGACACTCTAAAAAATTTGACCCTTTTGCTGCATCGTTACTCCATCGCTTTTATAGAATTTCTTTGTTTTGACCAATGAGGATGCTCCATAATAGAGCGAAGTAATCGTTTCCTATAAAAGCGATGGAGTGACGATGCAGCAAAAGGGTTCAAATTTTTACAATGCAAGCAGTGCTAAAAATTTGTATCCTTTAAATGTGCAACGATGCTACTGAATTCCAAAGTGTCGATCACAGCAACATCTGCGGCATTTTCGTGATACATTATCTAGACTAGCAATAATTCTAGCATTTTTAGAAAATGTCCTGCAGATGTCGCTTCTATCTTTAAATTTCATTAGCATTGTTGCACATTTAAAGAATAGAACATTTTAGCGCTTTTTTTAAGTGTTACAGAGGGCGTGTTCAGCACAACTTACCGGTTACTTACCGACCACTTACCGATTGTAGACAAGTACGAAATGAAAATCAAAGCGAAGTGTGACGTCAGCTACAATTCAACAGAATAGTTTTCATTGATTCCAAAATTTGCTTTCGTACTGCCCTACAATCGGTCGGTAACATTGGTTACTTTTGTAAGTTGCTCTGAACACGCCCTGAGATAGCCGATTTCCACACTATATCCCCTAGATGCTATATTTCCGGTTTCTTGCATAAGAGAACTTGTCCGGGATCCAGGTAGAATTTGCGCTGTTAGCGAAACCAGATTAACGAATCAGAAGCCTGAATTTTATCAAATTTTTCAATGTTTTAAATGAATTTTCTTGTTAATAAATCTCGTTTCGCAAATAGCGCAAAATTTATGTGAATCCTGGCCCTCGTCCAGTTAGGATTTTGCACTTTGAACACTATTAAAAATTTGAAACTTTTACTTTATCGTCTATCCATCGCTTTTATTGAAAATGATTACTTCATTGTACTATGGTGAATTCTCATTGGTCAAAATAGAGATATTCCATAAAAGCGGTGGAGTGACGATGCAGCAAAAACTTCAAACTTTTAACAGTGAAAAGATCGTGTGTCTATGTAAGTGTAACATAAAAGCATGCAAAAGGAAAACTTCTAATTGGTCGATTGCTTCAAAATGAATTTGAAATTTAAAGTTTTTATTTTAAAAAAAGTTCTAATTATCAGATTTTTATGAAATTCGAATGGGACCACATGGGCCTCATACGCTTTCAAACAAAAAAAGAATTATGAAAATCGGTTCATATTTGCAAAAGTTATGCGTGAACAACAAATACATACAGGTCGAAATCATAACCTCCTCTTTGAAGTCGGTTAATAAAATAGATTTTGTTATGGTTTCTATATTGTTCAGGGAGATTAAAAAGTGTTTCACCTCTCACTCTATAAATGAAAATTTTTGCTTTTGTATCAAACAAAGTGTATTTTCTTACTTTTGTTAAAAGTATCACACACCACTCCACTCTCCCCTATTATTTAAATGCCCGTCAATTATTTAAAATAATGCTTTTTCTAATATGCCGATTAGGAGATTTTTCATAACTTTAGTCCTCACAATTTCAGGCTTTTTATCGTCACGCCGAGGCCGTTAAAAAAAGTTTGTATTTTTTTGCCGGGCCAGACCAGGCGCGGGACCTTACTTTTTTCTGAAGATTCGGCTGAAGATTTGAAGTTCTGAAGATTTACATGTTTTTTCATTCCGAACCGGGACTGTCTTCTTCCTTCCTGGGTCTGCAAGGGCCTAAAATTCTCGATACAACTCACATTAAAATCATCGTCTCTGACTAGTCCAATCCGTACAAAAATAAGTAAAATTTGCTCAGCCCAAAAATTTTTACAAAAAGTGTGTATATTTTTAAATCTTCACTATTTTACAGTAAAAACTTTAAAATTATTTTTTATAAAGGATAGTAGATTTAAAGAAATAATAAAATACAGTAAAATCAGTGAAAAAGAATCTGCCTATACACAATCCTGTCTTACACAGAAAAGATCCATGCAAAGTGAATTTGATAATACCTGAGAAAAAAAGAGATTGCAATTATACCTCTTGAGAAAGGAACTTATCTATAGCGCATTTTTATCTTTCCCATGAGATTCTATTTTAAACTATTTTACTGTATAGCAAACGATTATTAAAGGAAAAGTGAACCATTTACATATAAATAGAGATTCATTAATAAAACAAATATATCTCAGCTTTTTGCGCTTCTTTAAAAGTAAAAATTATAAATATGAAAAAAGAAAAAGCTATAACAAGCATTTTTAGCCAGAACTCACCTCTACGACACAACTTATACTCGTATCGATGTAAAAAACTAGTTAGAAATTCACTGAGGCGGGGCCGGGCTATGATTTTAATATTTTTCAGACCAGACCAAACTTTTTCCCATGTGTCAGTTTCGGCCGGATCTAGATATTTCGACCTGTGCAGACTTCTAGTGCACACTATCAGGATATTTTGAAAGCAGATTTAGCATTAAATCTGCACACTGATTTTTTTATGTCCAAATTGTCATTGTCTTAAATCGACACTTAAAAACGGACAATATGTGGATGACTTTTGATCTTACTTTCAAAATGAGTCGAAAACTCTTCGTTTAGATGCATGGTTAAGTGGTGTAAATCACGAATTTTGGAGAACTGTGAATCTTAATATCTCTGTGAGATTTATAGATATGGAGATGAAATTTGTTTTGTTCAATTCAAGAATGGATAAAGAATAATCTCCTAATTAGGAATTTAGCTCTACATATAAATATTAAATTTTCGTATTTTTTTAAATAGACACCCCATGAAGTTGCTATTCATGTCATCACATTTTGCACCTTTTTTTATGAAACTTTGCAATTGGAAGTATGTGACTAGGCAATATTTAAGGAGATAGCCTATTGTTTCGATACTTAAGACTCACTCTGTATATACATATAGAGGACAAAATAATACGAACGCCTGTGAAATAATGGAAAATCTTTATTAGTAGGGAGTTGGACCACCCTTTGACTGAAGTACAGATTTAATGCGACTTGGGATAGGTGCATAAAGGTACTGGGCAGTATTTAAAGGTATGATTAGCTTTTCCTCCTGCAGAACGGTCTCTAATTTCAAAAGGTTGGATGCAGGAGGAAATCGGGAGCGAAGTTCGGATTCCCATAAATGTTCAATAATATTCAAATCCAGAGACTAAGGGCGCCAGAAAAGATGTTCAACTTCATCGTCATGCTTTTCGAACCAAGTTTGACCACACCTAGCAATGTGGATAGGAATGTTGTCGTTTTGAAAAAGCGGTCGCTCTCCAGGGAATACCGTCTGGACAAAAGGGTGGACATGATCTTCTAGAATGTTTAGATAGTGATTGTATTTGATTCTCTTATGGGACTAACAAGTGACCCAAGACAGCGCCAAGATATCGAATCCCATACCAAAAGTCGGCATGAGGCATTCAGGATTAAACGCTTCTTTGGGTGCTCTCCAGACATAAACGCGTCCGGTTGTCTGAAAAAGGATGAATGACGATTCATCTGACCACATTATCTACTGTCACTGTCGTCGTGGGGACCACCCTTTATGATATCTGCACCATTGGTGTCACTTGAAAGCAGTAGTTGCTGTCACCAAGGGTTTTGGAATTGCACTCTGCCATAAATACTCGTAGCCTGCCGGTCCCTTTTGAAATTTTTTGTTGAAATGGGGTTCTGGAAATGACTGTTCATTTCGGATGTTATCTCGGATAACAGTTGCTTGTGCTTTCGGGTTACTATGCGCTTTAAGACTCGTCTATTCCTATCAGCAAGCTTGGACTTTCGGCAACAGTTGTGCTTTGAAGATGTCGCCTTACCCTCTTTCGTATACACTGTCATAACGGCTGATACCGTACTCCTTGCAAACCCCAAAAGGTTCGATGTTTCCGAAACCGATGCTCCACTTAAATGCGCTACGACAATCATTCTTCTTTGGAACTCTGTCTGGTCTGACATTCCAGCTTATTACAGACAGTTCGATAGACGCATGCAACTCAGGTGACCGCTGTTGAGAAACAGATACCTTTCTCTTCACGTTCACTAGGTGGCAGACTTCCGTTGCAGGTGGCGCAGCTGTACTGTGAGTGTGAATATGCTATACTTTTTCACAGGTGTTCGTATTATTTTGTCCTTCATCTGTATATATCTGTCTGTGTGTAATAAAATGCGATTTTTACCGTAGATATTACATTATTTGGAAATTTTTTTTAAAAAGAAAAAAAATCGAATTATTTTTAAATAGACATCGATATTTTATTATTTACAAATATTATTTCATCTTTGTAAGTTTTAAAATGTTAGTGGTGAAACTTGGGACACTAAATTTTCTTTCTATGTTTAACACAAGAAACATTTCAAAATATCCATTTTTATCAATTTTAAGTAGCAATTATTCCAATCACAACGCAAATTTTCTGTTTCCCTTTTCCCAATATCTTTATTATTTTTTTTCATGTACAATCTGATTTTAAAATGCAAAATGTATATGCCATCATGACATTTATTTACTATATAGGATACCTATAATACAGCCACGTATATTTACTGTCTACCCATATTCTTTTCTTATGCTATTTAAGGTTTATATATTTTAAAGTTGGTAATATCTCTTTTAGATTTTTTTAAGGTTAAATATGAATAAGACAGTCAAGATTTATACATAATTTCATAGAATTTCAAACGTAAAAGATTCTTCGTGTGAACATATAGCATATCGAACAGAAACAAGAAATTTCATAGAATAAATAATTGAAAATGTTGCAAAAATCGTAAAATACAATTTTATCGAGAAAGGTTTTTAGTACTAGTAGAAATTGTCAAATTATTTCAAAAAATAATCTTATAATTCTTCTGTTGTAGGTTTTGTTTTAAACTTTTGATTGGGAACATTTTTAAAACGTAATAAAAAGAAATTGATTTTTTTAATTTTATTTGTAATCTGTTTGTTTTTAGTCGGCAACAATACTTTTCCATTAAAAATGCATAGCAAATAATTTGTAACAAATTTCGAATTGCCCCCCCCCCCCCCACAAGTGAAAATGCCAACTGGTGGAGCGTACACCCTACTTTGGAAATCCCCGCTTTAAAGGTTAATATCTCGGCCTACTTCCGATAATTTTTTACTAATCTATGTATTTATTTATTTGAAAATTATTATCAAGAATGATTTTATATTTCTTCTACGATAGGTACCCTTAGCTCTCCTGAAAACATTTGCCGATTGCCGCAAATCGAAATTTGTGCGTAATGGAAAAATACGCTTTTCTCTAAAACAAAGTGACTTAGGATATTCGCTATAGATATTTTGCATGGTTTTAATTAATGTCTATTATCTCTAATTTTTTTCCATAATTTTACTTTCAGTAGATATTTAAATATATAGTGTGGGGAAAGAGAACATATTTTTCCACTACATTTTCAACCATATCTCTGAATATATACATCTAAAATTAAAAGAAATGTACTTTTTAATTTAATTTATCGCAACGGAATTTTTTAAACGATGTACGAGAAAAAAATATTTTTTTCGAGACTAACTTAATTAGGCCCCTACACTTTTTTATAATGTATTTGTGAATCGTTAATAATCTGTAAGTTATGTGGATCAATTGTATTTATTGTTTCCCTCAATTTGGACTTACAATGTTCCATAATTTACGAGTAAGATGGCTATGACATACAGACACACGAGTGATATTATAATGATTCCATTTTCACCTTTTAAGTACAAAACCTTAAAAAGGATGAAAATGGGGCTATCCGTGTAAAATTTGTGTGTAGACATACATAATAAAAAAAGAGATGCAAATGAATTCTATAACCTCTTTGTTGAATATTGGTTAATAAACTTTAAATGAATAGGATCGAGGAAAAATTGTTTTCAAAATTGCTCCCTCAGTTCCAGGGACGAATATTAAATATTCGCAAATAATTTCAGCATAACTGATTATTATTTTTGCACAAATGGTGCGACATCTGTTCTCATGAAGTTTTATAATTATAAACATATTTAGTTACACAGTATAGTAATTAATTTTGTTATTCATACTCCGTAACAAAAAATCCTTTTTTTTTATTACAAAATGTATCTCAAATTTAGCAGCGATTTCCACGCATAAAACTGATCTTTTCTTTATATATTTATTTCTTCAACATGTATAAAAAACCCTTCTCTACTTCTTTTAAGCAACTATAATTACTGCCTTCCTGCAAATTTTATGCAGTTTTTATTTAATATTTTATTTTCATAGATTCTTTTGTCATAAGAAACGAAATTAGTTTAAATATGCAGTGAGGGAGAAATCGATACTTTTTACTTCACTTGAGTACGGATTTCTTTTTATGCCATGAATCATCAAGAATTCCTTTATCATTTTAGAATGAAAAAAGTGTACTTAATTCAAATGAAAAATGAAAAATAAGTGAAATTTCTTAATGATGTAATTAAAAGACAGAGACAAGAGCCGTATATAGAAAATAGATGCATTAATTTTATCGAGGAAAAAAATTTACCCAAAGTTACTTATGTAATAAATTATGCTTTAAATTAGGTCGTTCATATTAAAGGAAAGAAAGTATTCTCTAAGTTATTTTTGAAGATGTGTTTGTGAGATTCTGAGAAATAATAATGCATATTATTTCAAAGAAATTTAAAAGTCTATACCAGCATACTTTTTCTAACTATAAGAAAGTTTTTTTTTTTTTTAAATATCTGCATCTTTTTAAAAGATCAACATTATTAGCAATATTCACTTATTAACTCATTTGTGCCTGAACTATTGATTTCTCCTATTTGTTGAAAAAATTACTTTAAAAATGTTTCAAAATTAACCGAAAAAGTACTAAAAAATGTACCCTAATTTACTTATTTATTTATTTGATGAAATGTAAGCGTATTAAATATGGGAATGTGTATAATATTTGTAATAATATAATAATCCTAATTATATGTTTTGCCCAAATTTATATAAAATAAGCTTTTAAATTGTTTATTATATGCTACAAATAGTATTTTTATGAACTATTCAAAAATTATATTTATTTCTTCAGGCTATTTCCATGAGGACTTTTAGTGAAAGTCACATGCTACGATTTTTGGTTAAGGGCTGTGTGTTGTGTTTAATGCGTGCGCAATGTATAACGTTATTATTCTAGAGGGAGGAGAATCTGGCACATGATATCGTACAATATCTTCAGGGGAAGGGGTTGTCTTTGGATATCGATATCATTTTTGATCCAATCAATTTTTTTCTTTTTATTTGTAATATCATCTTTAGTTCAAATGATGTATCTTTTCTGGTATGTTATCTTTTTTTATTCAGTTATCCATTTTTACATAAGTACAAAATTATTATTAAAATCACTAAATTATAAAATTTTTAATTTTAAAGTATGGAATACCCACCATTTGGCATTCCGATTCTTCTTCAAAAGAGTATGCACATATAATCACGATTCGTGAAACTTCATGTGAAATACACTGGAAATTAAGCTTGTGTTCTCTAATATATAAAAGAGAAAGAATGTTGCCCACTTCTTTGTTGATAATAGTTGTTTGAAGCGTAAAAACTGCCTGAAGTGGAGGGCAGAGAATGGGAATACATAAATAATCGAGCTTACAATCATGTTCAATGAAATCCAACCACTAAGATATTGTAAACCACTCTATACAGTCTTTTGTCTCGGAAGATAATCATCAAGTATAAGAAACTTAGAGACTTATCAATTAAAATATTATAATCTTCCAGTAAAAAGATGAAGTTATTTGTTATAGTACACACAAGAACATAAAAAAGCCTTCTCTGTGGGTCTGAGAAGCAACAGCTCTACATGGAAAGAGTCGGTTTTATTTGTAGCAATGATCTCATAAACAGTAGGCAAGAACACTAGAGCAGAGCAAAAGACCAAGCCACATACTTTCAGCTAGTAATTCACTTTATACTGTTCAAATAATATGACATAGTTACATGTTATATAGGGAGGTATTTGTAACGCTTTTGCAATACTAACAAGAATGAAGGATGAAGTAATGTTATAATAAATAGTTACTTGTGGTAGATTAAATAGCAACGTTTCGAATTAACAAGGATTCGACATAACAAACATGAGTGTATTCAATATTTTGATATCGTCATATAGTACATAATGTGCGTTAGCCGTATAGGAATTAGTGAAATAAGCATCGCGGTTGACTTTCATTTTATGCCAAACAGGATTTTCTCTGATGAAGTATTTGCGGGGAATAACTTACAAAGCAGCTGAAATTACGAGATATGCAAAAACAAACGCTCTAAATAGGTTGCCTAGAAACGATGATGTTGTCTAAAAAAATCAACTTAAACATACTTTTTGCAAGTTTTCAAGACCAGTTAATGCCATGAGAAATTCCGGTTCCATGCATTTTTAACCGACTTCAAAGAGGAGGTTATGATTTCGACCTGTATGTATTTGTTGTTCACGCATAACTTTTGCAAATATGAACCGATTTTCATAATTCTTTTTTTGTTTGAAAGCGTATGAGGCCCATGTGGTCCCATTCGAATTTCATAAAAATCTGATAATTAGAACTTTTTTTAAAATAAAAACTTTAAATTTCAAATTCATTTTGAAGCAATCGACCAATTAGAAGTTTTCCTTTTGCATGCTTTTATGTTACACTTACATAGACACACGATCTTTTCACTGTTAAAAGTTTGAAGTTTTTGCTGCATCGTCACTCCACCGCTTTTATGGAATATCTCTATTTTGACCAATGAGAATTCACCATAGTACAATGAAGTAATCATTTTCAATAAAAGCGATGGATAGACGATAAAGTAAAAGTTTCAAATTTTTAATAGTGTTCAAAGTGCAAAATCCTAACTGGACGAGGGCCAGGATTCACATAAATTTTGCGCTATTTGCGAAACGAGATTTATTAACAAGAAAATTCATTTAAAACATTGAAAAATTTGATAAAATTCAGGCTTCTGATTCGTTAATCTGGTTTCGCTAACAGCGCAAATTCTACCTGGATCCCGGACAAGTTCTCTTATGCAAGAAACCGGAAATATAGCATCTAGGGGATATAGTGTGGAAATCGGCTATCTCAGGGCGTGTTCAGAGCAACTTACAAAAGTAACCAATGTTACCGACCGATTGTAGGGCAGTACGAAAGCAAATTTTGGAATCAATGAAAACTATTCTGTTGAATTGTAGCTGACGTCACACTTCGCTTTGATTTTCATTTCGTACTTGTCTACAATCGGTAAGTGGTCGGTAAGTAACCGGTAAGTTGTGCTGAACACGCCCTCTGTAACACTTAAAAAAAGCGCTAAAATGTTCTATTCTTTAAATGTGCAACAATGCTAATGAAATTTAAAGATAGAAGCGACATCTGCAGGACATTTTCTAAAAATGCTAGAATTATTGCTAGTCTAGATAATGTATCACGAAAATGCCGCAGATGTTGCTGTGATCGACACTTTGGAATTCAGTAGCATCGTTGCACATTTAAAGGATACAAATTTTTAGCACTGCTTGCATTGTAAAAATTTGAACCCTTTTGCTGCATCGTCACTCCATCGCTTTTATAGGAAACGATTACTTCGCTCTATTATGGAGCATCCTCATTGGTCAAAACAAAGAAATTCTATAAAAGCGATGGAGTAACGATGCAGCAAAAGGGTCAAATTTTTTAGAGTGTCGATAGCAGATTTTCACTCCATGTATTCCAGACTCTCTCTTTCGAACAATGAAAAGTTCTCAAAAATGAAGGCTTATGATTGGTCAATCTTGTTTTAGTTAACAGCGAATAATCCTTCTGGATCCTAACCACTGTTGCAGAGATGCTAGTTTTTTTTCAAAGTACGAAATCTTAGCTGGAACAATTCTCGTATCCACCAAAGTAAAAGATCCACATCGATCCAGACATGAGAATTCGATATCGAAAAGCTGAAAATCCATCTCTAAAGAGCCTTACACGTTAAAGCAAAAGTGTCTGTGTATCAGGGTGCTTGTTATGCCGGATTCACAAAGTGATTAAAGTACATTGCTATGTGCTAGATTTACATTTGGACAAATATAAATGGCGAAAAATTTTGATAAGCTTACCATTAAAGTTAAGCTAGTTAACTTCTTTCACCCATAAAACAAACTCGTTCAGGCGACTAAAGCCAAGTTCTGGAATAAAAATTCTTAAATTTTCTGTACTTTGGAAAACCGCGTTTATCAAAGAACATTCTTAACTTCAAATATTACTATTTTCATATAGACGCATGTTGAATCATGGTGTGATTTTAATAATATCTTCCTTTTTACTTTTTATGACTGAAAAGGGTATTTTAATACATACGAATATTTAGAATTACTTTGCTATGCATTGAATCATAGAAGCAACTTGACGCGTTCTGATTGTGTACGCGTACTTTAAACTGTAAAAAATCTGACCCTTTTGCTGCATCGTCACTACCCCGCTTTTATATCTCACTTTTGATCCATGAGAATGCTCCATAATAGGCTGAAGTAATCGTTTTCTATATTAGCGTTGGAGGGACGATGCAGCAAAAGGGTCAAATTTTTAACAGTGTACCTTGTTTAAAATATCTTGAAAAATTACCTCTCTTTTTAAAGACTATCTATTTTCTGACCAATGAAAACGCTCCATAGACGTTTTTAGATCGCTCTCATTAGTCAGAAAATCGATAGTCTTTAAAAACAAAGGTAATTTTTCACAATAATTTTAATGTATACTGGTGGATTGTCAGCTTTTCAATGCCCATTTACGAAGTCTGTAGATTTCAATGTGGACCTTAAGGCACTGCACTAGTCTCAGAAAAAGACCCGGATGTTAGTGTAAAGACTATGGGTGTGTTCTTTTCAAATATCTCGCTCAAATTTTAATATATTTACATGATTTTTTTTTTGCATAGGATAGCCGAGGATATTCTACAACCGGCCTAGTTTTTACTTCTTCGATTTTGCTTATGTATGTTTTATATAATGATAGTTTCAATTTCAGAACCGTTTAAACCGGTTTTGAAATTTAAAATAATTTTTTTTTAAAAAATCTGAAACCAAAATTGAAAAAGTAAAAACTAGGTCGGTTGTGGAATATCCTCAGCTATCCTATGCAGAAAGAAATCACGTAAAAATTTTAAAATTTGAGCGAGATATTTGAAAAGAACGCCCCCATAGACTCCACATTATCATCCGGGTCTTTTTCTGTGCCTAGTGTGGGGCCTTAAAGTTTGCTGAATGCGATAAATTTCCGAAATGTTAAAGCTTAAATGGACAAGTTCTCGCATCCACTAAAGAGGAAATGGACATCTATACCAATCGACATCCTTAAGTTGTTGAAAAGATGATAATCCTTTCGTATATATTTTGCTCCGGAGGAAAAAATTATCTCTACATATCAATGCAAAATAAAGTGCATAGATATGTGTAGCAAAATTATCTTTAGATTCAAATTTGGTTACCGGATTAGACACCAGAATGATTTCAGATTTTATTCATGTAGGATTTCTCGATGTGAATATGACGACACATGGAGCACAGTATACGATTGATTGAAAAGATTCTGGACAAAAATGAGTCACCAAGGGGGTCCTTGTGGCCGAGTGGTTAAGACACCACGCTGCTAATCTCTTGAGAGCGTAAGAGATTGTAGGTTCGAATCCCACTTGCTCCGTTGCACACACTCTTTATGTGTAGCTCCCGGTTGTACTTTTCTTGTGTCGTAATATTTCCTTGTGCTATCTTGTCCTTGTATGTCCACGAACTTATAAAATAATATGGATTATGTATTTATGTCTGTGTAGAAATAAAGGATCATTCGGCGTACAATCGAATTCTACCAGGAAATCATCATCAAATTTTATAATAGAAAATGCCTAGCATTGCGATACATTGTTAAAAATTTAACTTTTGCTGCATCGTCACTCCATCCCTCTTATGGAATATCTCATACATACACTGTAAAAAATGTTACCCTTTTGCTGCATCGTCACTCCCCCGCTTTTATAAAATATTTGTCTTTTGACCCATGAGAATGCTCCATGATAGGCTGAAATAATCATTTTCCATAAAAGCGGTGGAGTGAGTTTCAAATTTTTAAGAGTTTAGTTGGGACAAAAGCATCCGTGAAAAAGTATTTGGGCATCGAATGCTGTCACTCTCTTATAGATGCAGCCAAGTACAGGTTATGATTTTCGGATTCCTCGTAGAACCATCACCGCTCATTTCCGATGCCTTTACTGCATTTATAGGAATTAGATTGTTGTTCTTTATCTATTGAATCATAGAGCGATTTTTGTTAAAATCTTTCTTTTTGCTTTTTCTGACTGAAGTGGGAGTACTTTTGACTACACTAGAAAAGCATTTTACTATTCATAGATACATATGGAGTCATTTTGCTGTTTACTCATATATGGAAGCGCTTTGCCGCGCGCTTATGTGTAAGGACACTTTACTTGAGGCATTGTCACCTTTCGATAACCACTTCCGATGTCCGTACGATTAGATGTTGACTTTAAGATTTCATGAATGCGGTAGCTTTTCGTCGTGCCAGATCTGAAGAAGTTACTACATCCAGAAAACCTAAAGATTCACAACGATACTAACCGATATTGTAAGTGTCTTTTGAAAAGTTGACAATCAAACGGTGACAAGTAAAGCGAATACATCAGAACTCAGCAAAGTGCTTTCATTAGTAATGAGTTGCAAAGAGCCATCATATGTCAGTACACATAATTATGTATTACGGTATAAATAACTAAAAAGTAGGAAATAAATTTAACTTTTTCAAAAAAATGTATAACCGACTCCAAAAAGAAGCGCTAAAAAGAGTTAAATAATTCTATAAAATTCTCTAATGACAAATCGTTATCCAATAACCACACATTGACTATCATGTACCGGTATAAAACGGTTAAATTTAATATATAGATTTTAATATCCACCAAACATAGGTTTTCCAGAGAATATTTTTTACAAGAGATTAATTTACATATTTTTGATTTAATTTTTGAATATATACATATAAAAAGTAAGGAATTACTTTTTGAAGTTGGTGCCAAACTATCTTAAGTATAGTAAGAATTGTGGATATATTATGTTTAGTACCATAAATAAAATGGGGAATCATTATCGATTATGATTGTTTGGCACCAACTTCAAAAAGTAATTCCTTACTTTTTATATGTATATATTCAAAAATTAAATCAAAAATATGTAAATTAATCTCTTGTAAAAAATATTCTCTGGAAAACCTATGTTTGGTGGACATCAAAATCTATATATTAAATTTAACCGTTTTATACCGGTACATGATAGTCAATGTGTGGTTATTGGATAACGATTTGTCATTAGAGAATTTTATAGAATTATTTAACTCTTTTTAGCGCTTCTTTTTGGAGTCGGTTATACATTTTTTTGAAAAAGTTAAATTTATTAAGTATTTCTATCACAGACACCGCCCGTTCACGTTTACGTAGGCATTCAGAATCGTAGTCTGTTATTTACTGAAATGTTACTTGGGACCGCCTGATAGACTTATATCAGAAAAAGATGTATAACCACTATTTTTTGTCTTTAGTTATTGTGTCATTTGATATCGGCGCATAATAAAACATGTTTAATAACGGGTCAGATTGAAGTCATTCACTAACAGGACATATGACTGATTCAACATAAAAATTCGTATAAATCCAAATCTCTTTTAAGATTCCGTACTTAAAGTAAAAACGATACCATTATAAATTCACTCCTGTGTCTGCCACGCTCATTTTAGTCGTAAACTATGGAGTGTGGAAAGTTCAAATTGAGGAAAGTTCTTATACTATTGACCCACATATTTACAGATTATTACATTCACAAATATATTTAGAAAAAACATAGAGCTACCTAAGTCACTTGAAAGCATCTTTTACATCTTTATACATCATATGAGATATTGTGTGAAAACTGTCGCAACACTGGACTTAATAATACATTTCTTTTAATTTTAGATATTGTAGATTCAGAGATATACTAATATTGAAACTAAAACTATGAAAAAATTAGGGGTTGTAGACGTTAGTATCAAACTTGCAAGAAAACTAAAGCAATTACCTACTACCCTAACTTACGAATAGGTTTTGAGAAAAGGCATTTTTCCGTTACACACAAATTTCGATTTGTGTGCATCCAGCAAAGATGCTGAGGACCGGCAGAGATAAATATCATTGCAGAAGTATAAAAGCATTGTTGATAATGATTTTCTTTGTGTGTGTGAATTAGCCGAGATATTAACCCCAAAAACACGGACGGTTTGGAAATTTGATAGAGGCGGTATACTCTAATGTACCATCGGCTTTTAACACCTAGATATAAACTTTTAATGATGTATTTGTGTAATGCAATGCCAAGTAGCAGCAAAAGCAATAAACGTCAAATTGTAAAAAACAGACTAATTTAATTAGAATTAATCACATGCAGCTTTTTTGTCATTCATATAGCGGAAGGCTGGATATCAGAAATTAGCAAACAAATCGATATGCTTTTTGTAAAAAAATACGTAATATTTGCGTAATTATGATTATAAATTTTGTTTTTGAATCAAACGTTTATTACAGCTCATATTCAAAATATTAGATAATTGAGAAAAAGTAATAAGAAAAAATTATTTGTCATTTATTTATTTTTTATACTAAGTAAATGCAATTAAATTTCTTATAAATTAAATCTGGAATGTTTAGATAAGATTTTAACATTTATAAAATATAAAATACAGCACAATAAATTAGGTATACAGCTTCCTTAAACACACCAGAATATTAGAATAAAATTTAGATTGGTTCAAAATATTAGAATATTTTATTTTACGCAACAATATTACCTTATGAATATGAAGTAAATGGTAGTTAATATTTTGTAGCATCTTCTTTAGCTTTCATAACAGCGTACAATCGATCTTGCATACTATATACAAGGTGTTTACAAACATTTCTATCAATATTAGCCCAAATAGACTTTATACGTGCCACTAACTCAGTTTTACTTGAAGGAGGATTTTCTTGAAGTTTTTTCTTCATTATACACCATAAGTTTTCGATGGGATTAAGATCTGGTGAATTTGGTGGCCAAGGAAGTACCTTAATGTTGCGTTGGCGGAACCAATTCTTAGTTGACACCGAGGTATGCGGGGACGCTAAATCTTGTTGAAAGATGAAATCATCTTCAAATAAATCTTCTGATGATGGAATCATGTAATATTCTAAAATTTCTTGATATATCAGAGAGTTAACCTTTTCGTAGACGATGCATAACTTTCCAGGTCCTTCTGCACTCATACAACCCCAAACCATGACACTAGCAGCAAATTTTACGGAACGTTTAAGGCATTCTTTATCAAATGCTTCTTGCTTCATTCTCCAAACTCGAACACCTTGATTACCATATGAAACACAAAACATACTTTCATCACTAAATAATATATTTTTCCAATCTTTATTGCTCCATAAACGTCTTGATTTACACCAATTCAATCTTATACGCTTTTGTCTTGCAGTCATGAGAGGTTTTGTTTCGGTACACGAGATTCAAATTTAAATTTATGGAGACGTCTTAATGTTGTCGATGTAGAAACTTCAACTCCTTCTTCTTTCCATTTTCGGTGCAAGAATCGCACACTTTTAAAACGGTTTTTCTTAACTATACGCTTCAGTTTCCTGTCATCTCTAGCAGATGTTTTGGTTTTCGGTCACCATTTCGGCGATTATTTTGAAATTTTCCAATTTTTGAATATTGTGTTAGTATTTTACTAACGCTCGATTGCGAACAATGTAAATAATTCGCTATAAAACATTGATTTTTACCGTGCCGATACAAATCAACCATACGAAGTTTAGTAGATTCAGGAATATCACTCACACGGCCCATTTTAAGACGAAAAAGAAACAAACTGCAAAAAAGAATACTGATTTTAAATAAAATAGTCTGAATTTAATCAATGATGCCACCAGTTAAGAATTGGTAATAATTAAAGGAGAATTAATGTGAAATATTCTAATATTTTGAACCACTTGAATAAATATTCTAATATTTTGAACCACTTGAATAAATATTCTAATATTTTGACTTTTCAAAATAATTTTTTTTGCAATTAATCTTTTCAAAAATGATATTAAATTTAAGATAACAAGTAAGTTTAATCAACAATAAGTTCTTAATAAAAATATCGTTTGCATATTTTCATTAAAAGACATTAAATTACCAAACGATATTTTCAATTTCTAAAAAAAAAAAGGTAATTATTCTAATATTTTGAATATGAGCTGTAGAATTAAAAATCTCTATAAATAAAAGGAATTCCGAGGATAATTAATTAATTAATTAATTGAGGCACAGGGGAAAGCAAATCTTGGCAATGCGCCAACTCGGTCCAGAGGAAGCAAATCTTGGCAATGCGCCAACTCGGTCCAGAGGTATAAAAGCAAGATAGAAAAAAACGCGCAGGTCTGTGCATTCAAGTACAACCACCCATATGTATATGCTGAAAGTTTGTTCTGACGCTCACCCGACGCACGTGGAGTGCCGATGGTCCGGGAAGCGTACCATACACATAAATTATTAAATAAACCTTCAAATTAAGCCCGGCGAAGCGGGCTGGGTATGCTAGTTGCAATAAGACATAAAGTGGAATTATTGTGCTTGTTTCTTTTAATGTAATTTTTATTACCAGTACAATATTTCTTAAATACAAAATTCATTCAAACATTTTATTGACATAAAATAGCGATTATCTCACACATAAGTATGATTTTTAAAAATTTAGAATGAAATAAAAATGGTATGTAAAAGATGACATATAACTCTGTTATTGGAGAAAGCGATAAATTTTGAATAATAGAAGGAAATATAATATGACGTGGGAGGTTCTATGTACAGGCTTTATAAGACAATTCAAATTAACTTTGAAATTTTGCAAACTGTTTACTACTACACACTAAATATTTAAAGTATGAGTAATATAATGTTTAATTATATTCACTCAAGATATGGATTTTGGATGATATATTAAGTAACACTTCAACTTTGTTATGCGTTTGCTAATTTATAAGAAGACTTTAAATCATTAATGAAATCGTCTTCAAGGGATTGTTTCTTACATTGTTCTTATTCGTAGTTATCCAGTATTGTATCCAGTATCTAGTATTATTATTCATATTCGAATCATCCACCATTCGAGTTATACCGATTTGAACCCGAAAATTCTTTTTAAATTTTAATCAATGACTGACCAGAATGCGATGCCCTTTTCTAAGGTACATTTTAATGCATATTATAACGCATTTATTAAAAAATATTTAGTAATTATATTTCTAATAACTGTTTTATTCTTTATGTTGAGAAATAAGTATATATAAACGCATTTTCTGTTCAAATATATACAGGGTGAGTCATAAATATCGAAACAATAGGCTATCTCCTTAAATATTGCCCCTAGACCCATACTTCCAATTGCAAAGTTTCACCAAAAAAGGTAAATTTTTTGATAAGATAAGTTGCAACTCCATGGGGGGTCTATTTTAAAAAATACAAAAATTAAATTTTTATACGGCCCCCAGAGGATAAAATTTCCCAATTAGAAAAATTTTCCTTATCCATTCCTAAATTGAACAAAAAAAATTCCATCTTGATATCTCCAAAACTCAGAGAGTTATGACAATTTTAATAAATCGTGAGGTTTCAAGGGATCAGACACAAATTGAAATGCGTGTAATTGAAGAAACAATGTTGCTGTATGTTGTCCAGGAAATATTTATTTTATTTATTTATTTATAGAGTTTTAATTATGAATGTTTTGTGATGGTTAACCACATAATTTGTAATCACTATCACATCATAAGCTTTCTTAATAATTTTTTTTCAAAAAATTTAGAGTAAATTAAAATTGTCATAACTCAAAATATTATTTGTCGCGTTGAATTTTTTTCTTTTAATTAAATGAAAATGTTTAATTTTCAATTTTGATTCAGCATTTTAAATATTATTTAAAAAAAATAAAAGTATTTAAAATAGCAATTTAAAAAAAAGATGCAATTTTTTGTGAACAAATCATATTTTTAAAAGTAAATTTTCTGAGGTGAAAACATCTTTCGGCATTTTTTTTAAGTTTTTTTTTTTTTAATTGAGGTGTTAAAAAACTATTGAATTGTTACCGTAACCAAGGGTTACTGACTTATGATGTATGTTTAAAAATGAGAAATACTGAAATAAAAACATCTGATGAAGAAAAGTGCATTTAGTTTTAAACAAAGATTGGCTCCTAACGTTTAAATGCTTTTTTAAAAGTGTCTAGGTGATTAACTCCTTCTTGTGTAGTTTCGATTTCAGATTTTGTTTAAGTTTTGCCATTTTCGCCTTCTTTAATTACTATTTAAATGAGTCAGCTTATTTAAACTTATTTTTTTTATCACGCGGACTTCAATTTTTTCCATTGTTTTATCCCTGTCAACTTCATATTTTTCTTGTTAAAATTGCCACTAAACGATGCGTAAAAGATGCCTCTAATTACGGGCCTCTAAACTGGTAGACGGTAGGTATTGTGTTCGAACCCAATCGCAACCATCGGCCTAACCGTTCGAAGTTTTCCGTGGTTTTTTTTCGAACCCTGGATTTCCTATTGCAAATAATTGGCCGGAATAAATAAATAAATAAATAAATAAATCTTCAACGTGTTAATTGCTGTAAGCGGACTCAAAGGCCGCTTCGCTTTTTTTTTTCATTTTTTAGAGTTTAACATACAGTTTTCAGTTCAAATACAAATACATTTTAAATTTTGTTTAACTTGCGAATCAGTTATCTTTTTAAAACAAGAACAGGTGTAATGAATCTTCGGCATATTTCATCTAAACGTTTTAAGTTGAAATTATTCAATTGAATTTCTTAAATGATGTTTGGTTCGAACGCATTAAACCTTGATCAACTAAATACACTAAGAATGAAATATTAGTGGGAGCTTAGCATAAAAAAATAAACAGAAACGTTATACTCTTCGACTTTAACATTCGAATAAATATTTTTTTATGCCATTTGGAATAAATAAACTACTCGGATGTAGCAATCGGAGGACTCTAAAGATACGAAATTCCGTGGATTAGTACAAGATATCACTGAAATCGTGTAAATTATACAAAATTCATTATGAAAACGCCATCCGAAAGATGATTTATACAAAAACGTAAACAAAACTAATTCATGTCAAGAAGTAACTGCATTTGACTTTTTATGGAAATTCCTGCATTAGTTCTAAAAGTAGAGCTATTGCAGAAATCGTAACAAATTCAGTGTTGCAGTGCCTCTCGTGGAGCAATATACAACAAAATATAAATAACATCAATCCATGTCAAGGAATAACTGAATCTGAAGATTGATGATATTCCTTGCATTCTGGAGATACAGCGATCGCGGAAATCGCACAAAAGCCTTTATAGTAGGGTCACCTGTTAAGCGATTCACACCAAAAACTAATCAGCATCAATGTATATCAAGAACTAAGTAAATATAATTTTTTATTAAATTTTTTGTATTAGTTCTTGAAATAGCGCGCTCACAAAATGTATATCATATACAGAGATACAGAAGCAGTGACTCACAGACAGACATTTTGTAAAAACATGTTTTTCGGTATCTCTGAGCCCTAAAACGTGTGAATCCGTCGAAAACCGGAATTCAAAATTTTCATGAATCCAATACTTTTCTCTTGTAAAGATAGAAAAAAGTAAAAATATGTTTAAAACCACATAAATTTTGAAGCTGAATAGTACAAACTTGATTTTTGAAAAAATTTTAAGTAATTTATTAAAATATATTTACATTAACATTAAAATGTACAATAACATTAAAATATATTCCATATGATCTAGTTAATATAAGGGTCATTATCGCTATTACTGTTTTTACTAAACTTATTGCCTGCGGCAATAAGTTTAATAGACACGGTTAATGAGAGTTTAATTAATATCACTTAATTTAATAACACTTTTAATAAGTGTTTAATAAGACGGTCCGGCCAATGGGTCGTGCCAGTTGCGAGTCTGGCGCCAAGCTCGAGATATTGCAGACATCTAGCATATGTCAAGGAAGTTTAAAGCAAAAAGCTATATGCTTTTATTTTATATTTAAAAGTTAAAGTATTGTCTTGGGTCTACATTTAACAATGCGTAAATTAATGGTCGATCCCTAAATTGTATTTCAAATGAACTGATATCGCTGCACTCAGATGTATGCTAAAGTGGTGTAAGTCAGGAATTTTTAAAAATTTTGGATTTTAATAACATCCAGGGATTTGCAGATATCGAGATGAATTTTTTTTTGTTTGATTCAGAAGAGGATAAGGAAAAATTTTCTAATTGGAAGTTTTATTCTCTGGGGGTCGTATAAAAATTTAATTTACGTATTTTTTAAAATAGACCCCCCATGGAGTTGCAACTTATCTTATCAAAAAATTTACCTTTTTTGATGAAACTTTGCAATTGGAAGTATGGGTCTAGGAGCAATATTTAAGGAGATAGCCTATTGTTTCGATATTTATGACTCACCCTGTAGGTCTTTCTTCATATATAATATTGTGGGATTCTTTAGAAAAAAAAAAAACGGATTACCAAACCAGACCGGCAATTGACTTAACCCGAAATCAAAACAATTACAGTTAATTCGATCTGAAACGAAAAATGATTGCCAATTCTAGTTCCAAAACGTCTGATCATTCGTAGTGGAGTAACTTTAGGGTTATTGAACCAAATGCTGGACTAATCCACATTCATTTTAAATCTCTTTCTTATCAGTATCGCTTAATTAAACGCACAGAAGACAAGAATATATTAAAACTTTTGATGTATTTCTGTAAATAAACCATGCACAATAAAACAGCTGTCATAAAGTTTAAAATAATGTTCTCTACTTTAACTGCATGTTAAAATATAATATTGATTGGCCATTTTTTTACTAAAGTAAATGTCTTATAAATTAAAACATAAATAAATAAATAAATAAATAAATAATGAAAACATACAGACGGACAAGCATCAATTTTTAGAATCTAATGGTATATTAAAAACGGGTCATCTTTATACAGAGACACTTCCAATGAAAAAAGTAATGTCTAGGTATGGCCATCGGTTCAAGATTTATGCATTCATGAAGACACACACAAAACACAAAAAAAGATACAAATGAAATGTATAATTCCCGTCGTAAAAGTCTGTAAAAAAAATTAGGTTTTCCTTTAATTGATTTAATTTATGTAAATTTAATGCAAATCATAATGCATAGCAGAACGATTTTAGGATATTAGCATCAGACAGTAGCATGATTAAACTGCCGAACGTAATAAAAACCATCATATTCTTATATGAGATTAGAGCTCATTAAATATGTGGAAACAGAATGACTTTTTAACTATAGGTCATGATAAAGAGATCGTAGCTGAGATCTTATAAATTAAGATGCGACCTTAAGCCGCAACCATCACAGTTTAATAGCCTACTAATTCCGCGATTGACAAATTATGACAGATGATCTGTTCGCTAAGGGCATAAAGGAGGTGGCTTGATGAGTGCTGTCTTTTACCCATCATATACGCAAAAAAAAGTTTCGGATTCCGAAAATTTTTCATTATTTTTGTACACTTAAAGATTTGCATTTTTTAAATAAGAATTACGTTATAAATAATGCAATAATTCATAGAAATTATAGCTCAAATATAGAGTGTTTTGGCTTTTTCGTACATTTTTGTCATTTTTTGTATCTTTGAATTTTTTTTATAAGAAGCGCGTCATGAAGCAAGTTAATTTTGACATTCAATAACACTACACTTTATAATCTTTTTTTATGAACATTATTTTATTTTGTTTCAGCGAGAGCTTCTAACTTTTAGAGAAAAAATGTTACATAGGAGAGTATCAGTTACACTTCTATCGGACGGCATTAAGATTTGTTTTGCAGCGCTCAAAAAGTATTTACATGGTGCAGATGTTAATGTTGCTTTCTAAAACAGTTGTTGTAAGTATTTATTGAAGAACTTAATAATAAATAACGTTTGGAAGTCAGTGTCATTGTTGTAAGACCTGACGAAAAGCAAACGGTGATTTTCGCATTTGCTTAAACAGAAAAGTACGTTGATACTTAGATATTCTAAAAAATGCGATCTACAAGCTGGTTTTAATTTTTTCTCTAATTGCAGATCACGTGTATTTCGTGTGCTTCAAGCTCGAATTATTTCTATTTCTTCTTCTGGGGTAAAAGTAAGATATTATGCGACAATGAGTACTGTTGATGACACCACAAATGAAAAACCTAATATATACTTATTAATACCTTGTTGTTAGACATTTAAACCTTGTTGTATAATATGTAAAAGTAAGAACCGCCTCGTGACTGAACCAAAAGCATCTCGAATTTAAGCCTTTATAGGAACTATAATCTATATTTCGTTGGGAAAATCATGCTGTAAAACACATATTACGGGATCAATATTCAGTAAGTTGGCTCTGCAAACTTTACGCTCTGTAAATGTATGGAAAAAATATTGAAAGTCTTTTAAACAATAACAAGACGAGAGGTCTCGATTTTGATACACTGGCACATCTTTACGATTCATGCCTGATTAAAAAGAATACATTGAACTAGTAAAATTCAATATCGTTCCTCAAAAAACGTCATCTCAAATTTGCTTGGCAAAATTCCTTGAAAAGCTTAGAGGTTATTATTCAGTATAATAGTATTCACATTATTCAGTATAAGAAAAATAATAATACTTTCTGTGCAATATGCAAGCCAGGCTTTGATTAACAAGTTTGTTCCACTTCTCCTTGGTCTGGAACACGTCATCCAAAAACAGCTTTTTGAAAAGTATACGAGGTCTTTAGCAAGAGGATTACTCATTCCGGATGACGACATTGTACTCTGATAGTTGTTGCTGATGGCACTTACATTTATATCCAGAAGAGTGAGAACTATTCCTTCCAGAAAATATTTTTCTGGTTACAAAAAGGAAGACTTTTGTTTAAGCCTTTGATATTCCTTACTACTTCAGGTTACATTTTGGAGGTCTTCGGATTTTGTTTCGTGTATTCGAAGAACAATGGTGCTAACATATTTACACATATAATAAAAAGAAATATGCACACAACATCAGAAAGTAGAGTTATTTTAATGATGTTAGGATTGTTGATAGTTGCTACCGCGACTGTCAGGAACTCTTGCAAGAAAGGGATCTCGACCATGAAATGCCTACATTTCTAAATAAGCAGTAACAATTTTCTACAGAGGATGCTAAGGAGACACGTCTCGTGACTAAAATTCTATTTTTCGACACACAAGTGCTAAAAACTATAATATTTTGCTAAAATCTGAGTGAAGCAACATCAAACAAAGGTATTGTCAGTGTAAAGTAGGAGAAATGTGTCATAGGCATGGGTGCAAGTTTTCCGTCCAAAGGACAGAATTCCGTGTTTTAAAAGTTCCCGAGGACGCAAAACGGGACGGAAAAATCTCCGACGATGAAAAATTATCGCGAAAATTAAGCGTTTTTCACCAAAAGATAGCGAAAAAAGACATGATTTTTCGTCAAAAGATTATGAATAAAACGTGATTTTTGTCAAATGATCATGGGAAAAGGCGTTATTTCTGTCAAAAGATCGCAGAAAAAAACACTATTTCATTCAAAAGATCATAAAAGGACGTGTTTTTCGTCAAAAATATTGCAAAATAAATGCGATTTCTGTCGACGGATCTCGAGAAAAACGTTATTTCCGTCGAAGAATCGCGAAAATAACGCAGTCTCCGTCAAGGAATTGCGGAATAGACGCGATTTTCCTCAAATGATCGTGGAAAAAACGCTATTTCTGCCAGAATTGCAGTTAAAAGATCGAGGTAGGCATGCTAGATTCTAGAGGCTCTAGATCGAGGAAAAGGCGTTTTACGTAAAAATATCGTGAAAAAAGACACGATTTTTTCAAAAGATTGCTGATAATACGTGATTTTTGTCAAAAGATTGTAGAAAAAAGTGGTATTTCTGTCAAATGATCACCAAAAAGACGCGTTTTTTGTCAAAGAATAGCAAAATAAACGTGATTCCTTTCGAAGGATCGCGAAAACGACGCATTCCCTTTCAAAGAATCATGAAAAAGACGCGATTTTTATGAAATGATAGCGGAAAAACGCTATTTTTGTCAGAATTGCAGAGAAAAATTGATTTTTGCCAAAGAAGCGAGAAAAAGACGAGTTTTGTCAAAAGATCGTGGAAAAGACGCGAATTTCATCAAAGGATCGCGAAAAGTCGCGAATTTTTGTTAAAGGATCACGAAAAAGTCACGAATTTATGTAAAGGATCGCGATAGAAACGCAATTTCTGTCAAAGAATCATTAAACAGACGTGATTTCTGTCAAAAGATCGTGGGAAAAAGCGAATTTCGTCAAACGGTCATGGAAAAATCGTGAGTCATGCACGTGCATATGTCTTCACTTTGGGGGGCGGGGGGGGGCAGTGATTAAAAATATTTTCAGTCCTGGCAAAATTTCAAACTTGCACCCATGGTCATAGGATATTGTGCACAAATTGCTTCAGTATTATAGTTTGTAGCTTACTGGTGCCTTAACTCAACGAAAGTTAAAGAAAAAACAAGTCATGAATATGCTCATATACTACAAGCTGCCACCACTAGGTGAGCTACAAGTGATTCGAGTGAAGAACTCAAGATCTACGACTAATCTAAAGCGCTTTGCCAAAAGGGTTTGCGAATGTATGAATATTTTCAGTTACTCAATATGTCCGATATTTCATATATTGAAATAACAGTCTTAATAAGCTCCATTCATTTTAATTTTGAATTTAGTGCTACATTTACTATTGATTATGTGGATTAAAATTAATTACAATGCTATTTGTGTTCATTAATGTAGATAATGCTTACTTAATTTTGTATTTTATTTTTCCCATTAATTATTCAACTTTCAGTAAAAATATATGCTCTAATTTTTTGTGAGGTAAATTAATGAAAAAAATGTCGATCACATTAAGGGGTTGATCGCCGAAAAATGGTCCTTATCAACCCGACTCCTTTAGAATTACAATAAACTCCTCTAATGCGACATCTTATGGTCTGGCACACTGGGTAATCCGGTATGACTTTCGGGGGGGGGGGGAAATATTATTTGTTTAACCATGCCTAATGTTTATAATAATCTGACGGAACTTAAGAATGAAAAATTACGCAACAACCCATTACAAAAGTAGTTTTATTCCTTATTTCTGCCATCGTAAAATTTTGATTTACAGTGGGAAATTTGCACTCACCTTAAATTGTGATTTCTTTTATGTTGAATTGATGAAGAAGAACTTACATTCCTCGAAACTCAACACATAATTGTAAAAATAATTTAAAATAACTAGTTATTTCAGTTTTAAACGCCGTTAAAAGCCAAACAAAACCACGTTATTTGAAAATGGGACAGGATTTGCGTGACTCATTACACATGAAACACGGATTTTTCATAGCGATTCGCGTACACAGTGCAGTTTTCCATTTCTTTCAGCTTGTTATCTACTATGATAATCTTTTAAAGACTCATTTACTTAAAACAAAATCGAATTAAAGACAAAAGATTATTTAAACATATTCAAATATAAGGTACCCTGGGGTAATAACGCCACGTTAAGGTTCTAGCAATTTTCACGGCTCAGTTTTAGTTTGTATTTTTCAAACAAATATATGATTTGATACAACAACTCATTGGCTATCTATATAAAAAAAAATAATTTAACAGATATGAATACATAAAATGTAATGGCGTGATTTCTTGACCAATGCTATTTGGCGTTATTACCCACCTATATGGGTAATAACGCCATGCAAACAAAACTATGAAATAAGTTGGAATATTTGCATGTAGATTGCCCAATTCTAAAAATACAAACTCCCAGCTCTAGAAATTGAAAAATTGCATCCTAAGCTATTGAAAATGTTCATTTTTTTGTGAAAGTATAAGAAAAATAAAGTGTGGTGTGTGTGGGGAGGATGAGGCAAAAGAATATCAGACAGTGAGCTTCTTTTTGCTTAAAAAGGACCGTTTAAATAGAATTATTAGAAACATTGCACCGTTTTAACTGTGTTTATTTGAATCAGTATTTAGGATGTAGCTCGGCCACTGTAGGGAATCAACCGGGGTAAAATTGCAAGGATTGGCGCTATTACCCCGTTATAGTTATTGCGCTGTACATTTTAAATTACAAATTATCTCGAGAAGATATCCAAAATCTTCAACAACATTTTGAAAGGCCATGAAATGTACTACAAATTTATGTAATTAACAAAGTATTTCCGGCTAAAAAAAATAGTCTTCATATCACAAAACGTATCTCGGAAATTTTAGATCAAGCGTTAATTTTAGCTGCTTGTAAAAACAATAAGACCTAAAAATGAAACAAATTAACTTGAAGCTGTTTTTTGCGATTTATATGACTCAAAATCCTTCTGCGCAGAACACATGGGTGTCATTTACCAGATTATTTCATAATTATGAAAAATATTAGCACTTGGCGTTATTACCCCGTCTGGCGTTATTACCCCAGGGTACCTTAATATACCATTAGTTTATACATATACATTCGTATTAATTTTCATTTAGAAAAGTGGTTGGATTCGAAAAATACAAAACTATACCTTCTGGAAATAGTTTTTCATTTCTCAAATTTATTTTAAGGGCATAAAAAATGCGTTTTATGTGTGTAAAAATGTAAGAAGCTAAAGCTAAAAGGCACATATATTTTTCGCTTATAAAGATTTACTTAAAATAATAAAAAGTGATTGTGTTAGTAAAAAATAAATCATAACTAAAATCGCCTTTATCTAGTTCTTGAAACGTATTATTTCCATAATTCATTGTGTTGCTTAATAATTCGTTTTGTTATGAATATAATTTCGTGTTGTACAGGTTATATTACAGATAAAAAACAAACTCGAATTTATTATGAGAAAATGAAATTTTGAATGCAGAAATGAAATGCAAAAAACAAAACAAAAAAAAATTGTTTATTAAATACTGACTTAATAAAAATGACTGAATAAAATTTTTTAATTAACTACTGTCAATAAAAATTGCGCATACATATATCAGAAACCAATTACTACAATATACATGAGTAAATTTATAAGTATTGCCCTTTCTTTATTTTACTATATACTTACATAAAAATAAGTATCAAAGCGAAAACTTAAAAAAAGTACTCTTTAATAAGTATCGGATGCTTATCTTAATAATCACACCTCATTTTATAATTGCAATTTATGATTTTTCTATAAAATATCCAATAAAATATATTTTGCCATGGCTATCAAACCCGATTATGGAAAATTTACTGCTTTTTTACATTTGATAGAAAATATAAGCTCGTGAATTTATTTTTAAAAAAAAAATGCTTTATTTCTGTTTTGATTCACAGAAAGAGGAAATAAAAGTAAAGCATTATTTAAACTACCATTTTAATTGATTTTTGTACAGATAATTATTGTTCAGTTAATATCAAAATTTTAATTTATTTAAGCATATTTCTTAAATATATTACATTCTTTATTTTTTTACTTATATTTTCTATTTTTACTGTATAAACTATTTGCAGATTCAGAGCATTTGGCATTTTTGTTGGCGACCGCGGTTTAGAGCATAATAAATCCACAGTTGTTGCAACTGTTAACGACAAAGAATATTAGACAATTTATGAGGTTATGACCGTGTTGGGCTAACAGCAAAACTGTTAAATTTAATGTATTAATTTATAATTAACTTCTACAAATATTAAAAAGGTTGTATTGTCACTGAAAGAATACATAATTACATAATTTTAAAATTTCTTCATTTTTCTGAAAGTGAGAGAAAAATTAAATAAAAAATCCTATCCTTACATGCAAAAATCAAGTTAAGTTTAAAAAGTGTAAAGATAATTTAATTACCGTTTTAGTATTATTTGCTAACGAATAACTTTTGAATGCATGCAGTACTTTTTGTTTAATTGAGTTGCTTGTTTGAAATTTAGCTTCTCAGAATCTCCTACTTAACATTTATCAGGTTCTAAACATGTTATATCAGTCTTTTCCTCAATGCTGTAACTTTAAATAAATAAATTAAAAAACAAAACAATAATAATAACAATGAAAACGATTTGAATATCTTGTTAAAGAAATGGTTTTTTCATTTTGAAAATAAGCATTATTCTATAGAAAACTGCATAATTTGAATATGTTGTTCAGGTACACTGCTAAAAATATTCCTGTAAAATTACGGAGGCCAACAGCACTGAGGCCAACAGCAGAGATTCCAGTCATACATCGTAAAAAAAATCTATGCCCATCATTTTGACCAGCCCGTAAAACAGGATATAATGCACTTTAAAACACAAATATACTTTACTTATTGTTCCATAGCATGCAGCACGTTAGATAATCCTCACAGAATTGCTTTTTTGAAGGGTTGAAAAAATGTATTACGGTTAAGTCAGATTATTTTTCGAAACATGACTAAAAGAGCGGAGAAATATTTACAGGATCGCACTGTAATTTTATTTACTGAAGGGCTATAACTGTAAGAATATGCGGATTGCCCTTATTTTTTTAAGTATCTAAGGAATAAGATTTCTTATTTATGGGCTGACCAAAATAAATGGCATAGATTTTTTTACGGGGTATGACTGTAATCTCTGCTACGGCTTCTGCCTGTGATTTTACGGGTATGTTTTTAATAGTGTATGACACTTACTAACAAATGCTAACATTCACAGCTAACACTAAAATTACAGATTTAGTGACTCTCAAATTGCAGTAAATTTACAGTTTTTTCTGAGAGAGAAAGAAATCATTCTACCTAACTCAAGCTATCCTCATAGTAAAGTACAGGGAGAAATACAGCAAAGATTTGTTTACATGTGCAGTGGCATAAAAAGCGCTTCCGTCACGTGACGTGGCTTTTTTCCGCCAATTCAAAAACCGCATTTTTAAAGTTAATTTGATGGATTTTACGAGTTCAAAAAAGTAAAAATGGTATCAAAATACTCGTATGTTTGTATTCAGTGGCGCCAACTTATGGCGCGCGATCCCACCCAATAATTTGATCGTTACGCCCACCCAATTGCAATTTCTTTAATACGCGATTTATTCTTTTATTTATTTAATCGCTAAAATGAAATTTAGTTTTATTAATATTCTGAAAAATGATTTTGAATGGAAAATAGTGAGGACGTCAGTACAGTAGAGGGGCAGTGAAAACCTCTACAGTGGAAGTATAGTTATATTTCTTTACGAAAACAAATTTCTTGCATATTTTGCTTCTATTTTGATGTCTTGAATTGATGAAGCATTTAGGTGATTAAAATGTGCATTTTTCTTGAAATTTAGTTTTTTGCATTAGTTAGCAACTTTTATGCTATTTATAATAAATATTAATGCATTTGTAAGAAAGAACTCGTGACAGCATAATTTAATAAACTTATTTATCAAATTATAAAAAAAATTAGAATAATTTAAGAATTTGCTTAAAAAATTAATTTTGAATTATCTTTAGTCGTTCGCTCCCCAACCTCCCTTCTCTCTCTACACACACATACATACTAAAAGGGGAAAAAAATGTTATTTTGCTAAAAAGAAAAAAAAATTGAGCCCAACCAATATTTTTGAAAAGTTGGCGCTACTGTTTGTAGTCAATAAAATGCAAATTGAATGGCAAAATGTATAATTTCCTCATTGACTCAAAGACTTTTGGCGATAAAAGAGGCTTTTGGTGTAAGTAAGAAATTTAGAAGGAATAGGTAGAAATAGGAATTGTTCAGTCTATATATATAGCTTCACTCCTAAGCGTTGCTAAAAATAATATAAGGATATAATTTTCAAGGATAACAAAACAAAATTATCATGATTCTGCAGCATAAAAATTATTATTATAATTTAATCAATATTGACTATTACAGTTAATTATCCATTCATTTATAGAAAGTAACAGTGAATATAAAATGTGATAAAGTAATAGAGAATATAAAAGAATAAATGAAAGTTCCACAAATATTGTTTTACTCAAATGTCAAAACTTTGTAGCGAAATGAAGAAAGACGGATTAGGATTTCGTTTGACTAATATTTACTCTCATTTCTAAAATATAAAGTTTCTTACAGCTGCTCTTAGTCAAATTTCATTTACTTTTCAGTGATCTTGCTCATCTATCTTCTTTTCTTTATGTTGTTCTTATTTTTCTTTCAATGCCTTATAACGAAGAATGTCTTCGACTTTTGGCTGAATACCGAACAGTCTGTTAGATTTCTGTTGAGTAACTGAATAGTATTTAGAATATTTAATGCATAAAGTGAAATCAAAAGTTTTTATCATCTATAATTGTCATCTATATTTGTCACTAGTTTAGAAAATTAAACTTTTTGTCTGTTGCCGCGAATTATGTGGTTGATAATGTTTACTTATGATATATTTTTGTCAAATGTAACTGGAAAATGTTTTAAGCAGCTCGAGTTACTTTGATTTTTATCATTTAAGCATACATATTAATCGATAACAGGCGTATTTTACAGTGTTAAGATTAGTTTCTCAAGTTTTTGAGTCATGAGTAATTCAAGGAAACGTTGTTTAAACAATCCAGATCATTTTTCCTATATATGCGGAGAATATGTGTTTAACAACTGTAGAAAAGTTATATCAGAGTTGGTGAAAAATACCCATTTTGAGTATTTTGGGATGCTCGTGTATAAAAATGAGAAGTCTTGCGCTCCCAATTATTTTTGTAAATCGGGTGTGGAATATTTAAGATTATCGAAAAGTGGTAAAAGAAGTGGCTTTAAATTTGGAACACCGACTATTAGGTGAGAACCACAAAATCGTCTCGAAGACTTATTTTTTTTGCGTGAACGTAAACGGTTTAAACACTAAAAACCGAGCTAAGTGGCAGTACCCAAGTACTAGTTGTGCTCAACATCCAGTGCAGCGTTCACCTGACTCTTCAGAGCCTAAAAATATATTTGAAATATTTGAACAACTCTTATCAACTCTGCCAAGCTTATCACAAAATTATACTGATTTTGAAGGTATGTCGAATGAGCCAAAATGCTTTTCCCAAAATAAGTTAGATGTCTTCAAAGAGATTTAAATCTTTTTAAACAAGCTTCAAAATTGTTAGCACCAAGACTAAAAGAAAAAAAAACTTGCTTCCCTCAGATACTAAAATAAGTTTTTATCGTGAAAGATATACAGAATTACGGCGTTATTTTTCAGAAGAAAACGGTATCACCTTTTGTTCAGATATCAAAAATTTGTTGATAAAAATGGGCTTGAAACAATACGGACTTAACGACTGGCGTTTATTCATTGACAGCTCAAAACGTAGCCTAAAATGTATTCTATTACATAACAGAAATAAATAAGTTGGGGTACCTATTGCCTAAAGTAAAAAGTTAAAGGAAGAATTTTGTAACATTTCGCTAGTCTTGAACAAAATAAAATACAATGACCATAAGTGGCAAATTTGTGTCAATTTAAAAATAGTCAACATTCTTCTCGGTCAACAAAGTGGTTACACCAAGTTTCCCTGTTTTATATGTCTTTGGGACATTAGAGCTAAACAAAAGCATTGGGTAAGGAAAAACTGGCCCTTGAAAGAAAATAAGGAACTTGAAAAGCACAATATAGTCCACAATTCATCAGTAGTTCGTGGCGAAATTATCCTTCTACCTTTACATATAAAACTTGATTCGAAGCCATCACTTTTATAATCTGTTCATTACTTCCTGAGCTTGCACAGAAATCGTAATTTACAAAATTTTTAGAACGCTTTTCGCACTGCCTCTTCGCTTCACAACTTTTAATTTCAAATTAATTCTTGATAGCTCTTAGAAGACATTTATATTTTGTAAATAACTACTATACGAAATTTAAAGAATCTAGACTCCTTAGTACAATAAAAAGCTCCATTTTGAATATTTTTGGATCCTGGTCCCTCTGTTGATAGTTGTCACCAAAGTAAAATGTAGCTTACGTTTGTTACGATCTAACATCTTCTATAACCACCCTCATAGCATGCATGTTCACACTGACGTCACAATGACGTCACTGTGAGTCACTTTGGTCACATCACATCTGTGACGAAAATGCCACCACTCAGTGACGTCACAATGTGACTAAGATGTGACTTTCTAAAAAAAATTTCACAGTTCGTCACAATGTTAATGTCAAAGTAGTCACAAATGACACACTTTTCACAAATTGGTCACATTGTGACGTCACAAAGTGGTCACAATGTGACGTCACAAAAAAGCTCTAAAACGGCCATAACGACTTCACATTTTAGTCACTGTGACTTCACATCGCCTTCACGTGACGTCACTTCGACAATCGATGGTCACAAAGTCACAATGTGACTTCACAACGACGTTGCAGTGACGTCACGATGTCTTACGGGCACCAATTTAGTTTTGAAATTTGGTTTGATACGTGCTCATATTGCTTACAGATTGCCATTTAGAAAGTTTCTGCTTTATTAAAAATCTGCAGCATTTGCTGCTTCTAAACACCACCTCTTTTACAGACTTCCTGTATTCTGACCAATGAAAATGCTTTACTATTTAGTCAAGTGACAGAATTTTGTCAAACCAGTGGAGTGATGATGAAGCAAATCCTGGACATTTTTAACACTGCAGGACGCTATTTCGCCCACCTCCCTTTTAAAATTCGAATTTTTAAGAAAAAGCTAGAGATCATTTGTATGTTATAAGTAATTACCGTGCTAAATTTCATGCTTGTAGTCTCTCCAGTAACACAAAAAACGCATTTTTAGAACGCTTCTTGTTCCTGCACCCCCGGTGGATTTGTGTCATCGACATAAGATACAGTCTATGTTGGATTCCGGGTGAACACCATCATTTTGGTACCATTACTTTTGAAATCAGTTCCGTAGCTCCGATTAGTCCCTATAAACAAAGAAACAGAAAAAAAACTTTTTTTGATATAATCTAGGTATAGACGACATAAGATATAGCCTATGTTTAATTTCGGGCGAACATCACCTATTTGATAAAATTACTTTTGAAATCGGTTCGGTAGTTCCGGAGATTCGCCCCCTACAAACAAACAAACTTTTTCTCTTCTTAATATAGGTAAAGACGACATAAAATATAGCCTAAGTTTGATTTCGTACGAACGCCATATATTTGGTAAAATTACTTTTAAAATCGGTTCTGTAATTCTGGAGATTAGCCCCTATAAACCAACAAACTTTTCCTCTTTATAATATAGGCATGGACGACATTAGATATAGCCTACCTTTGATTCGGTTGAACACCATCATTTTGGTACCATTACTTTTGAAATCGGTTCGGTAATTCCGGAGATTAGCACCTACAAACCAACAATTTTTTCTTCTTTATAATATAGGTGTAGACGACGCAAGATATAACCTATGTTTGATTCAGGGCGAACACCAACATTTTAGTACCATTTCTTTAGAAATCGGTTCGGTAGTTTCGGATATTAGTAACTACAAACAAACAAAGAGACAAACAAACATTTTTTCTTTAAATTATACGTGTAGACGACATAAGATATAGCCTATGTTTGATTCCGGGCGAACACTATCATTTTGGTACGATTACTTTTGAAATCGGTTCAATAGTTCCGGAGATTGGCCCTACAAACAAACAAACAATCTTTTTCTCTTTATAATATAGATATACACGAAAAAAGGTATAGCCTAAGTCTGATTCCGGGCGCACACCATCTATTTAGTACCCTTTACTTTTGAAATCGGTTCGGTAGTTCCGGAGATTAGCGCTTACAAACAAACAAACTTTTCACATTCATATTCATAATATAGGTAAAGATGACATAAGATATAGCCTATGTTTGATTCCGAGTGAACACCATCTATTTAATAAAATTACTAATGAAATCGGTTCGGTAGTTCCGGTGATTAGCCCATACAAACAAACAAACAAGATTTTGCTCTTTATAATATAGGTATAAAATACATAAGATATAGCCTATGCTTGATTTCGGGCGAACACCATCATTTTGATATCATTGCTTTTAAAATCGGTTCGGTAGTTCCGGAGATTAGGCCCTACAAACAAACAAAGAAACAAACAAAATTTTCTTCTTTACAATATAGGTATAGACGTCATAAGATATAGACTATGTTTGATTCCGGGCGAACACCATCATTTTGGTGCCATTACTTTTAAAATCGGTTCGGTAGTTCCCGAAATTAGCTCCTCCAAACAAACAAACATACTTTTCCTCTTTATAATGTAGATATAGATGACATAAGATGTAGCCTATCTTTGATTCCGGGAGAACACGATAATTTTGGTGCCAGTACTTGTGAAATCGGTTAGGTAGTTTCGGAGATCAGCCCTTACAAACAAACAAACAAACTTTTCCTCGCTATAATAAAGGTATAGACGACATAAGATATAGCCTATCTTTGATTACGGGCGAACACCATCATTTTGGTATCATTATTTTTTAAATCGGTCCTGTAGTTCCGAAGTTGTGGCATAGACATAAGATTTAAAATATATTTGATTCCGGGTGAACACCATCTATCTGGTAAAATTGCTTTTGTAATCGGTTCGGTAGTTCCGGAGATTAGCCCCTACAAACAAAGAAAATTTCCTTTTTATAATATAGGTATGGGCGACAAAAGTTAGTCTTTGTTTGATTCCATGCCAACACTATCTATTTCGTAATATTACTCTTGAAATCGGTTCGGTAGTTCCGGAGATTAGCCTTCACAAAGAAACAACTTTTTATTCTTTATAATATAGGTATAAACGACATAAGATATAGCATATGTTTGATTCTGGTCGAACACCATCATTTTGGTATTATTACTTTAGAAATAGGTTCAGTAATTCTGAAGGTCCCAACTTTCCGGCCCCTACAAACAAACTTTTCTTGTTTATAACACAGATGTAGACGACATAGCATATAGACTAGTATGTTTGATTCCGGGTAAAAACCATCATTTTGGTACCATTATTTTTGAAATCACTCCGGTAGTTCTGAAGTTGTGGCATAGACAAAATATTTAGCCTATGTTTTATTCGGGCGAACACCATCATTTTGATATCATTACTTTTGAAATCGGTTCGGTAGTTCCGCAGATTAGCACCTACGAACAAACAAACTTTTCTTCTTTATAATATAGGTATAGACGACATAAGATATAGCCTATGTTTGGTTCCAGATGGACACCAGCATTTTGGTAGCATTACTTTTGAAATGGGTTCGGTAGTTCCGGAAATTAACCCCTATAAACAAACTAACAAACTTTTCCTCTTTATAATATAGGCATAGACGACATAAGATATAGTCTATGTTTGATTCCGGGCAAACACCATCATTTTGGTACCATTCATTTTGAAATCGGCCCGGTAGTTCCGAAGCGGTGGTGTATATATATAAGATATAGCCTATGTTTGATTCCAGGCGAGCACCATCATTTTGGTATCATTACTTTTGAAATCGGTTCGGTAATTCCGGAGATTAGCTCCTACAAACAAATAAACAAACAAACAAACGTTACCTCTTTATAATATAGGTATATTACAGAACAGTGACTTTCACAGAATTTTTTTTAATTCTTGACTCGCCATTTTTAAATGCAGGTAGAAACTCAATTGATAGTGTCTATGACATTTTAACCTGTCAGGTTTACAGCAATGGAAAACAGAAAAATTCTCTTAAAGGAGTCAGAAAACCCTTAGAGAAGGCATAGCACGCTTTACCTAAACTAATAATTTATATGGACATGCTTTTTTTTTGGAACTAATCCAAAATCACGGAAATATAATTCCCATATAAAAGTTTTTTAAAAATGATAAATGTAGTTATTTTTGCCAGTGTGCATAAACTTTTGAGACAGTTTTATTTGAACAGATTTTAAATTAAAATTTTACAAGTATGCAATTTTTTTCTATTTTTGATATAATTTACTTAAATGAAATTGTGAAATCCATAAATAAAGAAATGCTTTTTATTTTAACTTTTTTTATTCATGAATAATCAATATTTTATGCTTGTGCTTAAATTTTTCAGACGGACTGTATTGATAACAAGCAGCTTCCGGTTGTCAAACATTGATATAAGGTTTATGCAGATAAGATCCTGTTTCATCAGATGAAGAATAAACTAATCAATAGACAGCGACGTAAATAAATATAATTTAATCTCAAATGCACTAAATCACGTTGTGCAAAAATATTTTTATTCCATCGAAAATGCATTAAACTATAATATTCACTAATTCATTCAATCAAAATTATAAAATAAAAGCCAAAAAAAAAAGTACTCAAGTGCTGATAATTCCTCACAACATCAACAACAAAGTAATAATAAAATAATTTAATGCCAGATTTTTTTTAGAGCCAGGGCCAGTATTTGTGCGATATTGACGATTCGTTAGAAATATTTCAGTGTGGTGCCATTATTGTATATAAATATCAGCTTTTAATTTCACTATAAAACAAATGAGAAAAATCATTCATTAAGCATATATAATGAAACACTTTCTAACATTTCCTGAAATATTAAACAAATATTCGTTATTTAGTAAAATAAAGTGTTACTGTCCATAGCCAAATATGTATTGAAATACTTTTGAACAGTCCTGTATTTGATCTGTCGATTGATATATATACTATGTAATGGGGGAATTTAGCTTACCAAGAAAACGCCTAATATGTTAAAATTTATTTTTCCGTATCCGTAAATTATACTAATAGATGGAAACATATTTAAATACTTTTGTTCAGCCTTGTAGTTTACTCAGTACCATTATTACATGCCAGTATTTAGCTAAATTTCGTTCAAATCAAAACTCTCTTAAAACTAATTAAATCACATTTCCAGAAAATATCATCCATAGGTGACCCTGTATCTAATTCTTAAGTAATCCTGTATATCATTTTATCTATATTCTACAAACATTTCTTTGTAAACGATGCAGCAAAAAAATGCATAACTTATTTAAAAACTTTCTTTAAATAAATTACGATGATATTCAGTAAGATTTACAAAATCTTTTATGTAGCCCTGTATATCAATTATGTCATTTGTACGCATCATATAATATGCATACATTTAATGAAACGTAAAAGTACATATCATAATTAAAAATGCATTCCATCAATCCATCAAAGATAATCGATAATATACATTACTTCGGATAGAATATATTATTTGAAATCTTTTGTATGCCCCTGTAAATGCTGTGCACTTCGTATTATGCGTGAAATAACTTATATTAAATCTCAGTGACCCATATCAATTTTATCATACATGCAATAGTTCAATATAATTTAAATCTGTTGTAAATAATTCTCCCCTTTACATTTTGTAATGAAGTTCATTTGTGTGGCACTGTAAATAAATAATAACTATTCTTTTCACCGTATATTTTACAAAATGCATACTTTAGTTCACTTTGTAAATGCATATAATTTTGAATATGTTTGATAGGGTGTACCACCTTTAAAATCCTACTGAAACGATTTTTCCTTATAGTCCATAATGTAACGAAAAACTATTGACTGTCTCAGTAAATAAACTACTCATGATAGAAACTTTTTTTTCAATAGTGTCCCGGGCCAGAGTAAACTTCAATAACTTCCAAAAAAATCATGGCAATCCGAGTATATGTACAAGAGATAGAGTACGGATAGACGGCCAGACGGACAAACAAACCGAAAGCATAAACACTTTTCAGCATTGTTGGAAAGTGTTAAAAAAGTAATTAAATTACAGCAACCATTTTAAAAATTATTTTTCAAAGTCTAAAATTTAAGATTTGCAAATAAATTCCATATTAAACAAGTAAGAAAAATCATGCGTAAAGGATAGATTATGAAATCACTTTCCAACGCTTCCTGAAATCTTTAATAAATTTTCGTTATTTAGGGAAATAAGGTTACTGTCTACTGCCAAATACGCATTCGAATACTTTTGAACAGCCCTGTATTTGATATGTCGGTTGATACATATATATCACGAAGGCAAAAATAACCTGCGCATAACGCATACGTCCTTTTGCGAATGGCAACACTTTGAAATTTGAAATGAAATTTCGGGTTCGCAATTTTTCCTAAAGTAAATTTTTAATCTTCGAAACATCGCACATTTTCAGTTTTACACCATCGTATTGGAAAAAAAAAATACTTTTAAAAACAATTTGCTTAAAAACTATATCTTGATTTTTTTCAGATATTAATTTTTTTATAGTTTTTAATTCCATTTTTGTAATCGTGGGAACAGAAGTACTCCATTTCTATAAAAAAAAAAAAAATAAATAAAAGAGTACTGTATCATTTTGTTGCCATTTTCTCATAATAAAACGAAAGAAAAAAAAAGAAATTAAAATACATGCGACATAAAAAATACTACTTGCTATAAAACCCGATTAATTTTGTTTTTATTTCGTTTTTAATTATTAATTAAATGATTTTTAGTTTATTACCATAGAATGGTTTATTACAAACTTACTGTGCACTCAATACAACACTTTCTCTTTACAAAATGTATTTAAAAGAATACTTTTGTGTGTTTTTTTTCTGTTTTTATTTAATTCATATCAAATAGTTGAAAGAATGCAAATTTATTAATCTGCGTGTAAAATCATTTTCCAAAGTTTGAAGAAATATTAATGAACGATTTCCAATAGCACATGGCGCTATTATAAATAAACAAATGAAAGCATATGGATTGTTAGATACCCAGTTTGCAATTTAAATGATGACATGACTTTTTTGCTGGGTTTCTATATTATTCCGCAATAATTACGTTTTATGTATACTATTTTATAGACGGCCTTTAAGAATAGATCGTAAAACTGATATGTTTTAGCGGATACATATTACGTCACTTTATTCTGACGTAACAGCATGTATTTTAGTTCCTAAACTTGAAGTATGTTTTGTAGAAACGTTATTTTGACCCCCGCTGCTTTGAAAAACTTCATCGGTGAAAATACTTCACTTTCAAAAATAATGTAATCGAAATCACACATTGGTAAAACGCTATACTTTACAAAAAATTAGAGTGTCTTTATAAATTAGGCGTAACATACAGCGTGCATTGTGTACTCGGAAGTCTTTGTCCAAAAAATAGCAATTTACATCATAGAATTTTTTGATTCTAGAATGGATTAATTCACTTAGCAGAGTTAGACAAACAAATAAAGAAGATCTTGGAGATAATTCAAATTGGATTCTAAAAAACTCACCAAATTACCTTATGTGATGTCACAGGAATATTTTCTATCATATTTATTGCGCGATTATTTCAGAAAATTTCATTTACACTTTAAAAAAATATATATCGTGTAGTATATGTTTCCGTCTAATAGGATTCGAGACTTCAAGTTTTGAATTCAAAATAATTTTAAAATGATCAAATTAAAATATAAATTTTTTTATAAGTTGATTATTACGTATATGAGAGGTGCATATGTGAATTTTGAGATGTAAATTTAAAGTTCTTCATTTTGGAATACCAAGCATAAGAGACTTAACTAATAACGTTATCATAATAACAGACTTCTATTATGTTTTACTGCATACATGTACGATTAAAATTTAATTTTAATAATTTCTTTTTAAATTATCATTCATAAGCATTCATGCATCTAATTTTTTGTGTGCCCCTGTATGTTATTTTATCTATATTCTGCAAACATTTATTAGTAAACTGAATGCAGTTCAGCTTAAAAATGCATAGCTTATTTAACTAGTAAGAAAAAATCATGTGCTAAACATAGATTATGAAACACTTTCCAACACTTCCTGAAATCGTTACCAAAATTACTTTGTTATTTAGGAAAATAAGGTGTTACTGTCCATAGCCAAATATGTATTCCAATACTTTTGAACAGCCCTGTATTTGATGTCTGTGGATACATATACTATATAATGGGAAAATTTAGTTTAGCAAGAAAACGGCTACCTTGTTGATATTTCAGCAATTTATATTAAAACATGGAATTTTTTTTTTTTTTTTTTGTATGTGTGTCAGGCGTATGAAAATTTTCTTTAGTAAGATAATTTATTATATCCAAATAATGAAGAACTAAATGTTTCTAAAGGGATGGCTGAACGCACTTTGTATTTAAGATCTGTACTTGAATTCAGGCGCAAAAGGTTTAAGCTGGCGCCAAATTCAGAGGAGCTTTAAACCGAAATTATTTCACATATTTTAACAATAAATAAAAATTGTCGATTTTGTCTTTTGTGTGTGTGCGTGTGTATGTAAATGTTTTGAAGGAATTCGATGAATGTGGGGGAAATGGAGTGATTCTTAACTGTTAATTATTGATGAAGATTTTTAACTGTTTAGCCTCCAGTTTATAAATCAAAAGGCCTATTTGTAACTTGTAGTCATATTTTTAATATGAAAAGACCATTTTTCATTTATTTACTATAGTCACCCACCAGATGATTTTTCCAAATGAACCGCGAATGTTTAAAACCTCTATTCATATTGAAATTAAAAAACAAACAAAAAAAAGAAGAAATGACCCTCTCAGAAATGAATTTCTGGTATGTATCAACACTGTCTTCGGCAGCGTACACTGTAAAGAAATAAAAGGACGATTTTGCGGAAACTTTACTGGAAATCTGGACGCCAGTGCTATTTACTGCTTTTTAACGAAATTTTTAAGAATTTGTTTTTTTTTTTTGGGGGGGGGGGGTCTGAAATGTACAGAAATGTCTCCGTTAAAAACCAGTAAATTGAAATTGCATCCCGATTACCAGTACAATTTCCGTAAAATTGTCCTTTTTTTTACAGTGTAGCTCTGGCGAGCTACGCACGCATTTGTAACCACTAAAAACATCCATTCAAATTTATCTCTTTGAGAATGAATCTCTTGCACTGGCCCTTGCTGCCTACGTTAGAGGTCTGGACGGGTGGGAATTTCCGTGCTCGGTCCCCGCCCCGTCTGAAAGAAAGTTATTTTAGCCCGGCCAAGCCCGATGTAAAACTCAAAAGTTCGACCCGAGCCCGGCCCAGCCCGTTTATATTTTTACATTTTTAGGCCAATCTCGTCCAACACAATTTCTACTATTTCGAAAAAATTCAGAGTTTTATCACATAATTAAGATTTTTTGGAAAAATACTGCATACATATTTATAAGATGATTTTACAGTATATTTTACAGGAAATACGCAGTAGCAATATTAATTATTACTTAGATTCTTAGACTCTCAACATTCAAATAAAGATTCATTAAAAATTTACTATAGTTAATAAAAAAAAAGTTCTGCGCGGGCCCGATCGAAGGACAATTATTTTGACCCGGCCCGATCTGGTCTGACACAATTTCTACTATTTTGAAAAAATCAAATTTTTATCATATAATTAAGATTCCTTTAAAGAATGCATACATATTTATGAGATGATTTTAGAGTATATTTTACAGAAAATACACAATAGCAACATTAATGATTTCTTAGATTCTTAGGCTTTCAACATTCCAATTAGAGATCTTCACGGGCCCGGGCCGGCGGAATGATCCCAAATTTTCTAACGGGCCGAGCCGGCAGAGTTAGAATAATTTTTTTCAACGGGCCGGGCCGGGTCGACAAACAAAATAAAAGGGCCGGGCCGGCAAAAAAATTGAAGGAATTATCGGCCAGACCCGGCCGATAACAAAAATTTTGCGGGCCTGCGGCATGTTATAAAAATTTCAGCAGAGACGATAAAATATGAGTTATTTTCAATGAATATGTCTTTAACGAGAACTAATATAAATGTGCTAATTTGACAACTAGTTGATGACAATAGTTTGACAACATCAATACAGAAGTGTAACTTGTATATTGTAGAGATCGGACAGTTACATTGTGCATAACTTGGGCTTAATATTTTATTAGAAAACTCATGCTGGGCTGAGATCAGGCGTGCATTCTTTTTCTACATATAGAGGAGCTGAGCCGGAACTAGACTTAATTGCTCTCATGATGTGTAGGGCTAATATGATTTGCAAAATTATTAATAGCGTTAAAGAAGTTATGTTAACGTAATCTTTGGATATATACTCCTGGGTGTTTCTTAAATTCACTTCTCATAACGCGAAAGTTTCTCACATCTTCTAACTAATCTTCAACTGTAAAATTATAAAATTGACAAGCCTGACTATTGAAGGGATTTGAAATCGAATAGCCTCTTTCATTTTTGGTAAATAAGATACGTGCATAATCTTGTTGAGATATAAGAAATTCTTGTCAAATGGTTGCAGATTTTTCTCCTTTTCCATGCTGTCGCTTCCGGGAATTCTATTTAAAACTCTAACTTTGACAGTATTTTCTTAAATTGCTTGTATCAAAAAATGGATAACGCCATTCGAGTACATAGTTTGAGAATAGAAATACTTGCTAATCTGATGCATTTCCAAAAATAATAATGAATTCAAAAATGTTTCAGAAAGTATCTCTTTTGAATATGAAAATGAATTTGGATTTGGAATCTTTAATAAAATGATATAGAAATATTTTCATAAATCTACTTTTATAACCATTTCACGAAAAAATGAAGCAGGACGCGTTTCGAGCCACAACAATAACAGCTCTTCATCAGTTGAACCAACACGAGTCCGTAAGGGTACAGAATAGCTGGAAACTCACCCTACTTTGTTTTTTCGTTTAATGGTGATTTTTACAAAGTGTATTATTCTGATTATTAATTATCGCCAGTGTTATCGCTGTTTTTTCACTACTATTATAACACAGTCTCAAGAGTTACGATGTTTTTAACTTTCTTTTTTCTTTCTTTTATTCTAAACCATATTAATTTTTAATGAATCCTTATTTGAATGTCGAAAGTCTAAAAATCTAAGTAATCATTAATGTTGGATGGAATGTAAAATAATTCCATAGATATGTAGCAGTATTCTTTAAAAGAATCTTTATTATAAAATAAACATCTGATTTTTTTAGAAATAATAAAAATTGTGTTGGGCCATAACGGGCAGGACCGGGCCTGTTGTCACTAATTTCTGTACGGGCCGGGCCCGGGCCTAGAAATTCCGGCCCGTAATTCCAGTAAAGATTCTTTAAAGGATGAATATGGTTTAAAATAAAAGAAAAAAAGTTAAAAATATCATAACTTTTGAAACAGTACAGTAAAATGTAGATTTATGAAAATATTTCTACATCATTTTGTTAAAGATTTTCTCAAAAACCAAAGAATCTACTTTCTAAAACATTTCTGAATTCATTTCTTTTCAAAAATGCATAAGATTATCAAGTGTTTTTATTCAGAAACTATGTAATCGAATAATGTTATCCAATTTTTTATTATTTTTTTTTTTATAGAAGCAATTTAACTAAGTTAGCGTTTTGTATCGTATTTCCGGAAACATCAGCATGGGAAAGGAGAAAAATGTGCAACCACGTGACAAGAGTCACTTATATCTCTACAAGTATATAGAAGTATCTTATTTACCAAAAAGGGAAAACACAATTCAGATTCCAAATCCCTCAATAGTCAGGCTTGTCAATTTTATACCTTTATAGTTAATAATTATTCAGAAAATGTGTCAAACTTTCGCGTTGTTGAGCAGCGAATTTAAGAACCACCAAAAAGTTTATTTCCAAATATTATGTTAACATAACTTCTTTAGCGCTATCAGTACTTGTACAAATCATGTTATCAGACGCCCTATACATTTTGTGAACAATTAAGTCTAATTCCGGCCCGGCTCGACTATGTGTAGAAAAAGTTTCAAGCCCGATCTCGGCCCGGAACAATTTTGCTAAAAAGATATTACGCCTGGGTTAAACACAAAGTAACTGTCCGATGCCAATCTCTACACTTTACAAGTTTCATTTCTGTACTGATGTTGTCAAACTAGGATCGGCTCGTCACGTACACTTATACTTATTTTGATTAAAGCCATTTGTTGGAAAAAGCTTACATTTCATTGTATTTGCTGAAAACTTTATAAAGGGGCCGGCAGGCCCGCTAAAATTTTTTATCAGCTCAACCCGGCCCGTTAGAAAATTCGGAACCATTTCTCCGGGCCGCTCCAGGCCCTGTCCCGTGCAGACCTCTGTCCTACGTCCTCATATAAAAGACGTGCAGCACACGTTACGAAAATTCTGTAAAGAATCGTAAGATGAGTTGACAGAAACAGCGTTGCCAGTGGGCTACATTTTTTAATTCGGATTTCTTGATTGCCACCACTTCTTTGAAATTGTAAAAATCGTCTTACTTAATGACATGCTTATTAAGGCGAAAACAAGAGGAATTTTACCATTTGAAAAAATTGGTGTCAATTAAGAAATCTGAATTTTGAAAAAATAGCCCATTGGCAACTATGCCCAGAAATCGGAACTATGAAACTTGAGATAAAAATACTCCCTGGCGGTAAAGGAAAAATTAAAAATTGTACGACAATTCAAAACTAAGTTGGATGAACAAAACCCATTTGAAATTGGGTCTGAAAATGTGCCCCTTGTACTGGAAGGTGAGCTAAAAACTGGAAGAAAATCATATGCTAATCAATGAATCTATCCACGTTAAAATCTGGCCCACAAAATCCGAGAAAAGAACTCCACGTAACTTTTTATTAATATAAATAAATTTCGTCGTTAACAGAACACACTAATAATCTTCGATTAAATTGATAAAATGCTTTTAAATTATGTTTATACTCTTCATTTTATAAATCAAAAAGCCTGTTTGGTTACTTGGAGTCACATTTTTGATATCAAACGAACATCTTTCATTTGTATACTAGCTGACCCGTCGTTGATTTTTCCAAACGAAATGATTAAATAGGGGGTGCCAAATTGAGAGGAGCTTTAAACCGAAGTTATTTCATGTATTTTGACAATAAATAAGAATTGTTGACCTTTTATGTTGTGTATGTGTAGCGTTTAATAATTAAGTCGATTGCATATATGCAGAGTTGCCAACCTCCGGCTTTTTTTAAATGAAAAAAACATATTTTGAACCAGAAAATTTATTTAATTAAAAGTGTCTAATATTAAATGTGATAATCGTTTGAAATTTACTTAATTTCGATGATTAAATAAATTTCTGGTTGGAAAGACATTTGTTTGTTTTTCAAAAAGCCGGAGGTTGGCACGTATTATATATCGTCACCTGAGAATAAGATGGTTCTATCTGGCAGAAAATTAATTTCGAGTTAGAAGACTTTGAAAATCAGCATGCTGTGTACGTGCAGCTATTAAAGTTTGCGAAAAACTTTTGGCATTAATAGATTCATATGTAAATATTGACAGTAATTCTACAAAATCAAACTTTTTAAATAATATTATCATGAATTTTTTTACATTTAAAAAATTTGATAGAACTATATTATTCTCAAACGCCTTAATTTCCTTGTATCCGACGCAATTAATGGGTCCGACTCCGACTTCGCAGCCATGTATAGAACGTGCCAAATAGCCACTTAACGGTTTTTCATGCACCCCAATTATAAAATTCTTGTACAAGTTATTTTTTATAGCTGTCCTCCAATTAATTTTACACAGAAATACAAACAATTACTCTCGGTTGAATCTAAGTTTCTGATGTGTTTGTCTTCACGAAAATTCGTCATTCGTAGCCTTTTCGGTAGAAGGTTTTTTTTTTTAAATCTTAATCACGAGCCAAAACTCGATGAAATTTCCGTTTATATCATTTTAATGTGGAACCCGGTTGAAACGGATATTAATTTAACCCGTATTTCTAAAACGACAAAGCCATATTTAATTTGGTGTGTACATAGTTCATACCGATTGAAAACAGATTTTTCCTTTATGACTATCTATGATGACCATTATGGCCATCTTGTTTCAAAATCGCGACCATTTAAAATTAAAAAAAATACATAAATAAATTCAAAATGAGGTACAAAAAATTTGAAATTGATTTTTTTCCTGTGTTTGATCTTGATAAAAAGAATTCGGAGCATTTTTTAGTTTCTTTTATATCATAAAAAATAACCGAGTTGAAGCACTTTGAATTTCACGTGTTGCTAATAATTTGAAACTATCTGATTTTTGTCACGCGATAATATGCGCATTTATGAACCGATTTGGATGTAACTTGATGTGTACATAGTACATACCAATGGCTCGATCGAGTTCGTTGGCAACTTCATTCGCCGAGTTGTTTCGGAATAGTGGCTATTTAAATTTGTCAAACAAATTTTTATTTATAATGATGTAAAAAAAGAAAAAAAAAAGTTGTTTTTGAAGTGTTTAATCTTGATACAAGGATTACGGAGCGTTATTTGTTTTGCCTTATCTTAAAAAACGGCTGAAATACAGGAGTTTAAGTTACTAATCTGGGTGACATTTTTAAAATTCAATTTGCCTGGAACAACGCTTCTATATATCAACCTATTTTGATATGAGAGTGCATGTGTACATGAATTAAGATTTCAACCGAGCTCATTGGTTAGTCTCACCCATCATGTTGTTTTTAAATGGCAGGCACATCATGATATCGCGGAATTTGGTGACCTTATAAATCGCTTTAAGTAAAACCAGCTTAAATAAAAGAAGACTAATTTAAAAAAAATTATCATTCTTACTCAATATTGACAAAAACTAGTGTTGATTCTTATATAATCAGGTTCCCCTAATTTGAGCTCCTTATGTTTGACTAATATAACTTGATTTAAAATAAATAAATAAGGAATACGAAAGATACCCCTTCCTACCGCCACGGGCCGGAAGGACTTTTTAAACCCCACCGTACAGAAATAAAACTAAATACTCATTTATTAAGTATCGTACAGTTAATTTTACAAAGCAAAAAATGAATAAACTTCAATTGAATAAAAACAAATGATTACATATATTTTACTTAACACTTGACAAGTGGTTCTTCCTTATACAATTCCTTTTTAAGCTGGTCATTCACATTAGGTTTTTTCTTTTTATTCTTCATAAGTTTAAACTAATTTTTTGTCTGTTCTGAAGAAGTAATTATGAATACCAGATGTTTGTCTACTTCAATGCAACTCTTTTTTTTCATCCCGCTATATGACAAGAATACTTGGATGATATTTGATACAGTGCAGAATAAATTTGAAGAAGTATTTCAGTTTTATACAATCTTCAGATAAGAATATTGTATAAAAGTATACGAAGATATGCTTAACAACAAATATTTAATAATGATAATGTAACAACGTTTCTCCTAAATAATCAGTTTTAAAACTAAAATATTATTTATGATAGAACTATTTATTTTAAACACGGGCTTTTCCCTAGTAAAAAAATAGCATTTCGTAATATTCCGTCTTTACCTTGCAAAAAAAAAAAAAAAAAAAAAAAAAAAAAAAAAATATATATATATATATCGGAAAATTGATTATATATTTCCCTAATATCTAAATTTTGTCATTTTGAAAATATTGAGAAAATATTAAAAGAAAATATTTAGCCAATGTAAATCCAATAAAGCCAACATTAGTGCTTTATTGATTACATTGTTGATATAAAGTCAATGTCTATGCAGTACGAGCCTTTTATTGGAAACTAGTGAACTCCCCAGTACTGTCTGGGTTACAATGTTAACATTTTTAAAAACAAATATCGATGTTTTAAACGTAAATATGAAAAATATAAGAATGTGTCATTCGTTTTGCGTATTTTCTAAGGTTTGGTCGTGCGTTAAGGATAACAGCAAAGAAAACAAGTGGGTAAGTGTGATCGCTGAGCGTATTTAGGTTTTTGTTTAATATGTCTTTTAACCCTTGAGGGGAGGTGATATATTTATGAAATCGCTTCATTTTATTTCTCAAAGGCTACAACGGCACTAGAATGTTGGTTAAAAAAGATTTTGGTATATTATGTGTGTGAAATATGCTTTTTCGTATTTACAGATAAATTTGTTTACAAATTCCAGTGTTATAGGTTAAAAAAAGATTTCGGTATATTATGTGTATGAAATATGCTTTTTCGTATTTACAGATACCGTGTGTCCCAAAAATGACTGATGGATTTTAAAATTCAATAACTTGCAAACGGTGACAGCTATTTAAAAAAATTTTGCAGAAGGGTTATGTATAATGTCAGGAGTTTTTTTACCGTAATTTTTTATTTTAGTTCGAATTTCAAACAATAGGTGGCGCTGACGGCGATTGAAAGCCAGGTGATCAGTGCTGAGTGAAGCATCGACCTGGCCTTTAATCGCCGTCTGCGTCACCTATTGTTTGAAATTCGAACTAAAATAAAAAATTACGGTAAAAAAAATCGTGACATTATACATAACCCTCCTGCAATTTTTTTAAATATCTTTCACCATTTGCAAGTTATTGAATTTTAAAATCCATCAGTCATTTTTGGGACACCCGGTAAATATGTTTACAAATTCCAGTATTATTGCGTTGTCCCTAAAAGTTTTAAAACACTTTATTCATAAATTAATAAATACAAATTACTAAGTTATAATTATTAAAAGCTTACAAAATGACAGCACTTTTATACTCATATTTCATTAAACACCGTTTCATCACATATAACGTTTTTGTGCGTTATATATTTTAACAATAGAAGGCAGCACCAAAAAAATGTCAAAAGTATTTTATTTTGAAAGAATCTAAATTTACTATATATCATTTATAATATATCATTTTAAATAATTTTTTAGTTAATAATTAAAAGTATTTTGAATTCAATTATAAAAGCTATTTGACACATTAAATAAATAAATAAATATAAAGGTAGAAATATATTTAAAAACAAAACAAAATAAATTTACTATACAAGTAATTTATTTAGATAATATTAACCCTTAAATTGGCAAAAAATACGAAATTTCTTGCGAAATTAATTAAATCATTCTTGGTATAAAATTTCAACTTCCAGCACCGAGAAGCACTAAGAATTTTCTGATTACTAACGAGATAATTTATCTCCAACCTATTATGCATAAGTGAAAAACATTGAAATGATGGTTCTACTTTAAAATTAAAATTACAAAAATGAAAGGATTACACTGAAAAAATTAATTTAATTAAAATAATAAATTTTTCAAAAATTTCTGAATTGTCGTGTGACACGAGCTATTCCGCTATAAGTACATAAAATTTGAAAAATCTGACTGATGCAGTTTTTGTATACGACTCTGTGGCAGACAGACAGACAGAGAACAGACACGAATAGGGTTTCGTTAGATGAATAAAATCTTTAAAAACCGATCTCGCAATTCGCTTTCTATCTGTTAGTGGGTTTCGAAAATTACGAACTGAGCATGCGAGGGCACAGTTGGCGATTCTTTTTTTTAAAAAAAAGAGTTAGTTTTTAATGAATATTTAATCAATGACTCGGCTATTTATCAATAAATAAATAAATAAATAAAAATCTTAACCACAGGCTTATCACATGCTTTGGACTACCCTCATCCAAATCTACAGACTTCGATAGATTTTGAAAACCATCACAGACAGACAAAGTGACACATACAGAGAGAAAAGGACACACAGTATGGAATTTTCTTTTAATAATTTTGTATTTATATTATTATTAAGTATTACTATTAACATATTATATGCAATATTATATATATTATATATACAGGATGATCATAAAAAAACTTTGCCGATATATGCAGCTCTAGTGGCCAGTCCGTTCAACCGATCGAGGTGAAATTTCCGATATAGCTATTCAGAGGTATGAGCTCGAGATTATGGGAACGGCAACAAAATGGCGCTCACGGTTACGGCTAAAGTTGCAGAAACTCTAAATTTTCCAGTGGCAACACCCATTTTTTAAATCGCAAAATGCTCAGTGCATGCGAAAACCCAAAAGAGCGTTATTGCAATAAACGGATGCGTAATGCTCGCACAAAATCAGCTCAACGAATGGCCCCAAAAAAATACTACCAAGGCGTACGAAGAAAATTTGAATATGACAGAGACAAAATACCAATCAGGGAACATCGTTTGACAGATAGTCAGCGTAGAAAATGGATAAAAAGTAGGGTGGGAATGTTAGTTCTTCAATCGGAGCTCGCAGATGCCAACAAAATGACTTCGTTCGTGGTGAGTTGGTAAAACTATTATCAAAATGAGATGAATGCTACGAAAACCAGGTGCGTTTACCGTCTAAACCATCTCCAAATACGTGGCCTACGCCTTTCACAAGCTCTTCGTGATTAAGTACTGAAATTTGAAGAAATTGGCTGCACCTGTGATAGTCTGCGATCCGGACGACCAACTGTTCCTGAGGATACTGTTATGGAAGTGCATAACATAGTGACAAGAGAACGCAAGCAAACTACAAAAGGTGCATCTCATGTATCTGATATACCAAAATTAATGGCTTAAAGTTGCTGAACTCTGTAATCCGCATGTTTCTTTACCGTTACCAACGTGCCCAGATGTTGAAAGTGAGAGACCAAGAACAACATATAGACTTTGTTAATGAATTTCTTATCCAATATGATGGAGGTAACAATCGACTTCTTCGCATATTATGAACGGACGAGGCACATTTCATCTTAACTGGTAATGGCCTGGTAAACGTCAATGGCCTCCGCGATCCCCCGACGTCACTCCTATGGATTTCAGGTTCTGGGGATATCTAAAATCTAGAGTGTATATGTGCAATTCGCAAACTTTGCCGGATTTGAAAGATTCTATCAAACGTGATATTGCAAACATCCCTCATGCGATGTAACGTTCGGCTGTACTGTCCACAGTCACCACCATGCAATGCGTAATTACCTCTGATGGCACCAATGTGAAAAATGTGTAATTAAAATAAAAGTTTTCTCCTATTTGTGTTGTAATCAGAGATTAGTGTACTGACTCTGTGTCATATGTAAATTTTACTCCTTGCGCCCCAATCGTGTTTTTCATGGGGGGGGGGGGATTCGCAGAACAGTTTTTTGTGCATGCATAACGTGTCCGTTTCTTCCTATACACGTACGGTTCCAACGCTCATAAGGGTTTTCGCATGCGCTGAGCATTTTGAGATGAAAAATAATGGGTGTTGCCACTGGAAATTTTCGAGTTTCTGTAACTATAACCGTAATCATGAGCGCAATTTTGTTGCCGTTCAGAGAATCTCGAGCTCATACCTCTGAATAGCTATATCTGAAATTTCACCTCTATCGGTTTAACGGACTGGCCGCTTGAGCTCCATATATCGGCAAAGTTTTTTATGACCACCCTGTATATTATATATGTAGTATTATATATATAATAATATATATATTAATAATAATTTATTAATATTTTATCAATATTTTCAATGTAAACAGATATTGTATGGCATGGACGTTTCATTCGAAATACTTAAATCTACTATTTGTAAAAAAATTGGCATTTCATTAGAAATATTTCTAACGCAATAAAAACAAACCTTCAATTGCATATAGGTTTGCGTAAAATAGGTCATTTAACGTTTTTATTTGTTTAGGTATTATTCTGAAATCTGAACTAACAAAATAGTATTTTTTAACGCTTTCCAACATAGTTGAAAAGTGCTTTCGGTTTGCTTGTCTGTCATTCCGTCTGTCCGTGCTGTAACTCATGTAAATATACTCCGATGGCCATGAATTTTTTAGGTTTTATTGACGTTTATTTCTAGCATGAAACTTATTAAAAATGAAGTCTCTACCATAATTAGTTTATTTACAGGGATAGTCAGAAGTTTTCCCTTACATTATGGCCTATCGGAAAAAAATGTTTCAAATGAAATTTAAAGGTGTTACACACTGTCAAACATATTCAAATTTACATGCTTTTGCAAAGTGCACTAAAATATGCATTTTATAAAATATACAGTGAAAATAATAAGTATTTTTCATTTACAGGGCCACACAAAAAAAATCTATTACACAAGAATTAAGGGGGGAGGAATTGTTTTCGATAAATTTTATTTATTTTAAACGATTTCATGTGTAATAAAATTGATTTACGCCGCTGAGACTTAATGTTTCACAAATAAAATGAAGTGTACAGCGTTTACAGAGACACACAAAAGATCTCAAATATATATTCTATCCGAAGTATTGTATAATATCGATGATGGCTGATGGATAAATGAAATGCATTTTAACTATGACATGCGCTTTTAAGTTTCACTAAATGTATTTATATTATATGTTGTGTATAAATGCTATAGTTCATATACAGGGTTACGCCTAAATATTACTGAATATGAGTGTAATTTACTTAAAGGTATTTTTAAGTAAGTTATGCAATTTTAGGTTGAACTACTTTCAGTTTTACTAGGATATGTTTGTAGAATATAGATAAAATTATATACAGGTCACGCAAAGAATTGGCTGCGTTGTCACCTATGGATGATAATTTCTAGAAACGTAATTTAAGTAATTTTATTTTATTTTATTTTATTTTATTTTTTTTTACTAAATTTTAGCAAAATACTGGCGTGTAATGAAGGTACTAGGTAAACTACAGGGCTGAACAAAAGTATTTAAGTATGCTTCCACAGTGGCATAGCTAGGTATTTTGGCGCACGGGGCAGGAAAAATTTTTGCGCCCCCCCTCCCCCTCTCCCCCCCCCTCCAAGAAAAAAAGAAAATATTTTCATTATTTTCCCTTGAGAGTAGAAAATACCTTGGGGGTGATAAAAGTCTGGGCATCGATTCCGACCAGGGATATTGGCTAAAGCCGCAAATGGTCTTCCAACTGAGCCTTCCCGGACGAATATTGAAGGACTCATTCATCCAACCAACCTTAACGATCACACAATCTGGTCTGATATTTTGAATAGAATAAATAGAAGGTTAATATATAGAACTACAGAAGATGATACATACAAAATTATATTAGATTAATTTATAGCACGATTATTCAATCGGCAAACCTTGTGCATCACAGATCGCGGAGCATGTGCGATTTTAGACCAATCGTCAATCAAGAGCTAATTAACTAATTAAACTAAATGTTCCTGCCGAATTGACACATTCGTGCCCAGATGGAAAAAATGTTACAGTCCCGAACATATTAACAAGAACCCGCACGAAAAAAAATTAGATTTTGCCCATTTGGGGTGCATGACCTATGAACCTATGAACATGTAGGTCACGTAATGGTTCGTGGGACCTCCGATCGAACTTGCAAAGATGATTTTAAGATGCAGCAACGAAATAAACGAATTCGGTGACCATAGAGGTTCCCTAGTCAAATTATTTTCATCCATTATTTTCCCAGTTATTCCTTAGATAGATAGATATAGAAATAGTATTTTCTAATGTATATTAGCTAAATTAAAGTGTATATCAAATATATTTAACTTTTAATATGACGGAAACAGCCATTTGTACTGGTTGTACTGAGAAAGCTGAAAAGTCCCTCTTTCTTTTTATATGATTTAAGAAATGGAAATTAGGGACTAAGTCGCCCACATTTTATTGCAGTACTGAAAATACAGTGCTTATAAAATCAATAGAAAATTGACAAAAGTAAAAAAGTAATGGAATTTCCAAAAATTGGTGGATCAGACATTATATGACATATCGTCACCTGAGAATAATAAGGTTCTAACTGAGATTTTGGAAAAAAATGACTTTTTAGCACAGGAATGCTCTATTTCTATCAATGAATGCACTTCTGAATTAAAATTTCGATATATATAATTTACTTCCACTTGCAAAAGAGAATAATATAGTTCCATCAAAAATTGTTGAAAGCAGTCAGAATAACAGAGTTCTATGTGCAAAGCAATCGCAGACAGCATTATAAGATAATATATTATTATTTTATTTTATAATATATAATGAAAATCGACAATGTTTTATTTCTTGTATGAAAGAATGTATTATTTTTATAATTAAATCGTTTTTCAATAAAATATAGAGGAAATTTTTATAGGTAAAAATATTTTTTAATATGTTTTTAGTACGTCGATATGCAAAACGAATTGTATTTAATTTTATTAATGGACCTGATCCAAGCAGAGATGGATTAATCCTAATTGATTTAGATTTACAAAATCCTGTGAGAAGAATGAATGACAGTTTAGATGAAGCACCAGCTCTAGATATTCTTGGTGTTAAAACAATTTTTAAAAAATCAGTAAAAGTAATTCCTACAAATGCAATTGAAAGCAGGACTATGAGTTTTTATACTTCTTTATAATAGTGAGTTTAAGACAAATAACTGTTGTGACCAGAATATCACAGCGCTGAATTCGCTAAGGAGCCCCTCCAAACGACGAGGAGTATCTACATCATCTCCTCAAAGAACTTTACCAAATCCTAAAATAGCACAGAGAAAGATGGATTGCATTAACAAAGATAAAATAAATTAATTGCCAGTGCGGTCTTTCCTATTTTGGTCAAACTAAACCCTTAAATAAAGTATTAAAGAACATCAAAATTATATTTGGAAACAAGTAATCGATAAATCCTCCATTGCAAAACATTGCTGTGAGATGAACCGTACTTTTGACTCCAGTTCAGCTAAAATAATTTCCAAACCTATTTCCATTCATGAACATAACTTCCTTGAAGCATTCCACATTTATAAAAATTTTGACAATATTATCAATTGTGAATTCACCATCCCCCATTATCGGATTGCTGGAAATATTATATGAAAACCTCTTTTTCTTAAATATATTTTTTTACCTCCCTTGATCCATTTCTCTCCTTCGGTTCCTTTCCACTGCATTCGCCTGTTGGCTAACACTTGCATTCCTATGCCGTCCTATTGGTCACCTTCAATCCCCAGTCTCTCCTATATATATGAGCAAATTTCTACCTTCCTCAGCACTGACGACGGTACGCTATATACTAACGAAACCGGTCTGCTGCAAATTTAGTATGTTTAGTGTTTTTAACGTTGCTTACTTTTATATTCCATAAAATAAAAGACCTACAGAGAATGCTAAAGTAGTTTCTGAGAGGTGAAAGGTTGTATTTTCCAAATGTATTTAAGATAAATTAGCCTAACTGTAATATAAAATAAAGCATGGTTTATGGAACATTCGAAAATTTCGGCTAACAAAAGAGTATCAAACTTAATTCGTTGTTTTAAAAAGAACGAGAATTTTTTTCCTTAGAGATATAAAGTCTTCTCTTTTGATCATGAATATACCTGACTGTAATTGAAATAGATACTAAAATATACATTCTGTATAATCTGTGGCGCAAAAAAATATTTTTTATTAATATTCCGGACCACACGAATGTATTAAATTACATAATTGTACAAGGGAAAACATTGTATGGGGATGTTTTAATTATATTAAACTATTTCACATTTTATGAAATTGATATACTTTGCTGAAATTTACTACAAGTTAATTCTTGTAATAGTAAAAGAAAACATTTAGTATTGAGAGGGAAGCACAAATTGAATCCGAAGTATTGTATATTTTAAAAACTTCGTTATAGTACGAACGCACCTCATTTGCTGTGAGCAACGTGCAATTTTCGGCTTGTTTTCACATACCTTCAAAATTTATCATATTTTAATCAACTTTCTTTTTCTCTAATTCCAAACTACATTAATTTTTTCTTAGTCTAAGAGTCAAAGTTATAATTGCCATTCTTTATGACTTGTGAACTTTTATCACAATATGAAACATACTTAAAATTTTCTGATAAATATGCATTCAGTATTCTTTAAAAAAATCTTTAATATAATCAAAATTGGAAATTTTTTGTAGAAATTGAGTTGAGCCCTATTTCATTGATTTTTACTTCGGCCGCGCATGTTTTGAATAGCTTTTGCACAGACTGGGACCTGAATTTAAAAACGTAAATGAGCAGGGCCCAACTTTTAATGGTCCAGGACTGGAATTTTGGGCTATGCAGATCTCTATGCGGAGATAATGCGAAAATTCTACATTTCTGCTTTTATGGAAGATAAGAAACCCGAAATAGCATTGTAAAAGAAACATTTTTCTCTGCAGATACATAGGGTCGCTAGAACCAGATATAACACCAAAATAATGAATCATCCCCCAATTATTTGCAAGAGCACAAGACTCAAATTAATGTGAATTATTATTACTATATATATATATATATATGGTTTTCGGATTTTTCAGGTATGCAGAGCCCGAAATAAAACCAAAACTGTAAAATTAATGCGAGAAATTTAAAATTTTCATCTTTTTTGAAGAATTCTCAGAGCCTGAATTATTTCTGAAACTTGGGCTCATTCATTTTTATTTTCTTTCTTTCCATCCAAATTCTTCGGTCTCAAGGACAGGAAATAACAACAAAATTGTAGCAATTTCGCCTTTACTTTTCTGAATCTGAGGACCCGAAATAATAAATTTTCCGTTTTGTTCTCTTCTTCAGATTTCGATAATTGAATTTTTCGAGTTTTCGGGAACATGAGTTGTAAAATTAATAAAACGAAAAATATATCTAATAATAACACATTGCTCGCTTTATTTTCGCTTTATCGCAGAGATATAGAACAATATAAACAGAATACTGCCCTTGCTCGCTTCTACTTGGCGAACAAGGGTTGCCATATTAATTTTGAGGAAGCCAAAATCATTGTTCCATGCAATAACCCAGTTCAAGGTAAAATAATAGAATCCATCGAAATCATAGCACGAGAAAATAAACCATGTAATGATAATTTATCCTACAATATACCAAAAATATGGCATAACATCATAAAACCTTAAAATTTTCTAATAATAATTTCTTTTTCTTAAAATTTTTATTTCCTTGCAATATTTTAATTTTACTCACGTGTAATTGGCAACATTTTTAAAATTTTAATTCATTTAGTTTTTAATTTAGTAGAAATATTATCTCTCGAACAAGATGCAAACGTAGTCCTTCCATTTCATATTTTCCTGAAGACGCCCGCAGAAGACGGCGCGAAACGTTGAAAGTTTTATTTTATTTTAATATGTACTAATGTATATTAAAATTCCTGTTTTGTGCATCACTGAGCAATGTGTTATTATTAGTTAAATTTTATGGTGCAACTGTCCTATATATATTTACGAAAAATATATTTTTTACCTTTTTTCTTTCAAAACCTATAGAACAGAATTAAGGTCGAAATAGTGAAATTTTTGCTCTAATTTTTTTTGCATACGCTCATAATTCTAATCATCAGGCAACGCTACTATATTAGACATCCAGGAATCAGAGTCGGAGTCCAGGTCGTTAAATTTTCCAGAGTCGGAGTCGACCATATTTTTCACCGACTCCGCAGCCCTGGTTTTATACCACGTCATAAAGACGCTAGACTACAGGTATTAAAGAATACGGAATTTCTTCATAAATTTCTGAATGTAATATTCAATAGAATAAAATTGTATTTAGATTGTGCTGATAGGTTTGGATACTGATTTCCGAAAAGAACCAAGGAGTTTGTTTGGTTGGCAATATGGTGGTGTTTCTATAATGAGTATCACATGTGCAATTTCTTTCAGCTAATTGACGTCCGTAGGATTAATAAGTACCCATAAAAAATATGAAAATTATGAATCAAATTTAAAAATCATTTATTTTCTACTGAGAGAACTTTATGAGATGAAGTTTGGATTTTTCAATATAAGTGTATATCAGTCCACACTTCCGACTCGACTTCTTAGTTTCTTAGATGAAAGATGCTATCGATTTTAAATTGGCTAGCTCTTTATTCTGATCTTAAAACGAAAGAAAATCCATGAATATGCCACAAACGCGATTTGTCAAAATGGTAAGTGGTACTTTTGAGTTAAAAAGTGAAATCGGTCTTAAAGAACGCTGGTATAAATTTTAATAAAATGTAATGGAGAAATAATCAAACGCTTTTTATCAACATCCTAGTATTAGAAATAAGTACCTATTGTGCATAAACTTTTTTTGTCTCTGTGTGTGTTTGGGGGGGGGGGGGGTAAATCGAATAGTTTAAAATATAGTTTAATGCAAAATTGCATTAAATACAGTTTTAAATCTAAATTGTTTATCACGTATGTATATGGGAAATAGAATGAATAAGAGTTTAAAAAATGTTGAATCTTTAAAATGCAATTTGAAATCTTCTGTTGAAGTTAAACTTTTGATGTGTACTGCATGTATTATGCTTGAATAATTCAATCTGTGGTTATATCATTTTAGAAACTGGGAAAGCTATGAGAAGGCGCAATGAGTTGAAGTTTACAGGTGATACAAATAAATTAAACAAAACGAGAATATAGGATTTTTTATTATCATTTAGTGGAATTATCTTTATAACTTCAGTACAGAAAACTACAGTACTTATTGCTTTGTACAGAAAAACAAAAAAAGTGATTTGGTAGAATAAAAATCGATGAAAATTCTAAATATCTTGTAATACAATTCAAGAGACAGAACTTTGGATAATGTAATCGAATCTTATACATTGACACTTCACCAGTTTTTCTCTGAATTTTATTTGATATATGAACTATTAATAACCAACTTTTTACTCTATCTAGACAGCAAAGGGAACTACATAAATAAAATGATGGTTAAAATTTATTACTGAAGGAATTGTAAAAAAAGGTAGGAAAATATAATCTAAAGTGTCTATTTACTTTTAAAATATGAATTTAGACGTTTCCATTTTAAGATTCTTTAAAAACTGAGATAGATTAAAAAATGGAAAAAGAAAATAATATTATTTATACTTCGACAGTTTATTTTTTAATAAGCTGATGATATTTAATTAGCACGATTCTTACGTTAGACTAATGAATATATTTTTTAATATAATAAATAAATAAATAAATAAATGAAATGTTAAAAATAACTTTTAAACAACTTTTTCTTTGAATGTGAAATTTCAAAGCATTTCAATTTAAATATCGATTAAACAATATTTTCTTATTAGTACAATAAGATTTATTATATGTTCTCTTTCAAGGTGTTAAAAATTTTCATTTTTTTACAATCCGTCTTCGATCTAAGTCGAATTAAAACAATTTTTATTAGTAGGAAAAATATAATATATCATATAGGGGAGACTGGGGCGCATGTGAACATCGCAATTTTCCCTAGTTATAATATGTTTTTTAATTTGAAAAAAAGTTCCGGACATGACATGCTACTGTGCAACTGTATGCATATGTATGCATAACCATATGCAACTGTATGTATATGGAAAAATGTTTTTGAAGTTCGTTGACATTTTTTTTTGTCCTTAACAACCAAAACACTGTTTATAGCTCTCAAAAGCAAAATCTTAATTCCAACTTGATAAGCGAATAACTGTATTTTTTTGTTCACTTATTTGAATTTTAGGGTTTTAACTACTGTGAATATTGATAAACATTTTTGATAAAAATTATTTTACTATAAAATTGAGAAATGTTAATTATTTGTCATCTTAATTCTAGTGGCCACGTAGGGCACTTGTGAAAAAACTAATTGGGGCAGATATGAACAATTCATAAGTGCCCCAGTAATCATTTTGGGATTCTATTACTTTAAGCTAACTTCATGAGAAATAATATAAGCTGCAATATATATAATTGTCTTAAAATTGAAGACTTTTCGTCATACAACATTTGATTTTATATTGAAACTTTCACAAAAGCATCCATCAGCAAGTACATAAAGAGCAACAAACGCATTTGAGTTCAATTGTAATTTAAATAAATTTAAATGTTTTCTAAAATATGATAATTTTACTGTCAGATTGCCCTCTAAGTCCACAAAACTTTGAAGAATAATCTTTACTTTAGTAAACTGCCACCACCGATATAATTACTTGATATCGGACACGCATGAGTGGTACGTAGTGAAGAATACTAACTCTTTCAATTAAAGTTAATGAACAATTTGTTTATACAATATTTACAAATAATAAGTCAATATTTACAATTACGAACTCGGACATAGATGACCCGGTTCAACATTAAATTAACTATAGAAAACCTGTTCTGTTCACTGTTAAACTACTCTACATCTCTCTTAAGCACGTAAATTAACTCAGAGATCACTCTTAATCTCTCCTCAAACCCAAGCTCATTCATATTAGAGCCTCGCTCAACGCACGCTTTCCTTTGGACCAGAGCTCTTTTCTCAACCACTTCAGTCTTCTCTCGACAGGTCAAGAACAAAATTTCTGCTCTCACCCTCCAACCAACCTTCAGCAAACGGGGTTCATTTCTCTTCTCTCACGGATTCGTCCTCTAAAAGGAAGGTCACTCTTTCAAGACATATCTTTCTCTTCACCCCCCCCCCTCTTCGCCTGTCTTACCTATGAACAGGGGGCTATGAATGCCATTTTTGAGCTTACAGTACACACAATGCATTAGCAAATAAAAGAATAGTATCACATAAGAATAGTTTTAGATAATGATCACTTATCCAAACCTGACACCCCCCCCCACCTTAGCGGAAATTATGCCATTTAGGAGCTAATTTTCCCAAAACTTAAAGTAATTCCGAGAAGAGTTCAATAGTAACTTTACAGGTTTCTTCAATATTATTATTACTTACATATTTCAATGTGTTTGAACATTATCTACTGACCGTATACTAATGTGATAACGATAGAAAAATTTTACACATTTACTGTTTGTCAATTATTTAGTGATTGACGTGGTTGAGGTAGCCTCTGCCGGTTCCTCCCAGCTCTTCCTATGTAATCTAAAAATTGCGTCAGTATTCAAATGTTGTGCTCCTGAGCGATGAGAAATCTTCAGGTTCCAGCGTTGCAAGGCAAGAGCCCATCTAATAAGTTTGGGGGACCTTGGGGTTGTTTCAGTTAGAAATTTTAATGGGTTACGATCAGTGATGATTTCGATTGGTGATCTATAGGTCCGTTTGTCTAACTTCCGCAACCTAAAAAGAACGCTCCAAGCCTCTTTCTCTATATTCCGCTGGGTCCCTGATAATTTCTGACTTGCAAAAGCAATTGGCTTAAACCGACCCATTTCATCTTTTTTGAGTAAGACAACATCCTACTGCCAGGTCTGAAGCATCAGCGAGAACCTGATATTCCAGGCCCTCAGTAGGTGTAACCAAACGCGTCACATTACATAATTCATTTTATGGGTATTAAATGCTTTTTCTGCCCTTTCATCCCATGGTACAGTATTTTAACTTTCCCTTTAGTTAACTCGGTTAGAGGTATGGCAATTTCACCGTAATTTGGAATATAAGATCGGTAAAATCCCATTAATCCCAAAACAAATCTAACTTCTTTTTTTGTTTTAGGTCTTTTTAAATCCCTTATTTCGCCTATCTTTTCCTCAATGGGTGCATGTGTTCCACCCCAAATTACATGACCTAAAAACTTTGTTAACTTTTCACCAAATTTACATTTATTAGTCTAATCGTGAAATTTCTATCTTCGATGACTGCTCTAATATGCTCACAATGCTCTTCCCAAGTGCTGGAGAAAATTATGACGTCATCAATATATCGTTGTGCATACCTCCGGTGAATTTGAAGAACCTCATTCATCTTTTTGGAAAGTAGCAGCTTCCCATGACAAACCAAAAGGCATAGTTTTTCACTGATAAGTTCCATTGTGCTTAGTAAATGTTGTCAAATATTTATATTCCTTGGCCATTTTAATTTGCCAATAGCTTTTCAATAAATCAACTGAAGATAAATATTTAGCTGCCCCTGCAGTATGCATGATTTCTTGCGAATTTTCCATAGGAAATGTTGGAACCTGCGTTACTGAATTTAATGCCCTATAAACTATACAAAGCCTAATAGTTGCATCTTTTTCCGCCACGCAAACAATCCGATGATTAATTTCGGCCTTTGATACTTCGATTAAGTTTAATTCTAACAACTCGTGGACCTACTTCTTCTTTATACGTAACAGGTACACTATATAATTTTGACTTTTTCTTTTCTACTCCCGGTTTCAAACCTATACGGTGCTCCCCTACTTCAGATGGTCTTACCGGAACCATAAATACTTCTTTTTTTCCCCTCAAAATAGATTTTATATCCCTGACTTGACTCTTAGATATCCCGTTAATTTCAAATCCTTCTATATCTCACTCAACTTCTTGATCCCGGTTTAATATAGGAATTTCCCTACCTTCTATAAATTCCGTATCACTACCAAAAACAATATTGATGACATTGCTCCTAGCAATAAACTCTCTTATTTTATTTTGATGTACATGTTTTCTACTCCCATTGGCTAATTCAACTATAAAATAATGCGGGTTTCTTTTTTCAACAATAGTCGCTGGACCTTGCCACCGAGAGTATAGCTTATTTGTTGGATCTGGGATTAACAATACTACTTTGTCGCCTAAACCAAACGTTTTTTTAATCTTAAATTATAATGATATGCCATTCTGTTTGTTGTATTTCGGACGATACTTTTGCCTCATTCGCGGCTCTTTCCAAACGTCCCTTAATTTTATTTAAATACTCGTGAATCGGCATGGTATCTAACTGAGCCCCCTTATTTTCCCTCGCCCAGGATGATTTCAGAACGGACAAAGGACCCTCTGGTGCTCTACCACATAACAGTTGAAAAGGTGCAATTCCCTTCGTTGAATTAGGGACTTCTGTATACGCCTATAGTATAAATGGTATTTGTTCATGCTATTTTCTTCCTTCTTCTCTAATCGTATGATGCAACATACATTTAAGCGTATGATTAAAACGCTCCACCAGACCGTTAGACTGTGGATAACGTGGAGTTGAAAATCGTGGTCTAGCACCTAATCTTTTCTCAAACTTTTGGTCAATTCAACCGTGAAATTGGTTCCATTATCACAGGGGAACAAATTTAAAATTTATAAAACTATTTAAAAAATTAAGAATAATTATAACAGTGGTTAACAAATGCCATATGAAATAAAATGTTCTATTTACTATATTCAGTAGTTTTTGTTTATATAAATAAAGCCAGTTATGATAAAAAGCTATGTTTATGTGATTGTTCATATTTGCCTTAGTCTCCTCTGTATTTTTAAAAATTTCCAGCTGTTTTTGTGTCAGCTATGAAAAAAGTGTTGAGCATCCCCAAACTAATATGCAAATTGTTCCATAGTGCTTTTTGGTCAAACATATTTTAATTTATAAAGATCTTTTTATATTTCCATAAAACTTTGAAGGGAAAAATAAGATCTTTTTCTGTGTATTTTCATTTCCAGCTGATACTATCACTTCATTTGATTCATCAGTTTTTTTTCAAAAAGCGTCCAATTATATATCCTTAATATGATCATTGCAGCTTTCGAGTAACTTATCGAACCACCAAATTTAATTCATATTTTCATTTAAGTATGAATTCATACTAAATAAGAATAATAGTTTTATATTTAAATATTTGCACAATTTCATGCATATTTCAATAAAAAACTTGCAATTAAATAACTTTAAACAATCTTAATCGGCCACTTCTATTTACACCTTGAATGCTACAAGACATAGGGGAGACTAGGGTACATGTGAACATGGGGCAGATGTGAACGCCATATTTTTCTACTAGTTATTGAACGTTGTTTTTGTTTGAAAAAATTAACAACAATGACATGTACTACAACTACCTGTAGACATATCGTCACCTGAGAATAATAAGGTTCTAACTGACATTTTGGAAAAAAATGACTTTTTAGCACAGGAATGTTCTATTTCTATCAATGAATGCACTTCTGCATTAAAATTTCGATATATATAATTTACTTCCACTTGCGAAAGAGAATAATATAGTTCCATCAAAAATTGTTGAAAGCAGTCAGAATAAAAGAGTTCTATGTGCAAAGCAATCGCAGACAGCATTATAAGATAATATATTATTATTTTATTTTATAATATATAATGAAAATCGACAATGTTTTATTTCTTGTATGAAAGAATATATTATTTTTATAATTAAATCGTTTTTCAGTAAAATATAGAGGAAATTTTTATAGGTAAAAATATTTTTAAATATGTTTTTAGTACGTCGATATGCAAAACGAATTGTATTTAATTTTATTAATGGACCTGATCCAAGCAGAGATGGATTAATCCTAATTGATTTAGATTTACAAAATCCTGTGAGAAGAATGAATGACAGTTTAGATGAAGCACCAGCTCTAGATATTCTTGGTGTTAAAACAATTTTTAAAAAATCAGTAAAAGTAATTCCTACAAATGCAATTGAAAGCAGGATTATGAGTTTTTCGTAAAAAGTGCCTTTATGTAGTTATGTACATCCTACTAGAAATACCTCGCCTCAAGCCACGAACAAAATCCACGAGGTAAATTTTAAAACAGAATAATCTCAAATGATATCAAGAATAAAATAAAAGCTCACATTGAAAGTTTTCCAACATTCAGTCACACTGCAACCGAGCAAGCACTGAAAAAACACATTCTTAGAATCAGGGCTTAACTTTCAGAAAATGTATGATTGTACTTTCAGAAATACAGAGAAAGCAATGAAGAGCCAGCGAAACTTTCATGTTATAGGCACATATTTAATACACAGTTCAACATAGAATTAAACAAAACAAAGAAAGAGAGGTGTGATCACTGTGAGGAGTAATAAACATGCTGAGATCCAGGGAGAAATTAATAATGAAATGCAATGTAAATATGATCTGCATAAAAAAGAAGTTGAATCCACCAGAACTCTCAGAAATGATGACAAAAATTCCCGTGATAAGTCAGACATTTGCTTTGTATTAGAAAATGTTCCAAGTATCATGCCCTTTCTATAAAAATCAGCAACTTTTTCTGTAAAGAAAATTAACTTGTATAACATGAAAGCACATGCAGCATGGAAAGAAAGCATATTGTTGCTTTGCTTGTGGACAGAAGACATGTCAGGCAGAGAGGGGAATGACATAAGCTTAGCTGTATCATCGACCGACAGACTTTCCAGATGCTGATAGTTTAATTTTATGTTGTGACAGATATGTTCCTCAGAATAGAAGCCAAATGATATTTTATGCAATTCCAATACTTATACAATCTCATCCACATATTATGGACATTACTCTAAGATATTGTACACCAGGACATTCATGTGTGGAAGAAGTGGATAATATTCAGAGGCAAATAGATAGAGCAATGAATGTAGCAGATTTTTTTTCGCCACTTTCATTTATACGTCTGTTGCTGAGAATAAATCGCAGTAATCCATTTACAACCCTGAGAATGAAATCAGAGCAGTTCTTAGATTTCCACTCGTGTAGCAAAAAATTTGCCTATAATCTCGCTCTGTACCCTAAGGTGATACAATTAGGATTCATACAACTTCTTTATAATAGTGAGTTTAAGACAAACAACTGTTGTGACCAGAATATCACAGCGCTGAATTCGCTAAGGAGCCCCTCCAAACGACGAGGAGTATCTACATCATCTCCTCAAAGAACTTTACCAAATCCTAAAATAGCACAGAGAAAGATGGATTGCATTAAAAAAGATAAAATAAATTAATTGCCAGTGAGGTCTTTCCTGTTTTGGTCAAACTAAACCCTTAAAAAAGTATTAAAGAACATCAAAATTATATTTGGAAACAAGTAATCGATAAATCCTCCATTGCAAAACAATGCTGTGAGATGAGCCATACTTTTGACTCCAGTTCAGCTAAAATAATTTTCAAACCTATTTCCATTCATGAACTTAACTTCCTTGAAGCATTCCACATTTATAAAAATTTTGACAATATTATCAATTGTGAATTCACCATCCCCCATTATCGGATTGCTGGAAATATTATATGAAAACCTCTTTTTCTTAAATATATTTTTTTACCTCCCTTGATCCATTTCTCTCCTTCGGTTCCTTTCCACTGCATTCGCCTGTTGGCTAACACTTGCATTCCTATGCCGTCCTATTGGTCACCTTCAATCCCCAGTCTCTCCTATATATATGAGCAAATTTCTACCTTCCTCAGCACTGACGACGGTACGCTATATACTAACGAAACCGGTCTGCTGCAAATTTAGTATGTTTAGTGTTTTTAACGTTGCTTACTTTTATATTCCATAAAATAAAAGACCTACAGAGAATGCTAAAGTAGTTTCTGAGAGGTGAAAGGTTGTATTTTCCAAATGTGCTTAAGATAAATTAGCCTAACTGTAATATAAAATAAAGCATGGTTTATGGAACATTCGAAAATTTCGGCTAACAAAAGAGTATCAAACTTAATTCGTTGTTTTAAAAAGAACGAGAATTTTTTTCCTTAGAGATATAAAGTCTTCTCTTTTGATCATGAATATACCTGACTGTAATACGAAAATTTTCATTTATAATTCATTTCAATTTTATTTATCAATATTTATCAATATATAATCACAATTTTTTGTATTAAATTTCATACTCCCCGACTGAAATAGCACTCTAAAAAAAGAAAACTGTTGGGTCCCTATTTAATATAATTAAATATTTAAGCTATTTTATGTTCATTTAAATAATATATTTAACTTAGGTATATTCATTAGTTTTGTGAGGATGGTTTAATTAGTATGAATAACTGGAAGCGGCAGTTTGCTGTTATTATTATGCAAAAATATAGATAGTAATAAATATTTTACTATCCTCTGATGTTTACTTGAATTATTCAAAGAAATTTCACTTTTAAACTATAAAAATTACACAAATTAAGAGAAATATTATTTTTTCATGATAGGACCATCTTATTCCAAGGAAATTAAGGCGTTTGAGAATAATATAGTTCCATCAAATTTTTTAAATGTAAAAAAAATTCATGATAATATTATTTAAAAAGCTTGATTTTGTAGAATTACTGTCAATATTTACATATGAATCTATTAATGCCAAAAGTTTTTCGCAAACTTTGATAGCTGCACGTACACAGCATGCTGATTTTCAAAGTCTTCTAACTCGAAATTGATTTTCTGCCAGATAGAACCATCTTAATCTCAGGTGACGATTTGTCAATAACTGCATAATAAACAACAAGCTCGTTTACTTTGAATTGTGATTCAAATAAAGTCTAAAACGCTACAATGTTATACAATATTTTAGTAAACGATTTTACAACAATATTTTTTATGCGATCTTAAAAAGCATTGTTTAAAAAACTTTGCAGATTTTTCTGTTTCATTTCTTCGAAACTTGCAATGCTTAATTTAATCTCTATAACAGCTACATAATGATACTTTGAATGGAGATAGGTATCAGTAATATCTCAAGAAAGCGATTTTTATAAACTGATAAAATACCATAAAATTCTTATATGTAAGCACCCTCTCTTTCAAAAGCAAAAGGGGTTAAATTTGGTGGGGTTATGATCAAGATTTTTTTAATCATTAACTCCCCCCCTTTTCATCGTTAAATTAAAAATAAATAAGACAAATACAAGGAGTAAGAATCTTTTGTATTTTGACCACATATCCATAAAGTATTCTCTAAATGCCCCCTTACTAAAATTTCCTCGAAACAAAACCCCCTAAGAATATATTTTCAAATTTAATTTTTAATTTTTATTTTATTGCGGCAATAATTTACCATTTAATTCCCCCTTTTCCTTCCCCGTCTACTTAATTTCATTTTATAATCTTATGCTTAAACATATCCCCAGAAACGAGAGAAATTTATACATATTTTTTTTTATAGGGAATTTAACACATAACATAACTATTGATTATGAAGATAAACGTATAACAGAATAAAAAGTCCGTCAAAGTATATTTTACCTTGTATTGACATGTTTTCACAACTCCCCACTAGTGGAGCACATATGAACAATTTTTTACATTTATAAAAGTGTTATAAAAAGTAAAAAGGACTATAAAGGTGATTTTAAAAAAATACGATGTGTAAAAGAAAAATTATGTTTACTATATTCAGTATTTTTTTCTTCATAGAAATTAACCCAATTATGTGAAAAAGCTATAATTATATGAACTGTTCACACGTGCCACAGTCTTGCCTATAGGAAAGAAAAACAACAGTTTATAAGTCTGTTAAAGTAACTTAAAAGAAAAAACCATTTACACACATAAGAATTTTTTTATATTTTGTAAACTGTGTGTAAATAGGGAATCTGTCTAACTTGGAAAGATGTTCAAGTCGTCAATTCATAGACATAAAATAAAAATTGTCCAAGGTAGGATATAGTCAACTACAAAATATTTTTTCATCCCGATCTTTTCCGTCTTAGACAGAGTTTACTGTATTTGAATAAGTTTTATTTATGATGTTCGAAAATTACGACAATCTAAGTTCAAAAACAAATTCTTTACAAAATATAACCACCCTATGCAGTTCAGCATTTTATTTTATCTCCTATCGTGTACACTATAAGAATAATTATAGAAATATAAGATATTTTTAAATCATACCAAAGCATAAATCACAACGACGCATGTCTTTTTGACGTTTAGATGATCGCGCGTATCATATTTGTTTATTATATCTGATGCATGAAAATAATGATTGGCTCGCAGTTGACTGATTTTATATAATAGAAAGGAAAGTAACTTCATGACGAGAAAGTCACCTTTTCATCGATCGAACTATTAGGTTTTAAAAGTACTTGTCAAACTGGGATCGGAAATGAGATAAAAGGCTCTGCAAAATGACAGCATAAAGATTAAGGCGAAAAATGAGTGATTTTGATGTTAATTTTGAGGAGAGATAGTATGAGAAGCTACTTTCTATATTTCAAAACTAGAACTAATATCCTGTTTCTCCTTGTGAAACTTTTAGCCCTTTCTGTCTTATAAAGAGTAATAGTTTGGATATGAAACTCTATTAAAAACTAATAACAGACTTTTGTATTACGAAATTATATTTATTAAAATGATTGTTTTAAAAAAAGCAAACGAAAACCACTAAAACATTTAATTGTCATTCTAATCTTTATAAGGTGGTCTGCTGTAATAACGCCAGGCGGGGTAATAACGCCAAGTGCTAATATTATGCATAATTAAGAAATAATCTCGTAAATGACACCCATGTGCTATGCGCAGAAGGGTTTTGAGTCATATAAATCGCAAAAAACAGCTTCAAGTTAATTTGTTTCATTTTTATGTCTTATTGTTTTCACAAGCAACTAAAATTAACGCTTGATCTAAAATTTGCGAGATACGCTTTGTGATGTGAAGACTATTTTTTTATCCGGAAATACTTTGTTAATTACATAAATTTGTAGTACATTTCATGGACTTTCAAAATGTTGTTGAAAATTTTGGATATCTTCTCGAGATAATTTGTAATTTAAAATGTACAGCGCAATAACTATAACGGGGTAATAACGCCAATCCTTGGCATTAATACCCCGGTTGATTCCCTACAGTGGCCGAGCTACATCCTAAATACTGATTCAAATAAACACAGTTAAAACTGTGCAATGTTTCTAATAATTCTATTTAAGCGGTCCTTTTTAAGCAAAAAGAAGCTCACGGTCTGATATTATTTTGCCTCATCCTCCCCCCCCCCCCACACACACACCACACCTTTATTTTTCTTACTCTTTCACAAAAAATTGAACATTTTCAATAGCTTAAAATGCAATCTGTCAATTTCTAAGTTTGTAGAGTTTGTATGTTTAGAATTGGGCAATCTACATGCAATTATTCCATCTTATTTCATAGTTTTGTTTGCATGGCGTTATTACCCATATAGGTGGGTAATAACGCCAAATAGCATTGGTTAAGAAATCACGCCATTACATTTTATGAATACATATCTGTTAAATTATTTTTTTATATAGATATTCAATGAGTTGCTGTATCAAAATATAAATTTTTTGAAAAATACAATCTAAAACTGAGCCGTGAAAATTGGAAAAACCTTAACGTGGCGTTATTACCCCAGGGTACCTTATTTATAAATATATACGTATATTCTTCGAATATTATTGCAGAAACACCTTATTATTATTTTGTAGAAAATACTTTGTAAAAGACTTCGAAAATTTAAAGCAAATGCTGAAGATTTTAGCGCAATATTGTTTCATTTATTTGAAGTACTGTAATGATACAAATTTAATCTCTTCCTATTTCTGAATTTCGCTATTATGATGGGATATTGTTGGTCACTAGTAATATTATGAATTAGAGCATCGTCATAAAGGGAAGTGATTTGTTTGAAAATTTTTTTGATATGCCTAGCCAATTCGTTTATAAATTCTGTTTTTCCGTTTAAATCAGTTCTTGTGAAACTTTACGTTGGCGAACTCAGTACTCTATCGCTTCATGTATGTCAAAAAAAAATTCTTTGGTTCCTGAAGATTATTTGAATAATTTACAAGAATTTTCAGAAGAATCCTTTAACAGTGCATCTGATATCGTTCATTGAACTTTCTAATCATGAAACGGACTCAGAACTTGATGGAAACATTCTAGAACGTCTACAAGCTTTCCAAGCATTGTTCTCTTTCTTTTTCCACTATTTACCGAGCTTCATTACTTAACTTATTTTTAATATGGTTCCTGATCAGATTAATAATTTAAATTAGGATATATATCTAAAAATTTGAAGCAGAAGATGGAAAAATGATCTGGCGTACTCCATACGTCGCACAGTGCGATTCTGCAAATCTAGCGGGAAAAAAGTCCAAAAATCGACTTATAGTAATTTAACTTTTAAACATTTCAAATAACACCAAACACATTGGAGAAAAAAGTGATGGCAGCTTAACTCTACTACAACACTATCAAATATTGGCTCAAAAACCAGTTTAGCTCTTTTAACTTTTTCAGAATGAGGATCGATGTAGTTGTAATTGCCATTGATATTTTTGGCTGAAAACAAAGTTATTTTGTAAATAATTCTTATTATAGCATGGAATATTTTAAACAATGTAGATACTTTGTGTTTTATAGTTACAAGAGTTATTTAATATTTTTTTAAGTCAATATAAAAATTATTAGAAAATTTAATAGCATATGATAAATTTTAAAAATCTGAAAAAATTTGTGCACGCCGGTACATTGTAATATATATTTTTTTTAAATTATGTATGCATATATTCATAAAAAAATCAATTTCAGCTGCAGCTATTTGTAACGGTTGAAGATAAGTAATTTCTTTTTCAGGTACGGATTTTAAGTAATTTTGCGTTTCATATGGCTATAAGATAAATGTATCTGCTTTTAAGCATTATAAATCATGACATTAAAATCTGGGTAAAACTAGAGAGTGGCTGAAATTTACCCTAAAGTTTTAACATTCATATCTTCTTATAAATAATAAAAGAATAGCTAACGACAAGAAATGGCAGTGATTCACTTTATGATAACACTGGTATCTATAGCAATATGCAATTAATTAATAATTTTTTTAATTAAAATAACTCTTATTGGTGAAAATAAATATATACTATATTTAAAAAAATGCTTTGAATGCTGACACGACGTAAATATCAAAGTATGAAAATGACAAAAAAATTTTTTATTATGATTATGATGATGGAATGACAATGACGTAAATTTTACAATAAAATATGTACAAGATATGTACAAGATACATTTTTCCAAAATACATAACCATTTTATCTTTAGTAAGATCAACTTTATTACTTTAATACTGGTAATTTGCATAACTTGAATTTTGACCCGCTAGATTCGCAAAATACACTGTGCGTCGCCCCTCCAAAATTGCACTGTACGCAACCCCCTACAACTAAGGGTTAAATGAATGTTGCTAGCTTATTATTAAAATGTAATCAATGTTTAATGGTACAAAATAGTTAATTTAAATGAATGTTGCTTATTATTAAAATTTCACATACCTACAATATATTTACTTTTCTTTTCTCGTATTTCTATTATAGATGTTACATGATGAATAGCAATCCAAAGTAATGAACAATATGATCAAATTTAGTAATCTGGTTTTTTGACCGTCAATCTTAATATCAAAATGATGACTTCCCCTGTAACTTCTATAGCCTGTGTACTTTTACTTGGATTTATTCCAAGTGTAAGATCAAGACATCATGATCTACGTAGAGAACTAGCTTCAGTGAAAGAAATGGTGACAGGCATTGAAAGTAAGTATGAATTTATATGCTTTTAATTTCAGTTAATTATTGCAAAATGTTTTTGTGCACAACTGATTTAGAAGTAAATGTACAAATATGTTAAAATAGTAGTTTAAATAAAGTGACAGTTCTTATTATTCAAGGCAACTATTAACATTCCATATTCCTAAGGGTAGCTTCAGCACTACTTGAAAAAAATCCTCTAATAGGCTCCATCATATGGTAAAAAGCTTGGTAATAGATTCGAATAAAGCATTAATTTCACAATATAATTCCAATGTGTCTGGTGTTATCGGATTTGCATTTTTGGAAGCTTTCATGTTTCTGGGCATTTCGCGAATTTTTATTTTAAGGAGGCATTCTTATAAATTTCGGAGAACTTTTTATGTTTAAAATTTATCTAAAGTTTTATCTTAAGTTTTATTATCTAAAGTTTAAGTAATATTTTGTATATTTTAATATTTAAACTAAAAGTTAAAATTTTATAAGAATTCTAATATAAAAATAACGGGCAGAAAAAAAAAATCTAAAATATTTTATTTTGTTTTCTTTGTTTAAAGTAATTTTAATGGCTGGAGTTAATGAGGAACATTGAATTACATTGTTACCATCATGCAATAAAAGGCTAAAAATCATTATGGTGGTTATTTGCCTTTACAATGTGTCCCACCTAAAAAAGACACCATGACATTCTATCGTAATTGGACAGGAAACAAACCAATGGTACTGAAACACATATAATAAGAAAGATTATATACAAATACATATTTACTAGGTGTAATTCACTCCTTGCCCCAGTTGGAGAGGAAAATAATAAATTTTTAAGAAAAAGTGGGTGTTAAACTGTCCCGCCAAAATAAAGTCACTACTGTTAATAGTCAATATATCTGTCATGTTTATGCCCGACTCAGTTTCTTGAGAGTTGAGATGAGCGTGCAGGACAGGCCATACCATGACATGCACCCAATTATTCAAAAAAACATTCCTAGGAGGATTTTGCAAAGATTATGGGGTCGTTGTTCTGCTGAAAAATCAAACTTAGGCCATCAATTCTCTCTGAAAATGATGTTAAATGGGTTTCTAGCATTTCTTAGTAATCGGCTGCCTACATGCGTTCTGAATGGAAAGCCAGGTTATGTTTATCACCGTAGTCGAAGCATCTAAACATCATTAATAAGCCTCCGCAGACCAGCCTATGTTGAAAGCTATCCACAAGCAAAGCAGAGTCGATGGGGCCAAATATAAACAAACCTGGAAGGACCAGTGGTATCTTGTTATGTTCTTAGAGGAAAAAAAAATAATTTGGATGACTCAGACAGCCTCACTTTCCAAAGACATAACATAAGTAAAGGATAGAAAATTTTCTCCAAAAAATTGCATGGTGAAGGTTTATTAATTGTGTTGGGAGGCTTCGATTACGGTGGAAACTTAATCGGCCTTTATCCTCCGACTGCATGTAGGCTATCGATTACCAAGAATTGTTAGAATCCCATTTATTGTCAATTGCAGAGAGAATTTGGGGCCTAAGCTGGATTTTCCAGCAGGAAAACGCCATATAACCTTTGCGAAATCCCCCTAGAAATTATTTTGTGACAATTGAGGATATGTAATGAAAGGGCCTCCCCTTTATTTCCATTTCAGGCCCCAAGAAAATATCTGGGGGTACCCTCAGTAGAGCTTTAAATGCCACTGTCAAACAGTTGAAGTCCGTGGCTGAACTGAAAGTCTCCATTATTGAGCCCTGGGATACTATTGATGATACTGTCTTCCAGGGATTGGTGCATGATATACCACATCGTATATTCCAAATCGTATGTAAGCATCGCGGATATATTGGCTATTAACAGTAGTGGGTTTCTTTTGGCGGAACACTTTTCTCTCCCTCTTTTTTTCACATTATTTTTTTCCTAACCAAGTGGGATAGTAAGTGAGTTACTCCTTGTAAATATGCATTTCTATATCGACATTCTTAATATATTTGTTTCGTTCGCATGAATTTGTTTCATGTCCAATTACACTGTAAAAAAAAACTCCCTTACTTTACACCAAAAAGGGTGGCAACTAAGTTGCCACCCCAAGTGGTGTAATGAAATTCCACTTGTAAATTGGTGTAATGAATCACCAACTATCAAATGGTATAAATAAACACCATTTTTAGTGGCAGCTTAGTTGCCACCATGTTTGGTGTAAAGTAAGTAATATGTTTAAAATGTACATTATAATAAATTGTCTCAATTAAAGGGAAGTTTAGCAACCTCTTTGCGTGAAGCTATTTGTTTTAAATTATGGCTGTATTACATTTGAAATGTAATTTTTAAATTATTTTTTATTTTGCTACCATTTATTAAAGTACACTAAATGGTAAAAAAAGAAATTTCCTAATATTTACATGACTTTAACAGCAAAATAAAAAATAATTTAGAAATTACATTTTAAATTTAATACAGTCGTAATTTAAAATAAATAGTTTGACGCAAAGAGGCAGCGAAACTTCCTTTTAATGGAGGCAATTTATTATAACATTCATTTTAAGCATATTACAGCAAAGAAATATGAACTAAACTTAAATGAAATAACTTTAATGAAACGATCTAAAATTTCCTATATTTGCATGCTTAAAAATATCTTTTTCATAGGTCAATAATGCGTTCAGTAAGTTAAAAAACATTATAATAACGAATTTTTTATGAAAATATTTTTGTTAAAGTTCGGGCAAACGCTATAGTCATACGATATAAAATATTTTTGTAACGAAATGTATAATTACTCGTAACTATCACTATAAGTTTAATTCGGAGTTTATAGTTTTCTTAAGAAAATAACAAAAATAAGCTACATATGATATTAAATTACCTCACAATTATACAATTTAATGCATAATATAAAAAAAGCTTAACTATGCCAGCTATCAAATAAACAAAGCTGTATAAAAAAAAAGTTGATTACAACTGTTATACTAAAGGCATACTTCCCGTTAAATTCGAACATGTCGCCATTGTTCTTAAAATGGCAGTGCACTAACACATTATTAAAAAGCATAATCTAATTTTAAAAAACCCCACATGCAAACATTATTTAGTCTTAAATCTTACATCTACAAAGAATAATATTAATATTGCTTACCGTTTGTTTACTTTTCCACCTGCTATCCGAAAGTTAGAAAGAAGGATTAAATGCGAAGAAAAATGGCGGCGTGTCGTCTGCAAACATATGAAATCAAAACAGAAAGATGATATATGACTCTGAATTTGGTGTTACCGTTCAATAATTGCGACTAAAGAATAAAATACCATCATTCCAAGATTATTCTTACATTTTTTACGGAGCTACTACCGAAAATAGTATAGATTTAAAGTTTATTCAGCAATTCATAACCCCGATTTAAATGTATTATTGCTCCTTTGTTTTTACAGTGTACGGTATAAAATCACAGTGGCTTTATTTCGGTGGGATACACTGCATATAAGAGAAAAAGAGACTGTATACAAAAGTTTTTGTTGAAATGTGATTAATTAAATAAATATAATATATAAATGTAAATCTAAATCAATTATATGCGTAAAAACTTACGGGTTTATTACGATTTTCCATTACGGAACAAAAATGTTAGATATTCACCATAGTTAACCTAACTGATCATCGTTGAAGCTAAATTTACCTGGAGGAATCTGCAAATTTATGGTTTTTATATGCACATTTCTATGAAGCATATGATTGTCTTATAAGTAAATAAAGCAAGGATTTGAGCAATAAAATGTTTTTCCAAATATTGCATGTAGGGGGAACTGGGGCACATTGATACATGGGGCACAATGATACACACCCTGTACTCCACACAGGGTCATTACAGGAAGTTTCACAACAGCTCGAAAAGGTGATTCTAGTGCACTCAACTACATACAGAAAGTCTTGGAACGATCCCGTAGTTTGATGAAATGGAACGAGTGAATAATTGTTTTTGTAGGTCAAAAAGTAAATTTGAGTTGTACAATTGAAATGGTATTATACAACTCTTCCAGTATTTTAAACCGAAAAGAATACTCTCCCTGACAAGTAAAGCTACTCTTTATCAGTTCCTCATTCTTTATTGTTAGATAAATTATGAAGTGTTGGATTTGAGACTCGTTTTATTCAAAATGGCTGTATGGGGCACATTGATACAGTCTATGTCGGGGCACATTGATACAACCTAAATCCTTTTCTAGTTCATTTTTTCATTACATTTTATTATTTTTTTACCATGCACTCCTTAATCCAACAATTTTTTGCAAAAAATTCTAATATTAGTTTTTATTGAAGCGAAATAGTTCTAATTTTTTTATATTAGAACATTTTATAGTATTTTTTGCAAACAGAAGACATACGAACTTACCCAACATCTACTGCTAGTAGAATTAACAAAAGAAAAGGACGGCAGCCTAGAAAATCTCAAATTTACATCTATTCTCCAGAGAAAAAAGTATTTTCGACATGAGAAATGTTAAGTAAGAGAAACAAGCTGCAGAATAGCACAGGATAATTATACTATATACAGAATTTTTAATATAACTATCCGTTACCTTCTGTTTATAAACCGATTTATAAACAGAAAACCCGGTAATTTTTTCAGCTTTCCTAAGCAAGAAGATAATGCTGGGGTTGAAGTGTCAGATATGAAAAAGTCCTTCCGGCAGTGCCGGGAGGAAGAGGTAGCTTTCATATATTTATTTATTTATTTATTTTAAATTAAGTTATATTATTCAAACATACGAAGCTCAAATTAGTGTAATCCGATTTTATAAGATAGAATACTAGTTTTTGTCAATAACGAATATTAATAGGAGTTTTTAGGAATTGATCATCTTTTATTCATCCTGGTTTTATTTTAAGTGATTTAGAGGATCGCCAAATTCCACGATATCATGAAGTGTATGCCATTTTAAAGCAACATGATTAATAAAAGAAACCAATGAGCTTGGTCGAAATCTTAATTCATGTACACACGCACACTCACATCAAACTCGATTAATATATACGAGTGCTGTCGTAGGCAAATTGATTTTCTAAATAAATGTCACCTACGTTAGAAATTCAAACTGCTATATTTCAGGCGTTTTTTAAGGTAAAGACAAAGCAAAAAATACACCGGAATTCAGATAAATACTTTAGAAAGAACCTTTTTTCAATTTCTAATTTTTTGTTTGTACATCATTATACGTTTAAAAGATTTTTGACAAACTTAAATGGCTGCCATTTTGAAACAAGATGGCGGAAGGAATTGGCTAACGAACTCGTTCCAGGCTTCGAGGGCTCCAGGCTCCTTCCAGGTCGGATGAAGTTGGTCAGTGAAGTCGGTCAAGACATTGATATGTTCTATGTACACACGGAGTTATATCCAAATCAGTATATAAATATGCGTATTATCGCGTGACAAATTTCAGACCGTTTCAAAATTTCAACCACACAGGAAATTGAAAGTACTACAACTCAGCCATTTTTCAAGATATAGATGAAACAAAAAATGTTTTGTAATCCATGTATCAAGGTCAAACAAACAAAAGAAAAATCTTTTTCAATTTCTTAGTTTTTTGCACTTAATTTTAAAATTTAAATTTAAAATGAATTAAAATTCCGCCATTTTGAAACAAGATGGCGGATGGGACTAGCCAACGAACTCGGTCCAGACATCGGTATGTACTATGTACGCACCAAGTTTCATCCAAATCGGTTTATAAATACGCGTGTTATCACGTGAAGAAAATTAGACCATTTCAAAATGTGAGTAAATCTAGAAATTAAAAGTGCTATAACTCAGCCATGCTTTAAGATACAGACGAAACAAAAAATACTCTGGAACCTTTGCATCAAGGTCAAATGCATAAAAAAAATCTTCTTTTTTGTTGAAGTCCAAAAAATTTTCACTTTTTTGTACCTAATTTTAAATTTAAAATAAAAAATTAAATGGCCGCCATTTTGAAACAAGATGGCGGATGGAACTGGCTAACGAACTCGTTCCAGGCTTCCTTATGTACTATGCACACACCAAGTTACATCCAAATCCATTCATAAATACGCGTGTTATCACGTGACAAAAATCAGATCGTTTCAAAATGTCAGCCATAAGAAAAATTCAAAGTGCTATAACTCATTCATTTTTTAAGATATAGACAAAATAAACGGTGTTCTGGAATCGTTGTTTAAAGTTCTAACACATAAAGGAAAAATATTTTTCAACGTTTAAATTTTTTCGCATTTAATTTTAAATTTTAAATTTTTAAAAATTTTTTAAATGGCCGCCATTTTGAAACAAGATGGCGGATGATGCTGGCCAACGAACCCGGTCGAGACATTTGTATGTACTATGTACATACCAAGTTTCATTCAAATCGGTTTATAAATACGTTAGTTACTGCATGACAAAAATCAGATATATATATATATATATACAGGGTGTTCCGCTTTTCAGACCGGCAAACTTTGAGGGGTGATAGTAGGCATGCAGACAAACATTATTAAATGGGAAAGCATGAGGCGCAAACGAATTCTGTAGGAGCTAGGGGCCATTAAAATTTAAGATCCAAAACTTCAAACGATGATAAAAAACGGTAAAATGGGCAATTCGTTTGCGGTTTTTTCTAAAATCATTCTTTAAATCAGGAACTTTTTCCAAAAAAATTTAAATGTTACGTTCAGAAATTGAGGATAGAGGGCGCTTTAGACTTTAGAGTAAAAAACAACTACTTTTTACAGTTATTTTGTGTATGGGGTAAAAATTATTCTAACGTTTAGACTTTAACTTAAATTTTAAGCTCAAAATTGGAAACACCGAGATAGTGTAACTAGCGAAAATCGAACTATGAACAAAGGGGGGGGGGATTTTAAACGCTCATAAACATCGGGCAAGCTAATCGATTTTGTTGCGGTTTGCTTGTAGGTCATTCTATCGGTAATCATTTCATTAAAAATGACGTACAACTTGGTGTCCTCATTTTTTATAGAGGACGCTTCCAACACATCTCCTACATTTCAATGGCATTATTCCTGGGTGTTTTTCTTCCAGATTAACATACTTCCAGGAAATGTTAGGGATGCAAAGACGACTCGGAATCACATAGAAATTTAACTTGGGAAATGCCTTTTTTGCGAGTTACGGTTAAAGGAATCAAAGAAAAAGCAACAGAAACAGTAGATTAACAGCAACACGTTAATGTGACTAAAAAAAGTTTATTTAAAGGTTTTACTAAAAAAAAAGTTCGAAATTACGATCAGAAATAGCACGGCATTCTGGACAGCGGCGTCACATGGAATTCCTCACGTTTTGAAAGATTCCTGGCATCTCTGATAGCTTTCTGGCAGCTACAGAAATAAGATCTGGAGGTCTTCAGCTGACGGTGCGGGAAACTCATAGTACTGGTTTTAATTTTGAACACCTTTTTTTAGTAAAAGCTTTAAATATTTTTTTTTTTGTCAAATTAACGTGTTGCTATTTCTCTGCTGTTTCTGATGCTTTTTTTTGCTTCCTTTAATCGTAACTCGTAAAAAAGGAATTTCCAACGTTAAAGCCCTGTGTGATTCCGAGTCGTCTTTGCATCTCTAACATTTCCTGGAAGTATGTTAATCTGGAAAAAAAAAACACCCAGGAATAATGCCATTGAAATGTCGGAGATGTGTTGGAAGCGCCCTCTATCAAAAAATGAGGACACTAAAGCTGTACGTCATTTTTTAATGAAATGATTACCGAGGGAATGATCTACACACAAACCGCTACAAAATCGATCAGTTTGCCCGATGTTTATGAGCGTTTAAAATCCCCCCCCCCTCTGTTCACAGTTCGATTTTTGCTTGTTGCCCGATCCCAGTGTTTACAATTTTGAACTTAAAATTTAAGTTCAAGTCTAAACTGTAGAATAATTTTAACCCCATGCACAAAATAACGGTAAAAAGTAGTTGTTTGTTACTCTAAAGTCTAAAGCGCCCTCTATCGACAATTTCTGAACGTAATCTTTAAAATTTTTTTAGAAAAAATTCGTGATATAAAGAATCATTTTAGCGAAAACCGTAAACGAATTGACCCTTTCTTCCGTTTTTTATCATCATTTGAAGTTTTGGACCTTAAGCTTTAATGGCCCCTAGCTCCTATACAAGACGTTTGCGCCCCATGGTTTCCTATTTAATAATGTGTGTCTGCATGTCTACTATCACCGCTCAAAATTTGTCGGTCTGGTAGCGAAACACCCTGTATATATATATATATATATATATATATATATATATATATATGTATATAGTTATATATATATATATGAGGAGCCCAGAAGCCAAGGGGTTCAAGTGACAAAATGTCGATTTGGAGTAAATTTAAAGATAACTGATGTTAAATTGGAACATCAATAACAATTGACTAAATTGAAATAGGAAACATCTGCTTGTTGCATTCTAATCTTTGAACGCTCATTTCAATAACTGTTAAAAAAATAGAATACAATTTTCTTTAAATGTATAATTAATCAATATTGTTTGTTTTTCGAAAAAAGTGGTTTATCTCTATAACTCTGCAAATAATCCGAAAATGACCTATATTTCTTTACCTGAGATGAAAAAAGCATATTTCCAGATACCATGTGCACTTAACTCAATTTTTTCAATTTTGTCACTTATACCCCTTGGCTTCTGGGGTCCTCATATATAGTTATATATATGTCAACATTTGAACGGAATGTGGTTTTGTGGTCTGGGGGTCATGATCGGTGAAAATATATCAAAATTTTCTGGAAGTGCTTTCCTCCGGACGTCTGAAATGGTAGCTTTTTACTTTTTGTAATGAAAGCTACCTAAAAGTTACCACAGCCAACAATCAGACAAGGAACAGCTAGAACATAAGGTCATTATACATTTCATTTTGATTGCTTTAATATTGCCTACAAATAAATTGTGGGCGATTTGATTTTCTATAAAAAAATATAAAATGGTTTGCTAACTATTTTTCCATGAAAAATATGCATTGGTGTTATTTTGTCTCCATTTTCCCAGACGTATCAAAGTGTCCCATGAAGTGTATCAATCTGCCCCGGGGATGGGGCACATTGATTGCCCAATCCCCGCGATTTTTTCATGATTAACGAATTTTATTCAGCTTAATTTAATCAAGGAGCGATATCGTAATTAATTCAAACATTAATATTGACTCAAAACATACGTCTGTAACAAATTTAATCGATTAAATATTTATCGTGATTAAAAATTAAGCATTAGCTTTTAATTACACAGGTCTGCAATAGTTTTCCTCTTTGAAATCTGAGTAACGTTTTCTATAGTTTCTGATGTGCTGATTACGAGAAAAATAATAAAAAAATTCCATCACGTCAGAATTTTTTGATTTGAATATTTAAGATTTTGCTGAAAAATGTCTGAGCGTCTACATTTTAAAATTTATAAAACGTCATTAAATTACTTCAGACTAATTTTTATTGCATTTAATTGGTGTAAGGTGAGACATAGAAATTACTTCAAAACAGTAATTTGTTAATTACTACATAATAAGTATAAGTAATTCACATTAACCATGTTGAAAACGGGTCATTTTGGCTTAATTTAGTAATGAGCTCATTAATACATAATGATTAGGTAATATAACCTAATTGTTGTAAATATTAGTCGGAAAGGGTGTAATAAAGATAAACCAAAGGGTTTTTGTATAAGTACCCGCACTGATTTAGAAAATTAACAGTTGAAGGGCGCATCTTGCAACATAACCTTTAAAATGTCATCGCGAATCTGTTTAAATTCTCCGAATTGTTTTTGTTATATTTGCGGGAAATTTATGGTGAAAAAAAAACGAAACAGCATTACAGACTTTGTAAAAAATATTTACAAAAGTTATTTTGGATACGTTTTAAGTAACCAAGACAAAACTTGGACACCTCATAAAATTTGTACGACTTGTTTATTAGAATTTCGCAAGTGGTCAAAAGGACAGGAAAATAGCTTCAAAATCGCTTCGCCTATGCTATGGAGAGCTATGCTAAAGACCATGTTAATGATTGCTACTTTTGTTGTTGTGACATAACTGGATACAATTCTAAAAATAAAAGGGACATAAACTATCCAAACATCTCATCAGTTACGCCTGCAATTTTCGGCGATTCAAAAATGGTGCAGCCCCCGTTTTCGACTATACAAATTGAAGATTCTGACTGTGATACAGATGAACAGGATGTATACCAATCTGATCCTGAATTTCAAGTAGATTCTAACGAGTGTCAGCTCTTTTCCCAGTCACATTTAAATGACTTGACAAGAGATTTGAATCTCCCCAAAGATGCAGCGGAACTTCTCGAATCACGATTAAAAGAAAGAAATATGCTTGCACCTGGTACTTCATTTTCATGGTACCGTCCCAGAGAAAAAGATTTTCTTCCATTCTTCGCTGAATATCAAGATTTAGTGTACTCTAAAGATATTCCAGGCTTGACGAAAATGTACGACATTGAATACGATCCTAATGAGTGGAGATTGTTACTTCCCAGAAAATCTAGAAGCCGTTAGCGAAGAACAAGGCGAAAGATTTCATCAAGATTTGAAAGAGCTAGAAGTCCGGTATCAAGGAAGATGGAATACTAGCATGATGGCGGACTACTGCTGGTTGTTGAAGCGCGACGATCCAAACCGGAAATTTAAGCGAAAATCGTACAACCGAAGCTTCCAGGAAAAAAGGATCAGGTCCCACAAATAAAATTTACATGTAATTTAGATCAGTAGTAAGTTATTGTTATATTTTAGTTGTTTTTTATGTTAAAAGTAATGTACTTTTTTAAATATATATATTTCATGCGAAAATTTCTGTATTTTTCCTATTTTCTATCTGTATCTTTTTTGAAAAATCTGAAGGTGATAGAAAAAAACTAAGTACATATTCGTATTCAGCGCACCAAAATATCCTAGAATCAGCTCTCAAATTCTACAGAGGAAGTTATGACTCTCAATTTGCAGGCCTGTGTTATTAATTCTACTAAAATTTTGCACAACTTTGATACATAATATTTCTTTTTGTAATATAATAATAATGTCTTGTTAATGACCTATTATACACTATAAACTATTTTTCTATCATTTTTTTGTTTTAATAATAAGCATCTTCAACTTTTATGCAACTTGATAAATGCCGATTAGACGAAATTGAAATAGACTTTTCTTTTAAAAAAGTTCTTAAATCTAGAAAATAAATTAAATTCCTGGAAAAGCAAAAAAATTGAGCAGCATTGGAATGTGGGATGCTAGCAGCTTTCAGAGATTTTATACACGAATATTGGTACCTTTAGATTGTATAACTTTAACATTTTACGTAAAAAAATCGTTTGAAATTATCCGGTAGAACTACACGCTTATTGTTCAAATTTCAATATTTCTAATTTAAACCTTAATTTGTGTCTTTCTTAAAACGATAAAAAAATATCCTAAATTTTAATAAAATCTTTCCATTGTTAAATAGATTAAATTTCATTTTAATATACAATTAAATTTCAATCTGATTTTATGCCATATTAGACGAATTACCATGGATTAATTTAATATTTTAAGATTTTCCAAAAATTCTCTAAAATTACATTGTTTGATCCTAAAATAATTAATTTAAGTAATAGTTGTATGTTTCAGATCCTTTCATCACATTGGTATGTGGAGCTAAAAATTAAATTAATTATTAGTTATTAAATTTCATCAAAAGTGTAAGTTAGAACTAATTAGTTTAAAACTTTTTTACATTCTATCTTTTATTTAAAAAAAAATATATATTCTAATTTCATAAAAGTTTATTACCAAAACAAGAAGGGATGGTTACAGACTGCTCAGTTACATGCAAAATGCAGTACGTGCACAACTATTAAGAAAAGGCAAGTGAACAGATGTATTGAAAGAATGATTCCTATTATTCCGGAATTCTCGGATGTGTGGTTATATAAAAGTCATACAAATAAATTTAAAAACTTTCCTAAATAGAAAAAAAATGGGACAAACATTACAAAAATATGGGTAAAGGGATTTCTTTGAAAAATTGCATACATCTAATTCTCCTATCACTTTCAGTTTTCTTGAATATTTACAATTCGTATCGAGAAATCCTTTCAAACTAATTTAAAATCCGAAAACATAGTACTAGGTATTCAAAATTAGAATAACAAGCACAAAATTGTAATGTGTCAAATAAACTTGGTTTATTGTAACTTATTTTGTTTACAGATTCTTCCGAATGTGAGATAAACGACAAAACATGTAGGAGCTAAATTTTTGATGCTATGTAACGGAGGCCAGAAACGATTCATACATTATCACACGGTCAGAATGGCTCACTGGTAAGGAGTATTCCTCCCGCATGCATTTACAGGTCTGTCAGTATTCTTTCAAACTGCAAATGTGGTCATCAATCAGCAGTTCTAGCAACAAACTCCGTTATAAAATAAGCCATTGAGGTGCAGACAGACATAATCACTAATTGCGGTCACTGGTCGGCGTGTTTTATGTACAATGACTTTTCTTTATTAAGGAAGGAAAAGTCGCCCTAGTGGCGTGATCAGTAGCGGCAGCTACTGCCACACCAAGGGGTAAGCTATGGATGGTGTGTTGTCTCTTTGCGTAGTTTAATAAATGTGCTATGGATATATGAAATAAAAATAGTTCTGAGTTGTCGTTGTTTCTGTGTGTAATGGATCATTCGAGGCGGAAGCCTATAGTTGCTGTAAGCCTCAAAGCAATGCCAAATCAAACCAAATTAAAGGAAGGAAAAATTCAATCCAACTGCAGGACAGGGAATCTTTCCCTCAAGTGGGGTTGGGCTCTTTATCTCCTGCACTGTTGTATCCTCCCTGCATTCTATTGTCAGTAAAACATGAAACAATTAAAAATAAGAGATTTCTAGAATTCAGTTGAAGTTAGGCAAAACACGCATATTCTCGCAGCCTTGATGCTGGTAGATATTGCCCACAAAATTGTTCGCCTTAGAACACCCCAAAAATTATTTATATGATTTATGTTGGGCGACTTCACTGGCCCCATCGTACCCTTTTTAGCTGACAGGCAATCAAATTCTGAGAGTTAATGTGCCAACGGGTTCTGCGTGTACGTATGTTGTAATGTATGCGATAACTCTTGATAGAAATATCCGATTTGGTTAATTTTTTTAAGTCTATTTTGATAAGGCGCTTCCCTGATTACTTTTGGGCGTTCATTGGTTATGTATAAAGGATGGTACAGGAGTCTAATCCCTCTTAATTTAGATAAATGGGTTTTTCATGCAGAAATATTCGATTTACTTCAAATTTGATGTATCGGTTAATTCTAATAAGGCGTTTCCCTGATTAGAATTGAAAGTTCATTGGTTAAGTATAAAGGGAGAAATAGACGAGTTAACGAAATGGATTTTTCATGCAGAATTATCCGATTTGTTTCAAATTTGGTATACCAGTTTATTCTGATAATGCACTCCCCTGATTAAATTTGGAGGGTCATTGGTTAAGCATATAGGGAAAAAACGGGGGTTAAACCCTCTTAATTTATGTTGTGAGACGCATTAGTTTTTGAAATAAAAGTATAATATACAATTAGTTGAATGGTCTGTGAGCTCAATGCCATCTGTTTAACGGACACTTTTCTTTTTATGACATTTTTACCCTCTAGCTAATAAACTACAATTTATCCGGTGCATAACTCCGATACGTATTAAAAAAGCAGAATTTATTCTTCAGCTTTTAGAAAAATCCGTCATAATTTTAAGCACTGCACGCCTGTAGTATCCTATGGTTACACTGACACATCGAAAATGTACAAATGTGGATAATCATCCAACATGATCTCTTCCTACATATGGTTTCCACTTCACTAAACTGGATAAATTATTTTATGTTCAAATGATGACGCACTCCACGGAGTGCCGCTGCCAGTATTATTTCGCTTATGTGACTCGAGTTCTCCAAAGTTGTGCAAAGTAAACATTTAATGGCGTAACGCACGAATTGCTACACATCGATCTTCTGCTACTGTGTCTGTCGTCTGATTCGGCATCTTGGTGAATGTATCCATTCATTAGAATTTGTGCCATACACTTCATTCCACCAATTATGATTCCCACTAGTCATCCAATAATCTTTGCTTAAAATCGCAAAATTTAAGTCTATTCATTGTGCTCCATAACAGCCCGTCATCTAAATATGTACAAAAATGGATCAAATGAAGTCAGTGAATTAAACGATATTTTCTTGCAGTAAGCACAATTCAACCGAAGAAATTCGCGAATCAAAGTATCTAGGTGCATTTTATATATCCGTGTACCATATGCAGTAGGGAACACTAAGGAGGGTTGATTGACTTAAAAAAAATTCTTTTAACTTCGGAGAGGGGGTGGAAAGGATTTTTTTATGGTAAGCGGTCAAATATTTAAAATTGTGCCGTTTTTTGCCATTTTAAATGCGGAATTTTGACAAAGTCTTAGAATAAATATTACCTATTTAATATAAGACTTTCAGATAGTTATAACACATAATATAGATTTTAGAGAGTATGGGGCATCAAATTATGGGGTAGAGAGCAATAACATTTTTAGGGAGGGCGCGATCAAATATTAAAAACCGTATCGTTTTAGATGCAGATTTTTCAGAGCACTGGGATAAACAACATTATTGCATCATTCAAGAATATTATCATGGGCCCGGGCAACTCCGGGCGGCTCAGCTAGAGTTTAAAAATCTGAAAACATGTGAGTCAATGGTCTTTATTACTTCCTTCATTTTGAACTTCTCGCGTTCCATAATTTACGAGTAAAATATCTGTGTCTGACACACAGATAAGCACAAGAGTGTTCTTATAATGGTTCCGTTTTCATTTTTTAAGTATGGAACCCTAAAGGTTAGTAAAACGGAATATATTTTGTTTTATCTTTTTTCTTTTAAACCTCTAAGAAATGAATTAATTCCGAAATAGGGAAAATTTCGTGTTATTTTTTTTGCGTTGTCTTAAAATTTTAAACAACAACAATACTGGTAGATTAGCCAGCTCGGTATTGGAGTCGAAGGCATTAACATTTCAGGAGTCGGAGTCCTTCTTTTTTTCACCGACTCTTCAGCCCTGGTTGGCGTGGAATCGTAAAATCGTTTAATTACAAATTGAGCACTTAGTAAATTATCACTATAACGATGTCAATGAGATAAAGGGATGGAATTGCAGAATTGCGGAATTACGACAAACTTTAAGTGACATTTTAGTATGATTTCTTTTTATCTTTTCGAATATAGAAGGAATATACTGAAATTTTCTGTAAACCACAAGCTCATTCTTATTCTCTCGTTGGTTTGAAGGAGGGGGACAAGATCCCAATGGATCAAATCCCAGTGTTAAGCTAGTTGTGTAACTAATTTCTGCATTAATAATTTTTATTAAATATAAATTTCATGCATTAATTTTTTTGCTTATCAAGTTAAAATTCCCATATATCTATATTATATCAACTGCTGATTAATTCCCTGTTTATATAAAAAAAAACTATAATTTCTTATCATGTTAAATAAAACTAATTTTTAAGAGTAAAATATTTACATATGTTTATATCTTGTGTTTTTCACTTTTGTCTATAATTGTGGTATTGTGTTCTAAATCAATTTTTCTTTTTTAAAATCTTGTTTGTAGTGTTTCATTTTTTAAATGTCTTGCATTTTTATCATTTATTTCGGAAATTTTTGATGTATTATAGGAGCTAAATTTTGTCTTTTTAGGCCCAATTCCGACAAAATTGGATGAATTAATATATCTTTACAAATAATTACGCCTACAAGCTCCTCTGACGATTTTGTACGTTACTCATAGTTTCTTAATATACATTTCTGATTTCCAATATTTATATTTTGTTCATCTCTTAATTTTACCAACTTGATCATACATTTGCAATATCATTTTTATTATATATTTGTATACAGGGTGTCCCTAAACTCATGGTACGTACGCAAGGGGGTGATAGAACACATCAAGAAGAGTAATAGTAAATAGGAAACCAAGGATCTCAAACGTTTTTCAAAGGAGGTAGACGCCATTAAAGTTTAGGGTCCAAAATTTCAAATAAACATAAAAAACGAAAAAAATGATCGATTGATTTGCGGTTTTCACTAATACTATTCTTTATATCGGTACTTTCTTTAAAATAAATTATAAAGATGAATTTCGAAAAATGCCGATAGAGGGCGCTTTAGACTTTGGAGTAAAGAACAACTACTTTTTGCCGTTATTTTTTGCATATCATTAAATGTTTTCGTAAGCTTAGACTTAAATTTTGAGCTCAAAATCTGAATAGTTGAGAGCAGTTAAGTAGTACAAACTGAACTGTGTTCAGAGGGTTCAAATTTCATATGATTATAAAAAAGGGAAAAATTGGTCGATTGATTTGTGGTTTTCACTAAAACTATTCATTATGTTGGTATTTTATTGAAAATAAATTATAAAGATAAATTTCAAAAAATGTCGATAGAGGACGCTTTAGATTTTGGAGTAACAAACAACTATTTTTTGCCGTTATTTTTTGCATCTGATTAAATGTTTTCGTAAGCTTAGACTTAAACTTAAATTTTGAGCTGAAGATCTGAATAGTTGGGAGTGGTTAAGTAGCACAAACTGAACTGTGTTCAGAGGGTTCAAAATTCAAATGCTTACAAAAAAGGAAAAATTGGTCGATTCATTTGCGGTTTTCGCTAAAACTACTCTTTAAATCAGTTTTTTCTTGAAAATAACTTTTTAAAATAATTTTCACAAAATGCTGATAGAGAACACCTTAGACTTTAGAGTAGCGTACAACTATTTTTAACCGTTATTTTTTTTTATCTCATTAAATGCTTTTCATCATTCTCATTAATGCTTAGACTTAAATTTTGAGTTCAAATTCTGAATCGTTGGTAGTCTTTAAGAAGCTCATAATTGAACTGTGTTCGAGCAGGGGGGAGGGGGGGTTAAATTTCAACTCCTAAACACATTTCAGTTTGCGCTTCTTAACCCCTCCCAACGATTCAGAATTTGAGTGCAAAATTTAAGTTTAAATATAAGGTTTCGAAAACATTTACCAAGGTTTGGAAGCATTTAATTAGATACATAAAATAACGGTTAAAATTAGTTGTTGGTTACTCTGATGTTTAAAGCACACTTTAACGGAAATTTTTGAAATTTATCTTTAAAATTTATTTTCAAGAAGATACTGACTTAAAGAAGAGTTTTATTTTAAACCGCAAACAAATCGACCAATTTTTCCATTTTTTATAATCATCTGAAATTTGAACCCTCTGAACAAAGTTCAGTTTGTGCTACTTAACCACTCCCAATTTTTCAGATTTTGAGCTCAAAATTTAAGTTTAAGTCTAAGCTTACGAAACCATTTAATGAGATGCAAAAAGTAACGGCAAAAAGTTGTTATTCGTTACTCCAAAATCTAAAGCGCCCTTTATCGGCATTTTTCGAAATTTGTCTTTATAATTTATTTTTAAGAAAATACCGACATAAAGAATAGTTTTAGTGAAAACCGCAAATCAATCGATCATTTTTTTCGATTTTTATGTTTATTTGAAATTTTGGATCCTAAACTTTAATGGCGTCTACCTCCTTTGGAAAACGTTTGAGATCCTTGGTTTCCTATTTACTATTACTCTTCTTGATGTGTTCTATCACCCCCTTGCGTATGTACCATGAGTTTAGGGACACCCTGTATACGTACATCTACCCTATATTAAATCATAATGAAACGAATTTATGAAACGATTTTATGAAACGACTGATTAAACGACTGATTTTATTTTACGGCGATTTCTCCCAAAATATGAAATATTGACCCTTAAAATTTACACCAAAAATCCGTATGATATGTAGAATTGTAATATAATATTAAAATTTTAAAAGTTGAATTAGAATTCGAGATAAAACTTTTTGTCTAATTTGAATTAAATTTCTCTAACGATGGTAACTAAATAACTCCATTTTTGGGGAAAAATGGAGAAAATGGATGATGGTAAGGATTATTAGATTTATTTTTCTTCTGTCTTTTTAAAATTGAAATCAAAAGTATTTTTTATTTCAACCAATAGTAAAGATAATTTTATGATTAATTTTTTTTTTCAAAAATAGTTAACGAACTAAAATCTTATTTTTACATATTCGATCTCCATGTATGAATTTATGTCAGAAAACCAAAAATCGTCTGTATTTCAATCGTTGAGTTAAATTCTATTGCCTTAAAAATCATGGAGGAAAGAGATAAATGGAGATGCAGTATTCAATAAAAGCGGTTTGTTATGGCTCAATATTAAATGCCCTTAATCGGCTTAAACAATACAGGGACAGAATTCTCTGAAATCATCCGTGCATTTTTTCTCTAACAGTATTCTAAAGTAGCATATCATTGCATTATGAATTAAAATTAGTGTTATTAAAAGTTTTCTTTTTTTTTTCGGAAAAGTACGTGTTTGTGTTTGCACCGAATGTAGTGGATTTTAGGATTACATTTTTGGCATAACCATCAGCCACCACACTTCATCTCTTTTTTTTTTTTTACTTTATGCTTAAAAACAATAATTCCAAAATTTATTATTATTATTATTAGTTGACAATGGCGCATAAATCCGAAATGGTTTAAAGAGAAAATATACAATTTTGTAAGCATTTATTTTAATTCCTGCAGCGGAAATATTTTAAATAATTTTCTAAATGACGTCTTTTATGTAGAATTTAGAGAAAATTGAAAAAGAAAACTCGCAGGAATTTTTACTTTTTGGTATCTTTTTGTCATTTTTACCACTTTTACACCCGTATTTCCGAAAGATATGAAAACTGTTTGTGGCGGATTGTGACGTTAAGTGAAATCACTCTTTCGTATCCTGTGCATTTTTGAATCTGGAAAAAAGTGCTATTCTGATGAAACAACTTTATAAAAGCACTTATTCGGATATGTAACATGAATGCTAGTATTCCTGTGACGTCACAATTGGTAAAATGATGACTTTTATTGCCTTAAATCAAAAGGAAGAATAGGGTCTATTTCTTAATGAGTTATTAGCTGGAAAATAAAAATGCGGAAATACAGATTAAATTTCCTTTGGAACTATTCTGATATCTTCAACGAATATCTGAAATAATAATCGTCTAAATGACTGCAAAGAGAAAAAAATATCGTCTTTGGTTTTCTTTTCAATTGTACTAAGAAAATGACATCAATAATGCAGAAAAAAATCGTTTGTTCTTTTCTCTTCAGCATTCACAAAAATGCAATTAAAATTTAAAACAAATTAATATTACAATTAGATGATCGAATTATACATTTACACATAAATGTAAGGGAGAAAAAAAAATTAAAATAATTAAATTATTTCACGCAAATCAAATTTAAGGTAAAAATTCATAAATTGAAACTATTCATTTGAAACGATTTATTTAGGACAATATTCATTTGACAACACATTCGGAATCACATGATGCATGGCAGCCAACTACTACGCCTATTTACAGTCAAATAAACATATTAGAAACAGAAATTTTAGTAAATAATTAAGAATATATAATGTGATTCATAACATTGATTATATTTGGTATACATTTTACCAAAACATTTTTGTGGTTCGAAACATGTTTATAAGATTTAAATAGGCGTAGAAGTTGGCAGCTCTGCATGATGTAGAAGTTGCACAGCTATCAAATATGTTTTAATGTATTTCATGAAACAAATGAGGCATATATACATCATAAATGAATATATGCCTGCACTGCAGCCAAATAAAAGTAGGTTGACTGCACCAAATATTTTCGAATTATTTTGTACAAATTACTGTTGGATACTTCTTAGAAAATTCGCAAGTAGCTTAATAAATAAAATAAACAATTTAAATTTTAAAAATATGCATGATGGTGCACTAAAATATAGAAAATAATTAAAGTCTATTAATGATGAAATCTAAAAGTCGAGTAAAACATAATGTATAAGTGGGAAATTTCAAAACACTGTATATGCCGTGGTTTTAAATATTATTTCCAAGTAGATGGAGTGTTTTAAACCTCGAACCGTACGGTAGAATATTGTTTGTAGCATCGTTATAAAATACTGAATGGCAGCGATATTTTTCATTATTTTTAAGCAGATTTTGAAATGTGTAACTGATGTTATTTATCGATTCTTAAAGCAATCATCAGCTGTTACGATAGCGGCAGATGAAATCTTGGTAATCAAAAAATGCACCATTCAAACGGAGAAGTATGGTAACCCGGCTACAAAAAATTGGATTTTTCGTGACAATATCATTGAATCTTCCGTAATTTCGGAACATTTTTTAAGGAAAAGACAAATCGCCATGATTTTAAAGTTTAAACGGGGGGTTGGAGGGCGTAACTCACAGAGGGCAGAACATCGTAGTAGCGGATTTTCATTCATAACATTAACATTAATGAAGATATTTTACCAAAACTTTAAAGAGACTAGTTTTGTTTTATGCAAAATATAATGACACTCTTGGAAGTGATGAAAGTGCTCCATAACTTAATCAGTGATATGTATGTATTGTCACCCATATTTTGAAATTTAGAACTCTTAACTGAATTCTATTTTAATATTATTTAAAAAAGAATAATGGCAATTTTAAGTCGTTCTCATTCGCCGCGCTCATCATGTTTAACAAAAACAAAATGTTAAAAATAGCGTTACAATATCTTTTTCATTGTAATATTTATGAATGAAAATCTGGTTTCAACTTCAAGTATGTCGAATTGTGTTTTTGACTAAATAAGTGTATTGTGACTTGCTTTCTATATAAAAAAAAATATATTTTGTTTGATGTGTGTTTCCAACCCTCAAAATTTGTTGTATAAGTTTAGAATCATTCAGTATAATCAATATTTCCATATTATACGGACCTCCCTGCCAAATTAAATTAGTAAGATGTGGCAATCCCAAAACTTTGTTTTATTTTATACATGTTATTACTTCAAAATGTGTTATTACAGTTCTAAAATTGAATGACTTTCTATGCCCATCATGATAGATTTCAAATGAATGAAATTCCGTGCATAATTTTCTTGAGATATGATTATCGCTAAAATAGTGTAAATCCAGCAAAATGCAGCATAATAGTGTCATGTATAGCTACTAACATGAAAATCTTATCAGCAACAACTTGATACAACGTCAAACTAAATCCTAAATTAGATGAATATTCGTTCATTAGTTATTAGGATAGAGCTTTTGTGAAAATCGTAAAAAAATGCAGCATAGCAGCGCTATCTCGGAAACATTTACACCAAAGCATAATCAGTTCCAATACTTATAAATGTATACGTGAATCTGAAGTTTAATAAAAATGTGTGCATTTGCTCTCTACACAGAGCTATTGCGAAAATCGTGAAATGCAGAATAGCGGCACCACCTGTTGTGCTATTTATACCAAAACATAAACAGCACAATTTCGTATCAATGTTTAAGTGAATCTGAAGATTGATGAAATCTCGTGCATTGCTACTTAAAGTAGAGCTATTGCGGAAGTCATAAAAAATGCCGCATATCAGTGCTACCTACAAGGCAATTTATATTAAAATGTAAACAGAATCAATTCATATCAAGAACAGATTGAATCTGAAGTTTGATGAAAAACCGTGCGTTAATTCTTGAGATAGAACTATTGAGTAAATCGTGAAAAAATGCAGTATCGCAACGCCACCTGTTGACCGATTTACACCAACAACTAATCAGCCCCAATTTATCTCAGTCTAACTGAATATAAAATTTTATTAGATTCCGTGCATTACTTCTTACATAGCACCCAAAATAATTGCGTCACACATAGACAGACATTTTGTAAAAATATATTTTTCGGGATCTGCGACTCTAACGCATGTAAATCCGTCCATAACCGGAGGTCAAAAAATTTCACGAATCCAATATTTTCTTGTTGTAAAATTGGAAGAAAGTAAAGATCATGCCTATAATGGCTTCAAAAAACTGAATTTCTTTTCTTTATGATGTTTTCGGTTTATATGAAATTGATTTAATGATGCTTATTTGTAAATATGTGTGAGAACCACCTAAAACTTACTTTGTATGACAAACATCTTTTTTAAATATTTTCGAATATGAAATTTCAGGCATATATCAATAATGCAGCATCGATGTTGATGCATTTGATTGGGAAGGGGGCGGAGTTATACGCAAATTGATAGTTTTTTATTGTTATAAAGGTATTTTTAAATGTAGCAGAACATTATAACCGCTGAATCTATATTAAGTCACTGAATTAGAGAGATGAAAAATTCTATGGAAAATATAATAATAATGTTATATTAAACATAGATAAATTTTTAAAATTTCATGGTAGTACTTTATTAAAATTGGTATAGTAAATTAATAAGAAATTACACAGAAAGAATGTGGTGATATCCCGAAGAAGGGAATTCCCAGTAAAAATTTCAAAGAATTACCAGTAAAATGTATAAATTAAGAAAAAATTTTCCAAATTTCTTACATTTTATTACACAATTCCGTGGAATTTTACTTTAATTTCTTCACTACTGAGTATACTAATGAAATATTATTAATTATCATTGAACTATTTCTAATCCCGTTTGACTTCAAAGCAAGACTTTTATTTTATTTGCATTAGTTCAAATCTTAGACTTCGAAACATATCATTCTCATACCAAAATTATGATTATGTTTGAATATCATTAATAAAATGGAACAAAATTGGGGATCTCTTTGGACAAGAGGTTAATGAACAGTTGGTTAAAAAGTATTCATTCAATCCTCTATCCTAACAATGTAGTTTACCTATTTAAAAAATCGATATTGTGGAGGGCCACATTAAAAAATTCCATTAGTATTTATTCGAAATTTTATTTGAAAGCTGTTGTTAAAGCGTGTTTTTATGTCATTTTGAAGCTCCACTTTTTACATTTCATTACAATTTAAAACATATTATCATCGTTTATAAATCATTATATCTGAAACTATATTTTTTTATTGAGCAATCAGAACACATTTTAGGCATACAAATAATTGAAATACATTTTTTCCCATATACACCAGTATTTATTCATTCTTTTGTTAAGTTCACATTTCTTTGCAGCAGTAAACTCCGTATGGCCGCATTATTCTAAATTTGTTTCAAAAGATAATTAAAAAGGAATACTTAGTTATTACACAAAATTTAGAAATAATTACTGGAATTTATATGAAATATAACACGTGCACGTTGTAAAGCGATATTTGAAGTTTATTTTATGCATGGAAACGATTACACCCAGAAGAAGGAATTGATTATAAAACTACAAAACATGTTTTGTTGAGTACATTTTGGTTGTTTTAAGCGAATTTTTTAATTAAAATAAAAAATCGTTTTCCAGCTGAGGCAAAAAAAAATATTTTCAATACTCTTATGAAATTTTAACAAATTTCACAAATTTTATTTGAGTTTTACTAAAATCTTGTATTTTCAAATTGAAATTCCAACAAAATTTTGTTTTTGCAAAATTTAAATTGGTGTGCTGTAGCCATAACTCTCTCACGTAACTTTTTTATTGACTTATATAGCTATAACGGATAAAATAATTTTTGAATAATAAAAACTTTTCAAATTGAGACTATTAATGACGTTATTATTACGTTATTATGCATTTCGGATGAAAATTGTGGACGAAAAATTGAAAAAAATATCAATAATAATTTTTTTGTTGTTTATTCAAACAAAATTTTGTTTGAATAAAACTTTGTTTGAAATTTATCATTTTTTGTCTATTAACTTAAAATAATTTCAGAAAATGTCAAAAATATAAAATACTTCTTGACTAATAAACAAGACTTTTCGCATTTAAAATATTTAAAATTTTTAAATGTAAATTTTTATTTCAAAACAAGAATAACATATTCTTTCGAGAAATTCTTTCTAAATCTGAAATAACACAAGAAATCCCACCGGATGGGTGTTGACAAAATACCTTGCGTCTGCAAAAGATGATCCTAACTTTTTTTGGCATTGACAGAAAACCAGAATCAGCGTCCAATGGATTAAAAAAATAATCCTCCCAACTCCCACCTCAGTTTTACTTGCAGTAAAGACCGTATACTCTCTTCTTCGCGATATCATCACATTCGGATAAATAAAGAAACAAACAACAGCTAACTAGAGTAAAAACATTTTTCGCTTTTACTGTTTGCGGTCCCTGAGAGCCTGTCTGACCTGATAAATCTGATGTCATTTGTCAGTTAGTGAGGATGTTCGCTGTCTTTAACACTCTCCTATGTTCAAACAATCTACAGATTTTCTTTTCCTTTTCTTTTATTAGGTGGTCATTGCATTTGTAGTGATTCTAAAGAGAGCTGAAAGATTTAATACTCGGAAAAGGTTGTGCTTCTTAAAAATAAACTCTTTGTTTGCTTTCATTATCTATGATATACCTTATTTAGTTTTCTATCCGTTTGTTTTAGTTTAAGCTTAATTTTTCTCAAAGGGGTTGATAATTTTTTCAAAATGATAGAGACAAAGAAAAAAACCCCTGAAACTATTCTTTTTTTTTTCATTTTAACGTTTTTACACCAGATTTAATGCAACTTATATAAATTAGTATGAATGCTTTCCAAGTTCGCTATTTTGGCAAGAAAGCTTGAATGTACGGAAGTTTTAAATTTATTTTTTGAAATAATAATGAACTGAAAATATAGCCTCATTAGCCATAACAGTAGAGCCAACTTTTAAAATATATTAGGTGGGCTAAAAAAATTTTTTTAGCAAAATAATACTTTTTTCCCTTTTAGTGAAACTAACCTTTTATACGAAAAATTAATTTTTTGTATTTTTTCAAATAGACTCCCCATAAAGTTCCAACTTGTCGCATCAAATTTTGCACCTTCTTTAACTAACTTAGCATTCGGAAGTATGTGCCTAGATGCAATATTTAAGGAGATAGCCTATATTCATGAATCACCCTGTATAATTTCTTTTACTGCAACCAAGAAACAATGGAGAAATTAATTTCTCGTTGCAAAAGAAACTTTAAAAATGTATTTATAACTGTTGGGGTAACTAGATCCTACATGGTCCAGTTACCCCTAAACTATGTCTCAGTTACTCAATTATTTGAAAAATTTATGGGGTAACTGAAACACCGGCCTTACGTTTGACACATAATAGTAAAAATGGATAGATACCTAATATTAATAATTTATATATATATGCCTAGTCTTTAAAAAAAGTAATCGTTTAGCAAAAGAACTTATGGTATTTAAAAAAAAGCCAAAGAACTTCAACCAAATAGATTTTTTTTTAAAGAAGCCTGAATATTCAATAATCTATCACAGAAAAGAAAGAGCTGTGACTGAGTTAACACGCGTTGTTTTAAGTAGAGTTGGAGATGAAATGTTCACAACAGCTAAAATTTAAAAGTTATCTACAGGTTTTTATAAAATAGTCTATGGCTCAGATACCTCGTGCGTCCAGTTATCCCATCTTATCTTATATAAATATTATATCTATAAGCATACACAAATATAAACATTCAGAAGGAGTGTGGAATATTTATTAATAATAATTTAAAAATTTTCATTTAATTTTAAAATAGAAGACATCATAATCGCTTCGTTTAATTGCAGAAAATGTATTAGATTTAATTAAGTAAGGCGACAAATTTTATTGACAACTGTACATGCACTGCATATGAAAGCATAATTTATGCTTAGAAGTACGTAAATTGCAAAGAATAAACTTTTCAAAAGAATCAATTTCCCTGCAAATTACTGTTTCAAGTACTTTAAAAGTGAAATTTAAAAATATTAGTTGAATCACTTTTTGAAAAAAATATCTGTTAGTTTATTTCCGTTTTATAAACCGCTGATGTTTCGCAAAATTAGCAATACTTTTCAAAAGTGTCGTGGAAGAAAAAAAAACTAGATTGATTTTTTTTAAATGATGCTACCATTACATTTTTAGTTTCAAATGTGTTAAAAAAAATACCACTCAATATATTTACAAGCAGCTAATCAAAGAAGAGTGGCAAATACAAACGAGTTTTCATAAGAAAGATTTGTAAGCATATTTTTACTATTTCGCGACAATAAAGGTATATTGAAGCAAAAATGTTCTAATTATTATTTCGGAAAAATATTAAAATAATTTTTGTAAAATATTTTAAAAAATAGTTTAAAAGTAAAGGGTAGGTGGGAGTAAAAACCACACATTCCATAAATTTTGATGTTGAATTAATACATTGGTTTAAATTTGTTTAATGACTGATTGAAATATTATGTTAGAGCTTCGGCCATCGTCACCGTCAACTGAAATTCTGTCATATTATAATTACGCGAGAAACTGAATTTTTAAAAAAAGTCCTTCCAGCAGTGCCGGGAGGAAGAAATAGCTTTCATATACTTATTTATTTATTTTAAATTAAGTTATGTTATTCAAATATACGAAGCTTAAATTAGTGGAAAACGATTACATAAGATTGAATACTAGTTTTTGTCAATACTAAATTTTAATAGGAATTTTTAGAAATTAATCATATTTATTCAACCTGGTTTTATTTTAAGCGATTTATACACTATATTGCCATTGATTATGGGACACTTGCGATTTTAGACATTTTACTAAATATCTAGAAAAATACATGAGGAATCATCTCGAAACTCTTAGTGTATAAATATAATAGTATACATCATACATCTCCGTGAAGATTTTTTACCGAAACTCCATAGGGGACCGTCAACAAATTAAAAAAGAATGAATATCTTTTGAATAACCCTGTCAAAACTAATGTAGCAAAAACGCTCAAACTCTAGATTATGATTGAATGCCTTATTGTAATACACTGTGTTCATTTTTATGCAAATAGCATGCATACTCGCAGAGTAATTAAGGTTTTTATAAAAATGGCCCCAAATTTTTCCAAGTTTTTAGCTTATAATTTGCAGAGTTCTTATTATAAAATAATGTTCTTTTCTGAAAATATGACAAACATCATTGCACACAGTACCCTGTAATCAGAATTAAAAAATAATAAAAATTGTATGAAAAATGAGTAGGTTTACTAAATAATTTTTTACTGCGCATGCGTCAAAAATATCAAAATTGCATTTGCATATTATGTTAGCTAAATGTATAGAGCAACTTTTGTAAAAGTCTCAAAATTATGGCTTAAAAATTCTGAAAGTAATCGTCTATAGAAAAAGGACAAAATCCGTTCTTTCCAAAATGAAGCAAAAAAATGAGGGATTTTATCCAAAAGTAGTCATAACATCCCGTATTGTGTATTCTATATTGACACTAATCAATGAATATATGGATACAACCCCCCCCTTGTTTTTGCTTCATTTTGAGAATAACGGATTTTCAACTTATTCAATTGACGATTATTTTCAGAATTTTCAAGTTATGATTTTGTGACTTTCACAAAAGTTGCTCTATACATTTAGCTAACATAATATGCAAATGAAATTTTGATAT